>BOPP01000001.1:20237701-20285416 GCA_017312745.1 Gryllus bimaculatus
TAAAGGAAAAAGCCCGATTTTTTTGTTTCAGTAGAAGCCCAAATTTCTTTCTAATGAATAATTGTTTTAAAATATATACGCGTATTAAATTAATTAAATTGCCAATAAATCGTACGTAGATATAGTATAACTAATCTAAAAAATAAATTAGCTTCAAAAGTCCAAGTTTAGACGAGCCCTCAAGTGAAATGTTCACACCGCAACGCCGGTTTGCTCAGCATTGTCGAACGCCATCAACTCATTCAGTTCCCTTTGAAGTCGCACTGACGCTCGTTTGGGCATTAATCAAAATGGATCATTCTTCTACGACCATTATAAAGTTCTCCAACCTTCCTTCCACGCGACTTGAGTACGTAAACACGCAACTTACATTTGCTTACTATATTTTTATGCTTGCTCCTTCCTCATTTCTCTCTTTTTAGAATTGATTTGCTAGATGTTTTCGACTGATAGCTAGATCTTAAACTATCAGTTCAATATATCAAGGCGTCTTCTTCGAGAATGTTCGTTAAGCCTCGTGCACCTTGTCGACTTTAATAACACAATTTCCCTCTCCTCCTCCTTCTGTCTTCTGACCCGCTCGCGTGATGACAAGCATGCGGCCGGACGCGATTGCGCTCCCACCGTGCTAACCTCACCTGGTCGGTCTCTTGGGCAGCGTGACTTGCTGACGGCGAGAGCAGTTCCTGTCCAGTCTTATGCTGAATCTTGTTCATATTGGTCACCAAAAGAATTCCTTTTTCTCGGTGTGACGAAATAATTATGTTGGGAGGGGGGCGCCGCGGCTACTTGGCCTGGACACAGTGATTGTGTCTAATGAAATACGAATTTCCAAATTCTTGCATAATAGCTGAGTTATTGCATTTTGATAACGTATGCATGATTACTGCACATTTAAGAAATGTGATATACCTGTTTTCAAATTACAATTGAATGTAAGGATGGTTTCAAAAGATGAAATGAGAAAATTTTCAAGATTAGAAGAAGCTGTGTTTCTAATCCGTGTGTATATTCCTGCCAGTCCGTAGTCAAATACTCAACATTACATCCTCTACAAATCTAACAATAACAGCTTGTAAATGCTGAACGAAGCAATTTGGATGGAAACCATTCGTAAATACTTGAAAGAGAAGTATTGAATTTGGTAGCTCCACGAAACGACATCCAATGTTAATGTTAGAGCATTAATGATTTTTCGTTTCTTAAGATTCACATACTAATATAGTTTACGCATTTGGGTGAACTTCGGATCCTACAACCTTGTCTTTCTTTCTGGGTTGAACATCAGTCGGCAGATAGAAATAAGAAGTTGATTTATAGAAACGTAATTATCGACAACTAATTTGTGGTTAGTACGAGTACAAACTTTTAGGTAACTCGGTTACCCAAAGCAAAATAGTGCTGACAATAGTAAGATATTTGTTCGGTTATAATGAATTCGGCAGCACAACTATCAATATTCCCGGAGAAATGCTCAATGAGATGCTAACCCCTACATTTAATATAATCTGATCTTCACAAAATTTTTTTCTTTTAATTGAAAAAAGGGGTATTTGAACGAAAATCTTTGTCAAATCTCTAAAAAAACATGTGCCGGCCGCAACTATTGTTCAGATGGAGTCTGAATAACTATAGAAACAAGTTATAAAAGAAGCTCATTTTATAGCTCGTCTACAAGTCTCCATTTTCCTCTGAACCCGTCACCAGAGCCACAAAGAATGACGCGTTCCAAACGAAACCGTATCACGAAGAACTACCGAACCCGAAATATCCCTATCTCCCACGGTCTCGGAGACGCGAACTAGGCGCCCGAGACGAAAAACGGTCGCTGGGCATCGGCACGCACTCCCACACGAACTCGCCCGTGCGCCCCGCTCCAGTCCGCTGAGAGCGCAGGGGTGGGGGGGGGGGGGGGGGGCGGGGGGGGGGATGGGGGGGGGGGGGTGGGAGGGGGCAGGGGGGGGGGGGGGGGGGGGGGGGGGGGGGGGGGGGGGGTGAGGCTGGGGCGGGGGGGCGGGGGAGGGGGGGCGATCGGGTGAAGTCGGGGGCCGGGGCGAGGGGGGGGGACGGGGGGGGGGGGAGGGGCGGGGGGGGGCGGGGGCGGGGTGGGGGGCGGGTGGGGGGGGGGGGGGGGTGCGGGGGAGGGCGATGGGGCGGGCGGGGCAGAGAGGCGCGCGGGGGGTCCACGCAGGCGATGGGGGGGGGACCGGCATCGGGGGGCGGAAGGGCCGGCGCGTCGCAGCTGGGGGGGGGGGGGGGGGGGGAGGGGGGGGGGGGGGGTCGGGGGGGAGCGGGGGGGCGGGGCGGGGGGGGGGGGGGGGGGGAGGGGAGGGGGGGGGGGGGGGGGGGGGGGGGGGGGGGGGGGACGCGATACTGACCGGGGGAAGCCTATGAATGCGGCAGGGAAAATCCCAAGTTGAGAGCGAGAAGCCAGTGAATTGGAATTAAAATGACTAATCCTAAAACGGCAAAGGGTGAGGTTGAGTGAGACGAAAGATGCAACTGACGGGAGCAGGCTAGCACGAACAATCGGGACAACGGAGAGTAAAGGTAATGAGCGGAATGTATGACACTTGAGGAGCGACATCCTCGAGAAATGAGGCGTGTAGGTCATTCGTAAGGGCAGGCGGTGGGTTTGATGTGGTACGGGAGCGAACGATGAATGATGAGGAAGAGTAAGGAAGAAGAGAGAGGAAAGGTGGGGCCGACAAGGTAAACGCAACAGGACTGACGGGTGAGTAAACGGAGTGAGTTTCACAGAATAATAATCAATAATAGATAATAATAAATAATAATAATAAATAATAATGAATCAAATAATAATAGCGCACCGATGGCTGAGATCCAAAAGCAGAAAATGCTTGGCGGTCTGAAACCAAGATCGTGAGTTGTCAGTACGAATGTGCAATGGTATGTTGTGTGTGTCTATTTTATCGCTTCTTCTAAATATTTATTATATATTTATTATGTTCTATGAATTATTATTTTCTTATTTATCTCATTTTTTACTATTTTTAAATAAAACAACAATAAAACTGAATTTTTCTAAACCAGCCGAGGATTGTGCGAAAGTCCGCGGGGGAGGAAGCGGCCGCACGCAGTGAAAGAACGTGAGCGGCTTTCGCCTCACGCGGAAACGGCCGGGCCGGCCGGACCGCGGCGGGCGCCCGCACTTCGGCGCGGAAGGGCGAGGCTCTTGCCTCCTTCCAAGGGTTCTCTCTTTCACGCAGGGCCCTGCGACGACAGTGAAACGCCCCTTGACTTGACTCGCGTTGGCAAGACAACTGGCTTCCACTGCAAGCTAGTTTCCTCTGACTTGACTCGCGGGAATGTTTCCAATGCGTTGGCTTTATCGTAACAGGTTCTCGGTAAAGGCAAAAGTCTTGCTGAAACTCTTCCAAAGTATTGCAACGTTTAAGAAGGGGTCAGAACCCGTTGACGATCGTTAGAACTACGTGAACGTAAATATGTAATGTATACCATCTAAAGCATCTAAATTTATGCGTCGTGTACACACAGGGGTATATTTTTGAAAAATCACCATTTCAAAATGTAGCAATAAATTAAAATTCTTTTACCAACATGAATATAACTTAGCTTAGCTTTAACTCCAGGCGAGTTATTTCACTTGTGTACGAAGCTCACGTATTTCCATGTAGGTTAGCTACCTTAGCACAAGAGATGTCCACATGGCTCAGATGTTCCACATAAGAATAAAATAGGGTATCAGCATACATTTTGTATTTTTCTTTCCTAATACTGGCACAAATCTACTTTATTCGTAAACTCTCAAAAGCATCCCACAGAAAACAAACCGCCAAAAGAAAGACCATGACAAATTTTTGTAGAAGTTGTAAAAATATCACAACTGAAAATATTTTTTGGAGAATATTCCTAAAAATTGACACTACTGTAAATATGAAATGAGTAATCAGTTGATAAGAATGCAGAAAAGTGGAAGACGCGCCTGGAACGCACTTAAATATTGTACGTGCACTGACCGAATCCGGTAATATCATGCATAGAAATGAATCCGCAATACTGGAAAGAAATATGCTGGTAACATGCTCGTCACTTGGTTGCACCATGTCCCTTTACAGCAGCTCCCTTACTGTCTAGACGCCCCGCCATCTACTCTCAGGACAATGAGGCATACGCTGGCAGGCCAGGAGGCCGCTGGCGGGCGTTACGGTTACCGAGAGCATGCGCGCCGTGTAGACCGCGGAGGTACGATAGGCCGTTAACGAAGCGGCATGAACCCGCGCAAGAGACACGGCGTCCCGCGCTCCAGACCAAAGAAAGCGCAATTACGCCGCTTCCCAACGCCCCCCCACGCTCACTGCTAGCCCACTGCCACCACACACAGCCGAGCCCTTCCGCTGCGCCAGACCGTCATTTTTTTTTTTCCTGTTCCGGGACGGGCCTTTCCTCACTTTTGGCCCCCAGCAAAAACACCTCCACTTTGGTCTTTGTTCGCAACCCAACCCACATGTGCCGGCACACCCTACACGACTGACCACGCCGCTCCTGCCGCGTGCCGCCTCGTCGTCCTGTCGTCCTTATTATCGCCTGTCAGTCTCTATCGCGCCCCTGCTTCAGCCGCCGTCACCCACACACCGCCCGGCCCCTTCCGCGCGCCGCTCCTCATCCACGTCGCCACTTATCACCCCCACCACCACAAGACATTTATCACTGCCTGCCCTCACTCCGTTATCACTATCATGCTTACCCACCGCGTTCACTGCCGCCTCCCACAACAACCCCTGTCGTGCTGCCATCCGTCATCATGCCAACCTCTATCACCCCCCCGCTGCCATGCCGCCACTCCACACCGCCCCGTCACCCCCATGCTACCACAAGCATTTACATCCTGCCTGCGCCCACACACTCCTGTGTGTACGCCTTCTCCCTCACCGCCTGTCTGTGGCGCGTCCCCCCGCCGACCGCCCCGATCGCCACTATCCATGCCGCACGCGCTTGCACTGTCGCCACCCACACCACTTCCTTCCGTCGCGCCGCCCCGTCAAACCTACTACCTCTATCACCCCCACCGCTTCACTGCCGCCACCACAACACCGCCTAGCCCCCAGCCCCTTCCGCTCCGTCACCTCTATCACCTCCCACCACCACAGTATCTCACTGCCTGCGCCTACACATCCCTGTGCCACGCTGTCATGCCGCCGCCGCCACGCACGGAGCGTCCGGACGCTCCCACGCTCTCGGGGCCGCGCCTCAGGAAGCCGCATGCGCAAGCGGGCGCGAAATAGAGGGAGAATAGGGGAGAGGAAGAGGCCAGTTTAAAAAGGGCGGAGGATTCAAGGCGTGTGCAGATGTATGAAACGAAAGAGACACGTCGGGAAGACCTACGAGTGAAGGGAAGAAAGTAGTTTAGGATAACGAATTATATAATGAGAAGGGTGTCAGGGAAAGGACAATACATCGTGTTAGAGAGTTGGGAGATAGTACGAATGGAGAAATGGAACTAGTAATGACAGAGATGAAGTAGACAATAAGAAGTTAATGACGGAGTGAATAACAACACGAAGCGGAAGAGTTGTACAATAATATTAGTAGCAATCAATGTACGAGTAGTAAAGGCAGATAGATACGATGGTTGAATATTATCTACTAATGGCAGCAGTAGAAGAGAAAGGAAAGGCGCAGTAAGATTCAAATTATGACGATGGGACGTGTTCAGAGAAGCAATGAAGACGAACAGAGTATAAGAGAGAATGACAGAGAAGGGAAGAGAGGGAATGAAAGAAAGAATGAGAGAGAGAGAGAAAATAGATACAGAAAGAGAGAGAGAGAGAGAAGAGAGAAGAGAGAGAGAGAGACAGAGGGCAGTTATTGGAAATTGACACAAATAGATGGACGAAAGTAGGAGATATTAAAGAGGAAAAAAAATAGGAGGATGATTATAGAAAAGAGGCTCGTAATTGTACTGCACGAGCAATCGCAACAGATGAGATGACGTGGAGAAAGTATATGAATGGCATATGAGTTTCTGAGATAAAAAGCGTCGGAGTGATTTAGAGTTACAGAATGGGCAAAAATAGATTCGAATTGGCAAGCCACCCGATAGGGTCATTGACAGCAGGAAGGTCAGGTTGAAAAAAATGAAGCGCAGCTAGATAGGACAGAGAAAAGTAATACTCGAGAAAATAACACGAGTTAAGATGTGGAAATGAAAGAAATCAACTAGAGAAACATGACAGATGTTACTTGACAGGATAACGACACAAGTGTCGGGAATGTAAGAATGTCGAGTCAGAAGCGTCGAGACAATGGTCCCAAGTAAAAGTGCCGAAATAAACGGACTGTAAGGCAGCCAGTGAGACTAGATGAGAAGACAGAGTCCCTGAAGGTCGGTTTGTACAGGGACAAAGAAGCGAGACGAGAGACGGAATGAAGCAGTTCTGTGAGAGGTGCTGGAAGTGCTAGAAAGGACAAGACAAGGTTTCAGAAACCGCAGTTTAGAACTTCCCTGCCACTTAACTGTCAAGCATATGCAATGAAAAGCACTAAATGAGGAAATTAATTTTAGTGAGTGGAAAATTAACTGAAAGCTAGAAATATCTACGTTGCCACGTAGATCTGGAGGAGGTACTTGATGACGCGAAAGAAGCAAATGTAGGACAGAAAAAAACAAGGAAACAACGAAAATCTGCGCAAGATGCAGCAAGTACATAAGCAACTACATACTTTGGGTCCCTTGATGAATTGGGCTGATTGATCGTATATTACGCGTAAACTGCTAAGTTCATTATTCTCGTAAGCGTAGTACATATTTTTATAGCGGGAAGTGGTCAGTATTCTGGGAGCGCACAAGCCCTGGACAAAGCTTAATCTCCCGACTTGTCTCCCGGCATGTGTGGTAGTATAGTGCGTGTAAGTGTGTGTGTATAATGGGTGTGATAAAACAAGGAAGAGGAAGGAAAGATCGCGGCTGGTCCGTGGCCCTTTTGTTGGGGTACTTCTCCGGCATTCGCTTGGTCTTGATCTCAATAACACGGAAGCTAGCGACCAGATTAGCCGGCTGCTGCAAATTCTCCTCCAGACAGCGGCTGAATTCGACCCAGCTCTGTAGCTTCTGTCAAAATCCTGCTATCATTGGGATTTGAACCCTAGAACATCCCGATTCAGAGGCAGACTGCAGTGACATCAGTTGCTCGCCCTGTGTCCCCTTTGCAGGTCTGGTGGAACTGGGACTCCCAATCGTTTCTCAACGAAAATATATGAGTTCATAAATTGCGTAAATTAACTTAACTATTTAGCTGTCTATGACAGTTGTCAGCCTCTTGCAACATTAGCTTCGTAGGCAGGCAAATATTGGAATTAATTATTTCAGTTTTAAATTAAAACGTTCTAGTTTTCTTCTCGAATTGATTTTGGTCACATATAATGTTCAATGTTTCAATGTAAGGGGATTCTTTAGCTTGATCATGCTTAGAGCTCCTGAAGATACTAATTTGCTTTCTAATACAACAAGATCAGAGGCATCACGACCTTGGTAGACATAAAACACGGTCGAAAGTGCCCCACAAATTCTGCAGGTAGAAGGAAACTTGTGGAGGACGGACGGAGTCGTTTTCTCAAAAACTGCAGAATGAGCAAAAGTGCGAGAACTGTGTTACAGAAAGAAGTGTGAACTCTAACGTTTAATGCGTAGTATTACATTACGCACTAAAACGAAGGAAATTAAAAGTAAATTATTACCTGAATAGTGGATTAAACGTCGTAAGACTAGTAGTATAACGAGGGAGGAGTAATATGAATGAGCCACAATACTGGCATCATAGAGTTAATAGGTTTACTCTATGCTAGATATTGACTGGAGAAGAGGAAGCAGATGGCTCAAACAAGAACAACAGAATACAAAGTAAAATGCGGCCTCGGTAGTAAACGAGGCAACACTTAGCTGCGCGAGTTGTAAACCCATAAGCCCACAAACCAATGCTGTTAGCAGGGTTAGAAAGAATCACATTTGCTACAAGATGTGAGCCGGGCAAGATAGAACGACAGAATGAGTTGAAAGAGTGCGATGTAGTACATTTCTCCCAATGGCACTAGAATTAAATATATTATTGAAACGATGAAGAAATTATGAGAAGTGAGAAATTAACTGAACGAAACAACAGATCAATGTCCGAAACACTAAGAGAAAACGGTGTAGAAATAAACAGGCTGTGACAAGACCAAGCAGATGGCTCGCGAGAGGAAAAAGCAGAAGTAAAAGGGGAGACAGCAATAAGACCAACGAGGCGCATGCGATCTCCGCAGAAACACGAAGCCATCGCTTTAGCACATAGGCATCGACAAGCTCTTGTAGGTTAGCAAAGGCAATGCAAACAAATCCACTAGAATTTTATTATTCAATTATTATTCAAAACGATGACGAATATTGAAAAGTGAGATTTTACTGAACGATTAGATCAACGAAACGATACATCAATGTCACAAAACATAGAGGACAACACTGTAGAATAAGCAGGCTAAGTGGACAAGACGATGCAGATGGCTCGCGAGGTGAAATATCAGACTAGTAGAGAGGGCGGCAGGGCGCTTGCAACTTCCGCGAACACAGAGACAACACTTTGGAGCGGGCGTTAAAACACCACGCACCCAAAAAGCCCTTGTATCGTAGCAGTGACTATACCACTCTCAAATGATGCAGGTCGCAGGAAGCGGCCGTGACACAAAAAATCATATTTTGCTAGAGATATGGAAGAGACAAGAAAAAACGAGAATATTTAAAAAAAAAATGCAGAGTATAACGTTACTCCCAAAGGCTCTAGAATTAAGAAAAACATTCAAATAGCGATGAAATTATGAAAAGGGAAAAATAAATAACGATAGATCAACAAAACCACAGATCAGGGTCACGAAACTAGAGGACAAACACTGCACGATACACAGGCTGAGTGGACAAAACCAAGCAGAGTCTCGCGAAGGGAAAGAGTAGGGACTAGTCGGCAGGACAACAGGCGCATGCGACCCTCCGCAGAAACACGAGGCCAACACTTTGGGCGGCGTTAAACACCTACGCACCCACAAACACTTGCAGGTAGCAGGGCGTGGCGGGGCGGGGCGGGACCGACTAATGCGCTCTAACGCGGCGCTGCGAAGGCGGCAGGTGGGCGTGGCAACACGGGCGCGGGCGCTAACCCAGGCGACGCGCCGCTCCCTCTTCGCAAACGCGCCCAAAGTGGAAACAACAACCACGTGCATTCGACTCGCGCACTCCCAAGTACCGGGAAGCCGCTGCTGTTGCTGTTGTTGCTGCTGCTGCTGCTCGCTGCGTTACGTGGAACATGGAAGGTGCGCGAAGGCTGGGCGAGGAGGAGGAGGAAGAGTCGTAAAATTGCGTCAGTTGGTTTTTATTTTTAGACAAGCTTCCGTTCCGCTGCACCGAGGGCGTTCCACAGAAGAAATGATAAGGACAAACAGCGACAACATTGGGGGGCGTTCATATACAAAGCATGGGGTCAGCACAGTGCCTGGGAAACTGTTTGCTTCGCCCGTCTTCAATTTAAATTTGTTGACACTAACATTCTCTTGGTAATTTACTCAGTACTGTGTAAGGTTTTAACATCATTTAAGCGTGTTCACTACAAATTTGGACTATATATTCTCATGGAAGTAGTTGTTTTCAAAACAATGTTGTTTGTTACTATTAGTATAATTTGTAATAGATAATTAGATTTTAATTTGTAATTAAAGGAACAGAAAGGTTTTTGTAATTAAGCGGAATAATATTAATAACTAGAAAAGTTATTCTGACTGTATACACACAACGTAATCATGCCGATGTCAGCTATATATAAAATGTCATGTCATGAATATGATAATCTAGAATAAAAAATAAAAGTTTTATTTTACGCCATCTTGTTTTTTGTAATTCATTTTTATTACTTAAAAACATAAATTAATTCTTGTAAATATTTGGAAATTATTCAAAAGAAAACAAAATGTGTGATAAACTTTCAGTAAATATATATATTACCATATGTGTATTCTGCTCGTTTCATTGCAGATAAAATAACATATAACAATTACTCACCGATGATGGTATATGACTCGCACTGACAGCTTGATCCTCAGTACGATGGAATTCTTGCGGCTGAAACAAAGAAATTTTACATGTCATATACATTAATGATACTGTATGATAGTTTTTATCCTTCTCGTAACTTTAATGTTTCTTAGACTCCATTAATTTAACACAATTAACAAAAACAAATATATATTTTTATTCGGAATGTTAACATACAGTCTAACTAAATTTTGAAGAAATGTGCTTCATTGGTACATTTCCACCATTCACTGTCATGCTAACATTTCAACTTAAAAATATCAGTACTAAAAGGAGTTTTAACTTTCGTATTGGAGTTTTAATAGTTGTAGGTACCAATACAAATTAATTAAGACCTTGATACATAAGAACCCACACTGTTATTCTGATAGCCATACGGCGGTTCGCGACCTAGAATTTGGGAATCATTACTGGTATCCTCTCGGCCGGCCATTTATCTTTCTGACACAGCCACTTTCTGTTCCAAACCATAACGGCTAAGACCAAATCGGGACATTATTCCACAAAGTCTAATTTCCCACAAGTTCATTTTCGCTGCATTGCGTCAAATCATCATTTGAGCTGTAAAATTTAATTCTAATAATCATGTGTACTTATAAAATATTAAATAAATATAGTTTATAGGAGTGCATTCGAAAATTCTAAATTATTAAGCAAACCTACTTTGGCTTTTCACATTACCTCAAAAAACTTATTATACGAGTTTTTCAACGATTATTTTTTAGTTCTACTAATAGCATACAATAAAGTAACAGCCTAAACACAGAAACTACATCCATATCACTGGAAAATGGAACATCCTTTTCCTTTTAACCTACGCAACGTTTTTTAAGCCCATTCAAACCCACCATAAAGTTTTATAACTGGATTCGCGCTTGCTTTATTATACGCGATGGGCGACTTTCGCGACGCTTGACAGAGCCCGCGCGGGAAACACGCCAACCGCCTTGCCTTCGAAGTTGCGAACATTTCTACGGCACGAAAGGAAATTTTTAATCTCGACCGGAGGCGCGGCGGTGAGGCAGCCTTTCGCATTATAACCCAAAGCCCCAGGGCATGGCGTTCCGCTCGCGGCGCGAAGCCCGAGAACTGACCACGCTCTCTGCATCTCTCGCCTTGTGCTTCTGTGAACCTGCGCAAGTAAACAAGTTGGCCCTGGTTGTATAAGCGGAATGGTTGATACAAGAAGCACACGAACAAGTGCATAAGTCCCGGGCCTTGATAGCGTCAATATTACTTTAAACAAACTGCTTCTGTAAAAATGTAAAATTTAACAATTTTTATTGACGAAGAAAAAAAGTATCAAATTGATCTCTATTTCGAAATAATTGTTTTTTGAATAATTGCGACAAAACATTAGGAAAAATCTATTTCTGTAAATAATTTTATAAAGTGCACAGGGTTATGGCTTTATTTACACTCAATCTAAATTATTTATATTCAAAATTTGAAAAATATTTACATGGTAAGTCGCGTTTTTTGATTGTAGATTAGAATCCCTTAGTTGCGGTATAGTATCACTTCGTTAAAGACAAAAAGCACAGAAGTAGTAATGTCACCTCTCCATTTTAGAGAACTGAAACACAGCTTTTCGATTGTGCAAGGACAAAAGATAATAGATTAACGAGAAGCTAACCTTTGGGAATATATTTCTGTATCTGAACTTGTTATTTCACTAGTTTCCATTCATTTGGTAATTTAATAATTAATTGCTTGGCGAAAGGAAAGGAAGAATTTATTTAAAATTCACGTTCGAGACAGATGGCGAGATCATAAAAGCGAAGACCCCCTTTCCTAGATTACAGGAGCTGTGGCAAATGCCTCCTCCCCACGAACAAGCCTGACAAATTAATATGCGCGTCGAACGAGGGCCGCCATCTAGAACGTTCCGTCCAGGGCACGCCGAACATTTCCACAGCAGGCGAGAGAAACTGAATTGCCTCCGCGAGGACCGCCCGCCTAATAACCAAGAGCCTCGCCTGCGGAAGCGGACGGCGCGGAAGCCACCGCCCCGGGGCAGCAAGGAAGCTTCGAGAAACAAAACCCACGTTCGCCTCCTCTCACAGAGCGCGCGACTGCACACCGCGCGCGCGGGGCGGCGCGCCACTTCTACCGGTGTAATCCAATTGAGGCTAACGCGACTCTTCCCGATTCGGCGCGCCGACACGTGCGACGAGAGCGCGGCCACAAGTGGAGCACAGCACTCGCACTGGGATGTAGTGTAACGTATTAGCCAGCGTGCCTCATGGCATCTATTTGGGACGCTTGGTTGCGGATTAGTCTGCCACAGGAAGTAGGTTTTCCGTAAAGGGAAGAACGCGGAGACGGGAGACACAAGGCTTTGGGTGTCTTCCGGTTACAGAAGCTTTTCACTGTTATAACAAGCGAGGGGGTGGCGTGACGTAGGAGGTCACGTGGGCCTCGCCTATATAACAGAGTGTACGGAGCCAGTAGGCAGGTTCTGGAGACGGTGGGAGAACCTCGTGCGTGTGCACAAAACTTGGCGGCCACCGACGGTGCATATGCGAGCCAGCTCGCGAGGCTGGAGTCATTAGTTGACGAAGCCTGCGGACTTTATGTCCTTGGGTGACTGCGGTCACGTGGGAGCGATGCTGTGTGGCGTGCTCCGAGTGAAGAGTGGTTTGAGTGCCACGATACCGCCGATTCTCAATCGAATAAGATCGCTCCTGCGATCGAGGCAAACCAGCCGTTGGTGCGCCAGAACGGACTTTGTGTCCCAGCGTGACATCGGTCACGGATCTAGGCTTTGTGCGCGCTTCAAAAGTAGGAGTGGCGAATGCCACAATCAAAACATCTTCAATCGGTTTTGGTCACTCCCGCGATCAGGGATAGTAGGTCTATCAGAGCTAGGGTTTAAGTAGATTATTTAAGTGTATATATTGTTTTTGTTTTCTGTTAATAAAATATATTTGTTATACGAAAGCTCTGTGTCTGTGGTCGCTGTGAGTATCCATGACGTCACAGTGTATAAGTGAAGTCGTAGTCTGCCATCGAAGCCGCTGCTTCAGCCAATAGTACTAGGCCTACACATGAAATACACCGAGCGCTGTACCATCACGGCGCATACCAGCCCTCAGGAAGATCACGACAGGATGGTCGAAACGTCGGCAACACAGCCTTCGACGCGACGTCACCCGGACAGCCCAGATCACGCATATGGTAGTTAAAAGTCCATTCAATTTAAAAAAAAAAATTAACAGCGAGGTTATTAGTGACTAATCTATACGATTACAATAAAAGGTCTTTCACTGTGATTGATTACACTTTTACATTTCTGTACAATGAGTGCATAGTCATTTAATCTAACGCCAGTGTTTGAAAATATGTCAATTCTTTCTATTTTACGTCTGTTTTATAATATTTAAATATTTAAATAAACGATGGTTTTTAAACTTTAAATGTAGGGGGAAATGAGATTATATTAAATTTCATCGTGGCATCGGATACATTATGGTAATCCATGACATTAATTCAAGATTGAAGAGGTATCAAACACAAAGTATATTACATATAAATTTTAATAACAAAACACAGCCATGCAAGTGTTTCATGACTCTTATCTCATCTTCAGTGGCTCCAAGTATCATGGATTAACCCCATGTAGGTCTTAAGTCGGAGCCATAAACAAAATAATAAACATTTGATGTTTTGTAATTTTTGTATTGCGCTATAATGAATGTTATAATTAATTTAAGAAGTACCTTGTTTTATTTAAAAATCTTGTTAAACATATAATATTACAGCCAATTCTTTAATGAATTTAATAGATCATTTGTTCACAACTAAATACATTATTTTAGTTCCTAGCGGGTAGTCGTATATGCGAGGGTCAGGCTTAAAGGTATGCATCCGATTTTTTGTACTTTAATAAAATTGGTTAAGTAAAAAATTGGAATCTACCACTATTCCTCAAACCACCTTCTACTATCAACCGCAGGAGTAACTTTCTGCGTCAACATGTGGCAGCACAGCTGTCGTTTGCAAAATGGTCGTCTTCGATGTTCGTATGAGATATCAATGTGTGATTGAATTTGGAATGCAGAATGAATTTCATCTGCAGTCACCCAGCCGGTCTTCAGAATGGTGCCATCTTGCCGAACGGTGCATGGAGTAACTGCAGTTACCCACCTATGCCGCTCTACTTTTCGTCAGGCAATGGTGTTTACCCTTCAGATTAGTTACAGCAACAATCCCATCATAGTCTTATCAGTGTTGCATCACCGTGCACATTTTTCAGTCTTTCCTGAATGCGAACGGGTATTTTACCTTCTGCATCCCAGAATTCAATCACAGAACGCTGCCTCATACAAACATCGACGACGATCATTTTGCAAACGACTGCTGTGCGACTTGTTGGCGCCAAAAGTTACTACTGCAGTGGATTGTATGAGATGGTTTGAAAAATAAAGCCAATTGTTGAATTTGGTGTCGGTTCAAGTTTTATTTCCAATTTTAGAACAAATTTTAGTTACTAATTTGCTTAACATTAGTCACAAAATGCCGTTTATTTTAATTTTGGGAAGAGTAAAAAATGTAAATAATTTGTATACCATGAGTCACATCGCGAAATGCGAACCCCAAATAATAAGCTTCACAAATACTAAAGACCTTTCAAGATGTAAACGGAAACAATTCATTGGATTTATATTTTTATGTTTATTCTGTAATATAATATGTTGTCTGGGACCAATTTTCAAAGACAATTAAATCATTCACTGTGCATTGTTTCTTTCACAATACATTTTTATTACAAATCCTTAAATTTGTTAAAAAAGGATTATTTGTAATAAAAATTGATTGTGAAAGAAACAATACACAGTGAATGATTTAATTGTTTTCGAGAAATTGGCCAGAGACAACATAATAATTCATTCGGTTGCTTCAGCTTCAATATGTTTAATGGAGAAAATAACTGTTTCCGTTTCAGTCTCGGTTAGATGCGCCAGTTTCTGCCAGATGGTGCGGCCCGTTGCCCCACTGCGCGCCGGTCGCTCGCAACGGAAGGTCGCCCGGCGAGGCCCGGTCACGTTCTGCCGGAATTGCTCGTCCCGCGCCCGCCGCTCGGCGTTTGTTTCGGGATAAACAGGGCATCTCGAATGCGCCGCGGCCCACTTCGCGCCCGAGACGGACGCGCACGGCGGACATTTCCATTCAAACTTGGATGAACTCGCGGGTAATTGAGACACTCGGATCCGCGCCGTCGACTTTCTCAAAGTAGGTGTAACAAATATGTTTCGTGGCGTCTGGATTGTAAACAAAAACACGCACGTTTGGAGAAGAAAGCAACCTTCGATGGGTACGCGCATTTTCACAGCCGAGTTGTTGCGTTGCAAGAAGCCTTGGGTGGGTGTGGGGCGGGTGTGGGTAGGGGTGTAAAGTTGGTGAAATTCACAGATTGTGAGAACTGATAGCCAACAAGCGTCGGAATTTACCGAATCACACGAAACTATACTTTTTTCGTCGCTTTTTCTTTGCTTAGTTGACAGTCTCGTAAAAAATAAAAATAATATCATATATACACTCAAGAGATGGTGGCACATTGCATAACACATGCAACGACGAAAAATATCTGCGAATAGTTTATAAAATATATAATTTTATTTTTTACATATTTTATAAGTTTATTACAGACATCAGGCAATTAACAGTTGCGTACGTATTACCATGTCAGAAATCAACGAACAACAGGTACTTTCATAGAAATGTACATCATTTGGAATTTTTTTTGATAATTATCAACATTTCTGCATTTCACTACGTTTCTCCGAGGTTAGACTAACAGTAGAGTTTCAGCGACAGGGTGGTCTCGGATTACGTCTTGGCATGGTTCTGGAAATTTGCTTCAAGATTTTTAACATCAGTGACTTTGTCGCGAATCGAATCCGTATGACAATATTGTTCTCGTCAGTGATGTTCCTGTTTTTCTGATCACTTACAGATGTAAACCGGAGCGGCACCATTCGAATCGCTCGTCATCTTACCTTTCCTCTCCTTTTCCCAACGCTAATAGCCGTCGCAGTTAAAGATTCCTAACTTCGCAATCAAACAATTAATCAATCCATGAAGCTTACTCCTGGATAATTTATTAATCGCACAGTCCGGAATAATTAGTTTCAGAAAAAAAGGCGTTTGTGTCTTGTTCAAAACAATTTTTTCCGAGCACTTCTCTTCATGTGAAGGCTTCACCAACGTAGTAAGCAACAGGCACCATTCCCCAACATAGAATCACGGACAAGGCAGCATTCGGCGAATGCCAAAACTTCCGGAGCACTGAACACGTGCCATGACGTAGCTTCGGGTGGGCGGAGACAAAGTTGCCTATGACGCTCCAGGCGGAGCCGGAAGCAGAGGAAAACAGTCACGGAGAAGACGAGGCGTAGACCGCGGGAGCAATGTCGAGGTGGAAATGTGGGCAGCGACTGTGAGAGTCCAATACACGCTCGTGAATGTAACATTTCCACCCATTCGTGTCTCCCCGTTTGTGTACCCCAAAGGGGTCTTCAGACAACTTTCGCCCATCCGCTATTATCGCGTCCGGGTCCTCAGCTCTGCAGCTGCCTGACATACTCCCACCAGTGGCGCACCGTATCTCGCGGATTTGAGGATGCTGAACAAAGATGCAAAACATGCAAACATTATTATTACGTGGTAGTATATTTTGTTTGTTTGTTTGAAAAAATTCAGTATGTCACCAAAAACGTTCTTACGAAGAAGTCAAATATTCTAAATTATTCAAGTAATGTTCAAATGCGAAATGGGACGTTTGCTATTCTGAGAGCGAATGTAACTCGCTAACTGGTGATCACTCAAGGAAATTGAGTAAATTGTGATAAGATATATCATAACCACTGTATCGCAGTGCGGTGAAGTGTGGTGAAGTGAAGTTTGGTGAAGTGGAGTTCTATGAAAGATTGCACGGTGAAATGTTCATGTGATTTTGTAACGTTTGTAGAGTTTGTATAGTTGTTAAGTTCTGTAATGTTAAGTTAGTGTATTCTGCCACCAAGTTCACACTTAATTGCAAAATTATTAATAAATCTAATCTAATCTAATAATTTGTTATTTTATTACAACATATCACTATAAACTAATTTAGCACACGAACGCAAGACAATGCAGTCAGACTCTTAAATACTCCCTCGATATTGACGGAGGGGGTACTTGCCTGGAATTTCTTTCCTCCTAGGGCTGCCGACTTCTCAAAAGCAAGTCGGGCAATGGCTCAGCTCCAAGTTTCACGCGCGAATGAACACATCACTTGGGTACATATAAATTACAGATCGAAATAAAATATAATATTTAAGAGAAAATTCAATGTTTTTAAACCTCTGTTAGGCAGCCAGGAAGCATTATTTTTACGTAATGTGCTCTGTGATTCACACGTGACCAAGCACGGAATTCCGAGCAAGAGACTGACCACCTCAAGTCTGCTGCGCTCTCGTGACCAAACGAGCAATTCGCTCAATCTCGTTCCTCATAATATGCAAGAGTTCGAAAAGCTGAAATCTCTGGAGTAGGGGCGATGAGAGAAGAGGAGGCTTAATGGACTGCGCGTGCGTCTATAGCCTCCGCACTCTCTCAGCGACCGCTATACCATTCAACACCAACCAATGAAAGGCCAGCAGGGAACAAATAGACAAATTCAGTCACACAAAATAATCTAAAACTAATACAAAAGTGTTACTCTAAACGGTTTTCTGTTACTCTAAACGGTTCTAAGATTAGCGATATGTAGGGCCCACTGAAGAATATTTTAAGTGGAAATGGTGAATATCTTAGCGGACTCTGATGCTACGCCACTGGAGCCCTCTCCCGGTCCACCCATTGGTCGCAATTGTTCAGAAGAGGGTCTCTTTTGTCCGAACGAGGGCGTTTCACAACCTGCATTATAATGGACCGTACACGAAATAGTTTACACGCGCACGGTCTATTGAGATACGTGCAAGCGTGTTACTTGAACAATCAGGGGCCGACGAATTTCGTTCGTGACAGTTGTGCCTGCAGGCGCGCGTATTGCCCGGGCAAGTAACACGGAACGGGCAAAATTGCTGTGTATCTTGAGCGTTGGTGAACCTTTTCAAAGCAGCGACAGAGACACGTGAAAAGTAGCTCGAAACACTACGAAAGACAGTCGTAGAGAGGATAATGGAGGTGAATGAATTTAAGGAGGCGATAACAAAATAAACGGAAGGAGGGAGGTAATTGATATAAATGTGACAAAAATATAATTGTACTTAAAAGTTCTTGGTTGGGACTGTTGAATGAACTTAAGAATAGACGAGGCACAGATGAGAAATGAGAGTTAAGGCGATGGCAAAATACGGAAACATTTTCAGTTTCATGTAGTGTTGATAACAATGAAATACTGTTTCATTTCTTGTAGAAATTACTCATACATTAGTATGCCTATATATGACAGAGGGAGTAGATAAAATATATTATAGATATATTTCTACTCGGTCGCAAGAAGAGGAACGGGAGTAAGAAATACCCGAGGAGGAAGAAGAACAAACAAGAAAATGAAGAGAAAAAAACAAGAAAATGAAATGGAGTGAAAGAATAAAACGAGGAGAAAGAGAAGGATGAAAAATAATACAAAGTAAGAAGAGAGAAATAAAAAGACGAGGATGAATAACAGGAATAAAAGAATGGCAACAAAAAGAGGAATAAAACCGAGATATAACACAACTTGATGAGAAGGGGATCACGGTGTTGTCGGAGTAGCAGGATGGGGTGGGAGGCTGCAGCGGAGTTTTCTTCTTCCGCCACCCACAGCGTGCGGGGCGCTCAACCGCAAATCGCAGCGCCGACACGGCGCCGGGTCAGAGGTGGCGAGTCCGACTGACCCGGTCCCGGACCCGCTCCCGCTCCCGGCCCGATTCCCGAATCGCGCACGCTGGTCAGCCCGGCGGCCCAGCCGCGCTGCTCACTTTCTCGTGGCGTAATCCGATTCGGGCTAACAACGCGCGCGCGCTTAAGGAGCGGAGGGAAAGCGCGACAGCGCACAGGGCTGCGAGGGAATGCGGCGATGTCAGACGCGGGGGCGGAGACGCGGGGCTGGGTTGTTTACTGTAGAGGACGTGCCCGCACCATTTGCGGCCAGGCGTTCACTTGGATGCTGATGGAATGGGGGTAATGGCGCTGGTGGATACTCGTAGTGGGTGGACGATGTAACGGAGAGCTTGAATCTGAGCGAAGGAATATGTGAGTGTGAGTGTGTTGAGTGTGCGTAGTGTGTGGAAGAGAAGAGGGGGAGAGAGAGAGGAGAGAGAAGGAGAGAGAAGGGGGGAGTGAGGGGGAGAGAGGGGGAAGAGGGGAGAGAGAGGGGAGAAGAGGGGGGAAGAGAGGGAAAGAGGGGGAAAAGGGAGGGGAGGGGGGAGGCGGTGGGGAGGAGGGGATAGGGGAGAGAGGGGGTGAGAGGGCGTGAGAGAGGGGTGAAGAGAGGGGTGAGAGAGGGGGTGAGAGAGGGTGAGAGAGGGGGGTGAGCAGAGGAGGAGGGGTGAAAGATGGGGTGAGTGGTGAGAGAGGGGGGAAAGAGGGGTGAGAGAGGGGGTGAGAGAGGGCGTGAGAGAGGGGTGAGAAGAGGGGTGAGAGAGGGGATGTGAGAGAGGGGGAGAGAGAGGGGGGAGAGAAGGGGGAGAACGGGGGGGAGAAGAGGGGAGAGAGAGGTGGAGGAGAGAGGGAGGGCAGGAGAGGAGCAGGGAGAGAGAGGAGAAGGAGAGAGAGAAGAAAGAGAGGGGGATATGTGAGCATCGCAGATGTGAATAATTTAAATATTCAAATGACACATTGAATCGTTAGATCCGTTCATACTGGTATAATCATAATGGTAGCGCCGTTAAAAAAACGCACGTATTTACTGCACTTTAACACCACAATAAATAATAAAAAACTAAGAATAAAAATGATGTGGAGGAGAAACTTTTTAATGTTTGAATGAAAAACTGGTAACATGGTAATCCTCATAATGTCGAGCATTATCTTAAAAAAAAGTTCTATTAGGTATTAACAGTTTCGCGTGTCCATACAATGCTGCTAAATCGTCATCTAGACTGAATATTGATGGAGAGATCAGAAAATGAATGACATGAATATAAAATTGCAAATTTTTGACGTAGAAACATCAGAGAACATCCATGACAAATTTTTTAAGAACTACCTTTCTTGCTGCAATTGAGTCAACGTTGGCTTTAGACAAAAATTGGGCAGCAGTTTTGCAAGAGAATGAAGGTAACTTTCTTTGAGCGATTCACATGCAATTTTTATTCTTACGTGATTGGAACTTAGTGATTAAGTCCACGTTAAATATCGTCTAAATGCTTTGGATAATCCGATTTTCAGTGACAAATTTCCCTAATAAGCGAGGAAACTTGTGGTAGGGTGGGGGAGGGGTTGGGGTGGGAACGAGGGGAGCAGGAGATGCGAACAGAGGAGAGGGGGGGGGCCTGAGAAAGCGAGTCGGGGATATGAGAAGACGGTAGCGTTGCGTTGTTGATGGGCGGGCGAAGGGTGTATTGGCATGGTTTGTAGGAGAGGAGAGGAGAGGAGGATGTCGGGTGAGCGAGCAATGAGCGTCCCAGCGTGGCGGGGCTGCAGTTGAGAGTGCGGGAGGAGCGAGTGTGTGCCTGACGGGAAGGGTGTTTTTTGGTCTGCGAGGCTAGACCGTGCATGGTTGGAGGGGAGAAGGGGAAGTGCGGGGCATGTGGAACATGTTGGCGGCGGCGGGCTGTGGCGTGACGTGCGCGTGGTGAGCGGAGGGTGGCGGGATGAAGCGAAGCGTTACTAAAACGCCGAGAGACGAAGAGTATCTTGGAGGTAGGCAAGGTGTGGAGAGGAGGGGACTGAGCGGGGCGGGACCGCTGAAGCATGCGGCTAGCGTGTAGCTTAACGGAGCGTGGCGGAGAAGCGAAGTCGTTACTAAACGTGAAGTGAGAAAAGTCTGGCGGGCGAGGCAGAGCGTTGAAGGTGGGGGGATGGCGGCGCCAACGGGCTTTTTGTGTCGCTGCGCGGGCGGCGGCGGACGGGCGCGACGCCTTCGGCGCGCGCCGCCGCGGCCGGAATAAGCCAGGAGAAACGCGCCCCCAGCGCGGGAGCGCGCCCCGCGAGCCGCGGACCCGGTGGCGGTGGCGGTGGCGAGGCGCTTTCACGCGCTGCCCGCGGGTCGCCCCACTCACTGCGAGCATCTCCAACCCCCGGGGCACACGCGCGTCTCTCACAATGCAATCGGCGACTCACGGCCCGTACGGCGAGTCGGCGGTTCCCAGGGAAGGAATTTTAAAAGGAGATAAACGATTATCCACTGCTAACAGTGAAATACGAACCGGCACGTAATTTTCAAAGTGGGATTCCGTTTTTTTAAATTTTTGTACCAACATTCAACCGTTGCTCTTTTCAAATTGTTGTTCATAAGAACTATATCGGTCATGTAAAGAGGCAATTCCAGATATGTGGCCTTAGACGAAATTTGCTGGTAGTAGTTTTAAAGAATTTTCTGGTCATTGTTTCATACGTGCTTCTGGTCATGTTGCAATAAATTTGATACATTACTTACGATCGATACCTTTCACAAAATTAAATACTGATCAGGCTGATTCATCGAAAGTAATGTTTGGAAGATCTTTCAATATCGATAAAGTATTTCAATTGTGAGAAATGATAAGACATTATATTCAAAGGTTTTAAAACAATTTCCATAAATCATTCACAAATATAAAATTGGATGCTATTAAGGTAAAATCACAATAAATGGGAACTCCAATTAACATTGATAATATTTTACATAACTTTCAAAATAGAAATTTACACTCAGGATATTTAGCCTCAGGATATTTAGAGTTGCAAAACGCATCTTGATGTAAACAAAAGGGAACATTACGAAACATTTACCCGTGCTTTAAACAGAGGTGTTTAATGGTTATACAATAAATCACCAGAACATACGAAAATTCTACGAATCGATCCAGAATTCTCGTGCCAAAACAATTGAACCAGGAGGCATTACTTATACATTCCTCACTTAATTTTACATATCAACCCCCCGCATCGCAATATTTTCATCTCGCCCAGATGCTTCGAAAGTACACGTTCAACCATCTGGAAGGAATTCAGTGGCCATGTCTGTGCACGTGTTGGGAACCCTGCCCACTCAAATACGAAAAGGAGGGAGCGGCCAGTAAAGTACGTCAGGTCCACCAATACCAGTTTTTTCAGCGACTCTTCATAAAATTTTTCATCTGATACTCACTTTATGTCATGCATTTTACAACGATCCGTGCATTTTGGGAAGTCTCGCAACCCGTTAAAAATAAATAGCCTCTGTAACATCCAATACGTTTGCCACCAGAGTTCCAAACGTTCAAGAAAGCATTTTTTTAACATCGCCGCCAACGTTCTCAGCAATCCCAGTTTTTTTCTTCTGTACTGAAGCTGATGTCACATCTGGGAAAGAATTCCCCCGTGAAAAACATATACTCATGCATATATTATACGCACAGCAGCAATAAGGCGAAGTACGTGTTCAGATACGAATTCCAAAGCTCAAAAACAGATCGTTGGTATAAATGCTTCAGAGGATGTTTCGGATAACACGCTGGTAGGTAGCTGATGTATCTACGAGTGGAATACAAAACATCGCATTCTATGAATCCAGGAGCAGAATGGAATACGTTATAAAGTTCAAGAGAGTGCATTGACGCAGCTGCAAATATTTTCCTTTAAAAAAGTATCAAAGACATTTAAGAATCACCATATAAAATTTGGAGAACCACAAACACGTTTTCAAGATTTGAAATTCAACGTTGTGCATTTTAGTTGTTTTAATAACATTAACATGTGTTGATCTACAAAAGGGCACATTTTGCACTGTGCTCGAATCTTAAACTGAAAGTAAGTTGCAAAATGAAGAAATATCAATACAATTTCTTCCACACGAACCTTTTCTGAAATGTACACATCCATTTTTTTAATACGGTAGTAGTTTTTTTTACGAATATATCGTAATATCTGTGATAATCACTAACAGGTGGTGAAGACAAGCAAACGGTTGAAATTTGTTTCAACGTAACGGGATTGCCAGAAGTTGCGAATACTTTCGAAGTGCAACTATCGAATAGTGAAGACGTTTATCGGTAGCTTTAAGTGCCGCACACATTCTAGGAGGACGAGAGAAGCAGACAAATCCCGGTTCAGGGACAGCCACGTACAGGTGAGGCTTCCCGGATATCAATATGATTACAACGGTACAACGCTATATATTTAAGCTGAATATTTTAATCCAGTTTTATCTTCGGGTAAGAAAGTAATTTTTCGGAAGATCTAATCACGGGTATTCGACGACCAATTTAGACATTATTCTTCTTCGTTAACTTATCAAGTATTTTGTATATGCATTTTAGATTGAATTGTTCGCACTTTAATCAGAATCAGGATAAGAAATTTTAAGAAAAATACGAGTTCATTTAAAAACATCTTTTGGTTCATTATGTGTACGTTGGTTCAGGAACAGACGTTCAAGATTTGGAGACGGATGTAGAGAAATTCACACACAAATAAATTCTAGATTTTGTAGCTTCCTCGACAGGCATAATCGGAAGCTCGGAACTTACCAGATGAGATTTTTCACGCCAGTTAAGGCTCACATTACAGTCATATTTCTATTATTTTCTATGCAGAAAATAGAAAAGAGAAGTTTGTTTCAACAAGGTACTGTTTTGGTATCAAAGCCGGATGAACGAGAACCAGTGTCTTACGCAGTAATTTACTTTTCTGTAGATAGTTAGTAAAACACGGAATGTTGCCTCCCCACCCCCACCCCGGGATTTACTAGAGAAACCATTTCCGTAAGTACCCCCCATTTTCCTCAGACCATCACAACTGAAGCTCCCTCAAGAGAGACGGGAGGCTCTTCTCGACTGTCATCTCCGAGTTCCCAGCGGGCAGCGGGCACGCGTGGAGGGGGCGGGGCCCTCTGCATACGCGTCAGCATGAGGCGTCCTCAAAGGGACCTGTTCGTCGGCGGGAACAGAAGCCACGCGGCTGCGCGCGGTTCAACGCGCCGCCCGCGACCGACTGTCGCGGCGTCCTCGGTTGAAGCATTCTCACATGGGGCATCTTCACAGGAGGCCTCTTGCCAGCCAGGTGGCTTAGGGCATCAAGTGATGTCACTGCAGTGCCTCTGAGGAGCCCTGGTGTTCGAGTCGCGATAATGGCAGAATTATTTGACACTAGCTATCAGATAGATTGAATTCAGCTGATAAATTTAGCGGCTGGTTGATCTGATCGTAAAGTTTTTCCTGGTTTCCCCGATCAACACCAGGCGAATGACGAAGCAGTAACCTAACGAACGGGCCACGGACCGCGCGCGATCTTTCCTTCCTCTCCCTTGTCCTATCATCACCCCTTACTTAGAAACACTGTTACAAGCCCTACACTACCGCATGTCGGGAGCTTAGAGCTTGTCCCGATTGGGGCGGTGCCACGCTTGTGGGAGATATGTGGTAGAGAAAAATCCCCGGAATTCGACGTAGGTTGGCGCCGGATTTCGTGAGCCAGCTGGAGAAGATCACCTTCCGCGATAAAATCACGTAGTACACTGACAGGACTAATGACGATAGCAGTTGACGCACCCGGAATCACTAATATAATCAATCAACATGAGGCCTCTTCTTAAGAAGTAACCTCACACTTAAGAAGTAACCTGGCAGGGTCACATGTGGCCTCCTAACACGAAGTGTCCTCTCACGGGACCTCCTCAAAAGAGGCGGCTTCACGCGAGGCGCCGTGACACGAGACCTCCTAATAGGAGGCGTCCGTCGCGGGCGTCGACAGCGGCCGACGCGCGGTTGCGGATCTTCCGCGGAGGGCCCTCCACACTGTACGTCAGGCCCGGCGTCAGCTGAACGATTAGGAAAGTGCGTGCGTTGTGAGTGACGCTGAGAACGCGTCACGCCGGCGTGACTTGTAACTAAGATTCAACGACGAGTGATTTTTTTGTACAGTGTATTCTTGCCACCCCTTTGTATGGGATCAATCAATCAATCAATCAATCAACATGCATGTCGCGTGGGGAATGAATGATTCAGCTTCATGATCGTGGAATGAAAGGGCAAAGAAAAGCTGTACTTATGCCATTCAGTTAAACCAAGTGAAAATTCTCTGACGATTCTTGGTCACCAAAATTACCAGGGATATACTACTCTAAACGAGAACTATTTTTTGTTAGTGTTTATACGAATCTACCATAACGAATGCATAGGATTTACTTTCCCAAGAGTAATAATTTTCAAGTTCTTAGATATATTATATAAATTCGATAACGAATATTATCTAAATTTGTCGTCTATGCAAATTGTACGGTATTCATAGAAAAAAACCAGCTGTTCGGATGAAAATATCGGAGAAAACACGTTAGAAATTCTGCAGAAGGCTAGTTTTTTGTGGTTGTTTTCGCAGAGGATCTACAATAAACACACACTTTTATTTTACAAAATTTACGTTCGTTTGACAAATAATGTTGCAAAAAATAAATCGCAATTAAATCGTTTATTTCAAATCTCATTTCATTCTTGTGAAAATTAGTTAAGCTCACAATTTGATTCAATATAATCGTTTTAGCTTTGTTGCCTGTGTAAACGTTACACATTCGTTGCTCGTCAGTTTAATTACAGCGCGTGTGATTCTCAATTTTATTCAGATACACTTCTTCAAAGATGTGGCGGTTTCCAACAACACTCGCTCGAAATAACTAAACCACTTTCGAAGGCAGTTCCTCTTATATTAGTTGTTTGTTTCGACAAGTGATCCGTTCAGAGCTAATTATCTCGTCTAGGGGAGATGTCGCAGGCTTCGTTTGGAGATCCTGGCGTGGAGGCGCTTCGTCACGCGAAAAAGTGCGAGGCCCCGCGTTGGAGACGCGCGGCGCCGCGCTCGGCCGAGCTGCCGGAAGAGAGGCGACTCGCTTTCAGTCCACTCGGCGCCGTCACGAGCGCGGACGGCTCCCTCGCCCTCGGCGGCGGTGCTTCACCTGTCTAGTCAAACACCTCCTCGCAAAGCCAACTTGAGATTCATCCTCCTCTGCGTTTACGAAAATCTCCACGAGCAATTAAAATGCGGAGTAAGAAAAATCGTTACATTCTTAGAAACACAAAAAGTATTGAAGAAATATCTGTACTTCAGAGTATTCTTCTGTCTTTCTGAAATATTTACGAAACTGTTACGAAATTAAAACATACAGTTTTATACGAGTTGTATAAACTCGTATTAAAGAACAATTAAGGGATGTAGCATCAGTTGCTATAGACGGAAGTGTGTTGGGAGAGACTGGAACGAGCGAGAGAATGGTCGCCTCATCGTAGGCCGGAAATATTAACGTAACATTCTTGTTTTAAAACCAAATTAGAAGCGACTTCAGGATATTGGAAGTTTGGCAAAACCTTGGGGAAGGTACTTCAACAAATTAATCGGTGGTTCTATGGGAAGGAACAAGATATCCGCGGAAGCAGAGAATGTATTATTTGCGGATTTATTCTGGATTTATAATTTCATGAACAATACATTTGATTGTGTTTGAACATAAAGTGTCCTTATTTAAATGATCTCAAGAGAGAAGCCAACCGACAGCGACATCTCGTGATTAAATTCAGCTGCAACTGAATTGTCAAAGGTGTTCAAAGGATCGCGGGCATTCACATGTGCATACGCTGTTGCGGGAACATTGAGTTCATAGATTCGTAACAAACTCTTTCATATCCGTAATGTAATACGGATGACAGACATATTTGACCAATAAATCTTTTGTAAATATTACACCACACACCTTCTGAGTAAATATAATCTTTTAATGTTTAGACGTTTAAAAATTGCCTCATGAACTTCACATTCAACAAAGTAAATCCACATCGGTGACAAATCTTCCCGATAGTGATCATATAAACCAAGCCATGCATTTAAAAGATATTGCATAAAGATGTTTATAGAATTCTTGAAATATAAAAATTAAAGATTAATTACCTGCGTTTATGAGACCGTTTTCAAGTCGCGAAGCAAAGATGCCAACATTTTCAGGCACTATTTTCATGCATCTCCCTTCCATAACATTCTCTATACCTACTTGTTGGTCTGTGTACTTCTGAAGAACCCGTTTTGCAGGAGACGCAAATGTCATCAACAACTGGTCAATGAATGTAGTATTAACCTTTCGAATGCAAGTGCTTTACAACAGGCATGGGAGTTGAAATGAAAGCAACATGGGAGTTCACTAACAAGAACGTACGATCAAAAATGTTTCACCAAGACCGACAGATCTAATACCTCAACTCGAGGCAGTACATCTAAAAATGTCAAACACAAATATATAATGCTATAAAATGCATTTGACAATTCACATATGAAAATGTAAATTTCAAAGTGCCTAACGTTTAATTCTGAATGTGGAGTCCCCAGACCACACAGGAGTTTAAAAGTGGAAAAGAACTCATTTACAAGCTATGGGAGGGGATCAATCTTTGAATTGGTTCTACATATCTACGATTTGTCGGAGGATGGGAGCATAAATAAAAATATACATTCGTGAATATTTGTATATTATGTTAGTTTCATTTCTTACCAGAATAACAGTCTTGGCGGGCGTTTTTACCTCATCATTCTATAGAGGTAAACACTGTCCTAAACAATATGATACGCTACAATCAAAGGCAACTTCTGTTTGTAAAGTTAAAGATAAAATTTCGCCCATTTTAAGGACAATTATATCTTACAAAATGATATATTTAGAAGGCCCGAAATCGCAAAGAAATATTCAATTTTAAGCCATAACACAAAACGACGCTACATCTTGAACACACACAATACCGATTATATTATGTCAGAACAACAACGACACAACGAATTAAAATTTACACACTATCTATCTCTTCTCCCGCTTCACGGTTATTCCCACCGGATGCAAAGCGCGGTCATTTCCAATTCAACACCACACTCGCCGCGATCTTCACGCAACACCACCTTTCACCTGTCCACCCCCTCCCCCCTCCGTCACGCGCTACAACGACGCGAACTCCTCGGGGAGCGCGCGAACACGCGAATCGCATTACCTTGGCGGCGCGTGCGTGCGGCGCGGGAGCAGCCAGGGGCGGTGGTCCGCGTACACGACGTCGGCAGCCGCGGGGCACATCGCGGCGGCGGCGAGGACGCTGGTGACGAGGTCACGACCACGACAGCGATGATAGCACCGATAAAAATGCGACGATACTAATGATATTCACGTAACGACGATGGGACCAAGGATGTCGATGATGGTGTCTGGGCGATCCAGGTTGGAGGAATATTTAAGACTGCATTGATGAGATGATGGTAATGATAAAAATGCTGGTATGACGATGTTAACGATGGCGATGATAATAATGCAAATGTTGATGATCTTGATACTGCAATACAGTTGGCGGTAATGTGAAAAAAGGCAAGATGTGTTGAAATTATTAAAAATGAATGATAAAAAAATGCTGGCCTGTCTGTCTGTACTGGCTCAACAGCACCTACCGTACCAAGGCCTTCCAGTGAAAAAAAATGCTGGTAGGTTGACGTTAACGACGACGATAGTAATAATAAAAATGTTGACGATTTTGATATGACAATCAATTTGGCGACGAGAAAAAATGGCAAGTTGGTTTGAAATGAATGAAAATGAATGATAAAAAATGCCGGTAGGACGATGTTAACGATGACGATGATAACAATGGAAATGTTGACAATGATAAGACGATAACAGTGAGAAAAATATCAAGATTGACGATTATAATAACGCTTTCACGGCACGATAAAGTCGCCACAGTTAACGATGATGATGGTAATACCGGCAGTGTTGACGATACGAATCGGCCGCATCAGCAACTCGGAACAACCGCAACACCGACGAGTGCCACGACGTCCACGGCGACGGCGCGCCAGTGCAACGGCGTGCGCGTGCGGCGAGCGACTGGCGGAGGCGGGCGCGGGACCGCAAGAGGCGCGGGAGGAGGGGAAGGGGGAGGGGGAGGAGGCGAGTGAAGACGGCGGCCCGGCGGGGCGCATCAGCATGCGGGAGGCACACTTCCGCCGCCCGGCGCGGCGAGCGACCGTCCGGGCCGGGGCGTTAGTCAGCGGTGCCACCCGCCGCCGCGCGTGAGATCCTCCCGCGTCTGCCGCGCGGCTCCGGAATAGATGGAGCGCGACTCGCCCCGGACGGACGCGCCGACGTGCGCTGCGTGCGACCAGCTGCGCTGTGGGCCGACGCCCACGACGCCCGGGCGGCGAGCGAACGACCACTGCGAAACTCACCGCGGCCACCGACGGTGCCGGCAAAAATTGGACCGTTTTCAAAGCGGCCGTATGACGAAAATGTTATGGTTATTGGAGGCGTACATCAAATGTAATTCCCGGCAAAGGCGTCACAGGGCATCAACTGATGTCACTGCAGTGTGTCGAACCGGGAGGATCTAGGGTTCGAGTGCCGTTCGAGGCGGATTTTCGGCACTAGCTAGATAGCTCAGTCGCGTTTATCCGCTCTCTGGAAGAGAATTCTAGCGGCCAGCTGTTCTGAACGGTAGTTTTCCGTGGTTACTCCGATCAACTCCAAACCAATGCCGGAGCAGTGCCCTGACGAACGGTTCACGGACCGTGCACATTCTTTCTTGCCACTTCTTCGCCCTTTCCTCACTCCTTACTTACTCGCACACTACACTACCACACACTGTGCACTACACTACAGGTCGGGGGACCAGTCGGAAGTTTACAGCGTGTCTCGGCAGGGGAGGTGCCCCTGTGAGAGAGATATCTGGTTGGGGAAAGCCGACATGTAGCTCGGGACCCGAATCTCGTTATCCAGCTGGGAAATATTCCCGCCACCTCCCACGATAAAAAAAATAATAACTACCCTTTCGATACTAATGAACTTATAGATGCAGTTCACGGAAATACCAATCAAAGAAATATAATTGTTCTAAATGCTACGAAATGAAGTGTATTCTCTTTGATATTTGAATTACTATAAATAAAAAAATATAATTTAGATAGGATATTTAGTATAATTTGCCTCCTCTTGACTAATATCAAAACACACCCTTCACTTGTCACTCATTCTCTTAATCGAGGAAGTCATTTTCCGTCCAAACAATCTAGGCTTGAAGATGCAATTCATATCCTGTAGAAACTTTAGAGAAGGTCCGTCTGACGAACGAGTTAGCGAATGACCTGGAGATCGGGGTCGTGCAAGACGGGTGCACCGTAACTTTATAATAGATTCCCACAGAAGACACCTGTTAGCAAAGCATAGAAATGCAAGAAATAAACTAGTTTCATTAAAAGATATTTACTAAAAATATATTGTTACCTGCAACAGAAAGAAATTCCCTTGAAAGATACGCGACACTGGTTGTCATTATTCGAAAAAATCTGACAATGCGTCTCGACATCGGAAGATATTAAATCCAAAATAATATCCACCAAGTTTTCCTTTCTTGTTTTCATACAGTTAAAAATCCTCTGAGGTGACTGCTTAATAATGGTCAATTTATGAAATGTGCCTGTATGCTGGCCGCTTTGTCATGAGCCCGCTGTAAAGAGGGAATATTCACACATGGCTTCTGGAAATATCAATCGGTTTGATCAGATTCCTTTGTAATTATTGGTTCAGGGCGCTTTAAATACTTTGGCTGTGAGCCCTTAAGCCGCTGTAACGTAGACTTGCGTCTTCCCCTCCAAATTTCTCCCACCGTGAAGCACGAGGGTGAAGAAAAGTAATTGATGACTCCAAAAATTATTTTCTTCCTCGCCTTCCTTCTAATAGTGCACACGGAGTGAATCGCAAATTATTGCATGTGTAATATTATTAATTTCCTAGGTGTACATTCTGGATTTTTATTGTTGATTGTAAAAAATGTAAGTTTAGATAATATCCATGTTTCATCTCTATTTATATATTATTTCATCTGTGCATTTTTTGTCTGTTTTGGCCCATTGTGTGTCGTTTGATGCGTGCATTGTCCTGAGCGACAGTGCTAGCATCTTTGTTTGTACACATAGTTGAAACCTTGAAGGACACGCAACAATCCTGGAGGTGCGATCATGTCTAAACATGTCGAGGATGTGCTTATAATACGTGTTTAGCATTGGAATAGGTGGATTATTTTGTGCTCGACAGTTAGAACTCTTCATTGAAGTGGCAACGCCGAATTTCGTCACGAAAAATTAAAATCATCTTCTAAACAAACGTCCTGCAATTTTGTTGTCGATAAAACTGTTAAATAATGTATGGCAGATATAACTCTATAAATTTACAAATAATATTTATATGAGTGAAATAATCGTTACAGTAACTTTGTGATAGGTCTACGAAGTATAAAGAAAAAGAAGACATTATACTTTGTTTGCCATTATATCTGACAGATCACGAGTAGAAACTTTAGAGTAGAAGTTCAAAGTGCAAAAATATGTATTATATTTCTAAGCATTTCAATTTTTATAAAATACCTTTCTTGGAAGCAGAAAGAACATATCTACCATTTATTATGATTAGTGCCCCCTTATTTTGAGAGAGGAAGGCAACTAACTCTATTCAAATTATCAATTAATTCGAAAGTTTACATTCTTATCAAGGATGTTTGCCCATACATCACTATCCGACTATACAATAAACCGTAACAGTCTCTTCGTAACAGTCTCACAGTCTCGGTGCCGCGAAGGCAACCGTTGCAAGGGCTGTTACAGGAAATATTATCCGTTTAATTTAAATCGCGTCAGAAAATCGAATTTTATTCTCAAATCACGATCAAAATCCAGCATACGAGACATCATTGTAGTGCTATTTTTATTATTTTTTCTATTGCTGATGAGAAAAATATATATTTCCCTTTGACAAATCAAAGATGATTAAATTTTTCAAAAGCTAAAAGTATTTCAACAATATCTACAAATTACTTGCCACTTGATTCCACATTGATGTCCGCTTCGATATTGTGACCCGTTTAGAAGTTATGAGGGTGACCCTTAGTTAGTGGGACACCTGTATAATAAATTGACAATAGGAGAGAACCTGTAGGTTCCATGGAGTCCAGGGTTCGCGTTCGGAGCCCGCCACCGCCGCCGCAGCCACCGCGCGCCGCCGCCGCCGCGCCCGAGGTCATCGTCCTGTCCAGCGCCTGACCCGCGCCACGCGGTTCCTGACGCGACCGCTGCTGCCTGCTGCAGCCACCGGCTGCATTCGCGGCGCACGACCGGCCGGACTCGCGACATTTTCAGCCTTCAACTCTTAACACGTCGCGCCAGCGCCCGGCGTGACACCACTGACAGGAGTTATTTGCATTTCCCTGCTTCATCGTCGATATTGTGTTGTTGCCTGGTGTGGCCAGACTGGGTTTTCATTCAGGGCGAGTCAACTACGACGTCAGACGTACAGTACGCGAGTCAGACGGAAGAGCGGGCCTGATGGCCCGAGTCTCGCCACGTAAAATAAGGCAAATTCAATTCAATTCAATTCAACTACTACTTTGGTCATTAGTTCCGTAAGTCTAGTGAATGTTACAGCCAGTGAGACGTCGGTGTTCCTGCAGCGTTACTTGTGATGTTTCTCTCCTTCAGGACTCTCCCCCATCGGGGCACCGCCCCGCCCGCCTCAGCCGGTACATGCTCTAAGCTCGCGACCGGTCCCCGACATGTGTGATAGTGTTGAGCATGTGAGTGTAAATTGTGTGAGAGAAGAGGAAGAGGCAAGGTTGACGAAGGGAAGATCGCGCGAGGTCCGTGGCTCTTTCGGTAAGGTAGAGGCTTCGGCATTCGCCAGGTGTTGATCGGAGTACTACCTATAAGAGCACCCGGTCTCTAGAACTCTCCCCCAGACAGCGTTTGAATTTGATTCACCTACGCAGATGGTGTTGAAAATGCACCGTCGTCGGGATACTTGGGCTCCCTGGTCTACGTTTGGGGTCATTGGAGGCAACGCATGATCAGACTGACATTTCTAGTCTTTGACTCTTAATCGTTTTAAGGTGAGGTTGTACACGTAACAGGATCAAATTTTCGATTTTCGTTTTGTTTTATTTTAAATATTTAATATTCACGTAACATAATGCAATATGCATTTTCGAGTTATTTTGTTCCTAAGAGCTTGAAAATGCCTTTTAAATGTCTAGTCGCGTCAAGTGTTTGTGGTGTCCTAGTCACTATAAGACACTACCACAATACACTACTACTTAGTTACAGGGTCAAAAGATACAAAATGAGGTAGAAAAAATGTTGAAAAGAAGTAAGATTGTAGGAACAAAGAGGAAAAGGTCAAAGAATGATGAAGATGCTGAATAGTCAAAAAATGTACCCTGATAGTCTTAGAGAATTGTTGTCACAAATCTTGCATTTCCCAAAAATTATTATTTTTTGTCTTCAGCTACCTTTCTTTAAAAAATTATATTTATCTGATGTGTTCCAAAGTGGATAATATCTGTTATCTTAGCAACCTGTCTACCCAAAGAGATGTTTTGAATTCGGAAATTGAAATAGCAGTCGTTATATCACAAATGTTTTGAACGACGTAAAAAGAAATTATAGGGTACGAGAGAAATGGTGACACTCGGAGAAATGAATTCACATAAAGAGGACCATAAGGAGTTACGTGATTGTAACTTAACATATAACTACAAATACTACTATACCTACACACCATGTAACATACTATCATGAGATTTGGTAGAAACGTTATTAATCTTGAAATAACATTGATTAAACGTGAAAACAAAATTCAAAATCGCACATTTGGGTATTCCTGAAGTTATGTTGAAATGGCCGACAGGAATGAGGCTGACTGGAAACATTTGGTATTTGGACACCGGTGCTGCGGCCAGAAGGAAAGAGAGGTAGACTGCCATGAGTGACCGTAATCTCTTACCGCTACTCAAGAGGTACGAGCTCGTGACTGTACTTTCGTCAGATTAGTACGAAGTTCAGCCCTACTCATCTTCCACTCACGTATTTCACAGCTAAGTAAGCGGAAATGGATGTATAACGAAAGAGTAAATGTAGACGCGGGGATATGGAGCAGAATTTAGAGAGAATCGGTTTGAGAACTCTGAAAATAGTAGCAGAGAAGTAGTAGATTTAGAAAAAATGACTCATACTCGTTCACGGTTAGAGTTCTTTTGTTTAACCGTGTCGGGCCGGCACAGAGTCCTGTTTTGCTCACATGTGTTTACCCATCGCGTTGTTCCACCTTAGCATCGTCTGAATGTCTCTACCCTTTTCGTGTCGCACAGCTGTTTGCTATGCTCGTTGTTAAGTGAGGATCGCTTTAGTACAGACGAGACCACGTTGACATATGCCCTGTTGCGGACCATGCTCGCAACAGGAGTGCGTGCCCAGACTTTCTGGAGAATGGCCACCACTATCACGTGCCCTGTCGAAATAAGCAGCCGCCAGGTATCGCCCATGGCAGTTTTACCCGCCGTAGACGCGTGGTCACAGACTGGACGGTGAGATTCCAGAGAGAGTCCAAGAGCTAGTCGAGTAAATACTGAACGAGTGAAACGATCTCGTACGTTGAGAGTGTGTGGGTCTCATAATGCTGGGCTGAGGACGTGCGTGGTTATTGCTGAGCTTCGCAATCACACTGAGGCAAAGGGCTACTGGTCACGCCCTCCAGCCCGGACGCGCAATCAAAGCGAAGAACGGGAGTCCGCCGACACCCGACCGAGATAGCGCGCCGTCGCGCGCCGCAGACCGTGGGTTCGAGTGCCCGGGCGGCCTCTCGGCAGTCGCCGGCAGCAGACGAACTGGCCCGGGCGGATTCCTAATTAAGGCCGCGACCGCTCCTGGCCCGACCCTCCCACTGCGTGCCGGCGGCCGCTGCTGTGCACCTGCGACGACTGGTGCTGCCTGCCGTGCGCAGGCGCTTTGTAGGGGGGATGCAGTGAAGGAAAGCACGCTGAATAGATTAAGATGCACACTCACAGGCCTATGTAGCAGAAAATCATTATTAATAGATAAATACACACTTAGCGTATTTAAAATGCAATGAAGGTTTTCATTACTGGTGACATTATAATTGGTTGGTAATAGGCTGACAATAGGATTGTATGCTGGTCCATCAGAAAATGTTTTTCCATACGTTATCGACAGCAGTAAACGAAACCTATGGAAAATAATTTTTCATTGAACCACGGCCAGCGTGGGAAACAATAATCCAGTAGAATCTTTACGCTTCGTTTTCCGTCTTTTTTTAGTAGGGTAACGGAAGTCGGAACCGGTGACTAGTATTTTAATACCAATAATAATAATAATAATAATAATAATAATAATAATAATAATAATAATAATACTAATAATAATAATAATAATGATTAAAATAGCCTCGCAAAACAATTACGAAATAATGAGTCTTGATTAATATGATGTGAAATATGTAGAAGTTTTGCATTTAGCTTTCAAGTTACAATTACAAGAAGAAAATAATGAACCGCGAGATTTCAACTCAATCCATTCGCTTGGGCTTTTGTCATTTTATGTCGATCGTTCATACAAAATCTTGTAAAATAATATTCGGAGCGGAACTGACTCGTTGAAACGTCAGGTTGAATACTTGGCATGTAATATGCCTGCCAACCATGCTATTTTGTCGCCTGGCTTCATTAAAATAAGAGCGTTTTACACGCATAGGTAGTACAAAGAAAAATTGTGCTAAACGAGTCGCAGGTAAATGCTCGCTCGGTAGAAACCTCATTCGGTTCCTTTCGTGTAGACACGTCAGGTGCGTTATTTATAGTTGAGCCAGGAACGGTTCCCGCCGTTTCCGCGAATATACGCCAGTGGCGACTCTCAATACGGTTACGACACATTTGCGCAAGAAACAAGCACATAGCAAGGAAACGTCCCTGCACAGAAGGTTTATTCTCATTTTTTTTTAAATTTATGAGGATTCTCCATACCGAAGTTGGCTTTCCCAGCAGGGATATTGATTGCAGCGATAAATACTTACGATGATTGGACTAACGATGATGGGGAACGGAGATAAAGAGGCACATAATGATGTAATTCGCAAATCGCAAGTCTTGGACGTAAGCGTCCCTAACGGCGCTCCACTCCGGATTCAACGAGATGTATTAGAAGGGAACATACCAGCACCTGTCACGGATGGAATCGCGATGTGTCAATCATCAGGCGTTGTTTTGTCTGATCTACGTTGATAATACCAACATACGTAGCTCGTAGCTACCTACGTTGATATTATTTAAACCTTCACTGTAAATAATAGTTTCTTACATTTCACGATTCATAGGGAATTGCAATGTTATCCCACAATTTATACGAAACCATGACGTATGAGAGTTAAGTACCATTACCATTTGTTTCCATGAAATAAAGAGAGAGCTATTCCGTCTTCTTTTTAAAGCTAATTATCTCAATTACGACCAAAATAAGACCTGATCAATTGCACGAGTAGATACGATCAATTACAAAAGCCTACACTTGGTATATTATTTACAATGATACCAGTGCTTAAGCTTTATTGTTTTTCCTTGAATAAATGAAATAATGTTTTTGATGGGTAGGTTATTATTAATATATTATCTGAAAGATGATATACCAATTGTGGAATGCGAGACCAAAGAAGCGGGAGAACCCCGACACCACAAACTGCGAACCCGCTTTTGTCCACCATAAGTACCACAATGATAGACCGAGATCTGGTACCTGTATCTAAAGTTCGGAGAAAATGGCGTGATAACTACACCACGTGTTCCCCCCATTTGGTGTAATCTTTTTATGATACCAGAGCTTACGTCTTATGGTAATACCTAGACTGTTTGCATGGCCAGATGTATATGAGATAATGAAGAAAGAGAATAAATGATGGTGAAATTGTGGAATGGGAAGAAAGGGAAACGGGAGAATGCCGTGTAAACCTGCCACGAACCTGCCTTGTCCACCACAAATTTCACACAGATCGAGCGGTATTTGAACCGCGGTATCCAGACGTGGAAGACGAGCGGTCTGAGCACAACAGCTCCAGCTGTGCCCTCCATTTAGTATACATGCTTCCAATAATAAAATTCAGCGAACGAGCGTTGGCTCACCGCCCCGCCTTCTCCTCCACAATCGTCGCCTGCTCCGCCGCCTCCCCCGCCATCACTGCCGCCTCTTCCATCACCGCCGCCGCCGCCGTGCGTCTGCCCCGTGGGCGTCGCGACGCACGCGAAGGGGCCGTAAAGCCACCGCCCGTCTGGGGGCGATGGGGCTGTGGAGCGCCGGGCAACGGTACCCGCCCGCTTCATGCGCCCCCTCCCCCTCCCCCCTGCAATGCGGACGAACATTTTTACGGGCACGTACGACACGACCACACGCAAGAGACGGATGCCCGAATATTTAGGTGTCGCCTCCTGGGAGGATGCTCGCTGTTGGTACACCGGGTCAAGCTGCCCAAGTAAAGGGCTTTTGACTTACTTACACTGCAGGAAGACTCGTGTTGTTGGCTGCCTGGAGTTATGAAATGCGTCACAGAGGCAAGAAACTCTTCCGTAGGATGGTTCGTTGGTCCTCCTAAAATCCAAGAGCCTCTTTTTGTTAAGTATTGGTTGTTCACTTGTTCACTTAGGTGACTTTCATTATCAATCCCTAAGAATGGAGGATACAGGATCCGGTAATGTATTTATTTTTCTTCTTCATATTCTTTCTCTTCTTCTTCCTTCTCCTCCTATTCTTCTTCCTTTGAGAAGTTCAGCCCATTACGGTTGAGCTCCATTAGTTTAATCGTGCTCCAATTTTTTCCACCTGCATCGTATTCTTCAGGAATTTCTTCCATCGAGTGCATGGTAGAACCACTTTCCGTAGTCTATCATCTTTCATTTTGAGCAGATGTGACTTTTCCGTACGTTTCTACAGACGTTCTCGATTTTTTAAAATTATTTTCCTTCATCTTTTTACAATCACGAGAAAGCCGGATGTCAATTAGCCTCATAATTTTACAGAATAATTATCGGGTGTGAAGCGGAGCGAGAAAGTAAAGTTTCGCCGTTACTCAGACGAGATGTTTAAGTTACGCAATGAAATCCGGATTGCGCTACCAATTACTCATTTGCCGTTAAGAAAAATCTGAATCGTAATTCTTCAACTGGTCATAACGGTTACGGTGGGGTACCCCGTGAGCAGAGCACCATCGCAATAAAATCTCATTTCGCTAACAAGAAGAAGAGCTATTGCATCTCTCAAGAGGCTGAATGAATGAATGACGTATCATTGCAACATGGGTGCCTCACGAGCTAACGTGATGTATGTGGCCAGAGCTCTATCGGAAGTTACATCATACAGTATGATCTTTGAGTCACGTAGCGTCAGCAATGGCTATTGTGAACAAAGGTAATGAGATCAGTCACCAAATGCTGAGTAAGCATATACTTCAAACATGTTTTACGAAATCAGATAAGTCTGTGCTGTATAAGGGATATGATCGAGACACAATATAGGTGTTATTATCATTATATTTCGTACGATTTTTATGGATTAAAGTTCTTTTAACAATATATGTGACGTCATACTATGTGAAAATAAATTTAAAATTATAAAAAATGAGAAATGATAGAAGGAAAAACAGATGAGCGAAATGCATTATTTGCGCTGTTACAAAAAGATACAAACTCGAATAATTACTTTTTTTTTTCAAAAAATGTCATCCAAAGAAAAAAGATAAGAGTAGTATTATTTAATTGCTGACCGGAGACGATTTTACAGAGAAAATTGTGATGATCCTTCAGAGAAGTCATCCTTTCCTAGAGGAAACAATTTCCATACACGGAAAGAACTCTTTTTCCCACAACATTTCTCCTCGCGATTGACATATGTCCTGACGCCTTGTCCTACATTAACCTTTCCCTGCTTCTCCCTTCCCGTCTTCTTCGAAGCCCCGCGCAGGCCGAGCGGTAACGAGCGCGCGCCGCATGGAGCAGGAAACATCCATATCGGCCCGCGATCCGAGCATGCGTTTCCTTTTACCGTCGCGGGAAGTAAAAGCAACAGAGCGCGGACGAGCCAACCAGCGAGAGGCGCTAACTTGACAGACGCGTGTGTCCGAGTGCGAGAGTTCACCCATGCGCGCGTTAACCCAATGGCCTCTAAAGGCGCGAGAAAGTTCGCGAGCCCCGCGACACCCGACCGCGCGGTCCACGGGACACGGCGGCCAGCGTGGTCCACGGGATGCCCGCCGCCCAGTCGCCGTGAGAACTGGGGATGACACGACATCGATGTTTTCAAAACACCGATGTAGCTATAGAAACGGTGATGTTTTCAAAACATTGATGTGTTTATAGAAACATCTATGTTTTCAAAACATTGCTGTGTTATAGAAACATCGATGTTTTCAAAACATTGAGGTGTTGATAGAAACATCGATGTTTTTTAAAACATTGATGTGTTTATAGAAACATCGATGTTTTCAAAACACTGATGTGTGTATAGAAACGTCGATGTTTTGAACATGGATTTTTTAAACTCCATGTTTTTTCAACATCGATGTTTTGTGTTCGATGGTTTATAATTTTTCAATTTTTTGTACGTGAATGAAAAAAACAAACATATTTATAATATTTCATATATTAACTTACAAATTTGTGTAAGTTAATATATGAAATAAATTCTTAATTGTTCCCCTTCGATACTTCTCCTGCATGTTCAATTAAGGCAATGGTTACATACGAAATCAGTGTGTTAAAACATATTTTAAAAAATACGAATTTGATAACCCATGGAATACGTTAATTTTGTTACGATAAAAATGTCGTGTAATTTATTCACTTTGAAAACATGGGAATGTAAAATAATATTTTCGTTTACTTTTCACTGTTCATCCTGTAAAAGACGAGAGACTGATGCTGATAGCAGTTATTAGACAGCCATGAATTATGTGGGAAACTGATCATAGTTTCGTAACGTTTGAATAACCAAAGAAGTTAAAAAATATGCATAATTTTAACAATAGACGATTGAAAAACCGAATGTGACCTCCGTTGGTAAAAACAGCGCATTTCACTGCGCAGTATTCTGTTTCTTTCAGTTCTCAGAATGGTAGTGTGTACGCTCTTGATGTTTATACCAAGATAATGCCTTTACATTGTTGTCTCCGAGCTGGTACAGCCAAACGCAGAACATTCTGGGTTGTCACGACACTTCAGATTATTCTCTGAAGTATTGTCGTTGAGTGAAGGGGATTTCCAACTGCCCCGGAAGAGCGGCTGTGCGAATAATCTCCTCTGCGCCTTTTTTGAAGCGTGCGGGTCAACAAACGGGAGTCAAGCCTCCACTCTCGTCCCCTTTCTTAACGACGATTCAGTATCCGGCAAGCAGCCATCGTCGCGGCGTGACTAGATTCTGATCTGCCTTTCACCCGCGAATCTGTGATAATGAAGTACCAGCTTCGAAGAACTTATATGCAAGAACGAGTTGGATATCTCGCGCGAAGAGCAGTCACTTTCTTTATGCTCAACAGAATGAGCTGTACCAATATAGTTAAGTTTCTGTAATAAATTTCTGAAAAACACTCAAATGTTAAATCATGTGATCTGCTTTTACTCTGTGATAAAATAGTAAAGATAGACCTTCCTGGTAATCTTTCTGGATATAAATTCACACAAACTAAAAATTGTACTTGCTGAAAATCGGCGGTAAGCTCTGGAGTTGAGTATTCAAATTGTAAGTTTCGATTTGTAACCATCAGATTAAGCTAAGGAAAAAAGGGTCCATAAAAAAGCCAGAACACGAAAAATTTGAAACTGTAAACTAGTATAGACTAACATGGGATACAAACAATAGCCCAGTTATTCAAGCTGTGAGGCGCGACAGTTTCAGAGGAAAAGTGCGAGAATATCGTATTTTCAGCCATGGCAGTAATCAAGGCGAACTGTAGATGAATAAATGTCCAGAATGAGATGCGTATGGCCATTTATAATTTAGTGCTGAGATTCCATGAACAGTGTACGATGTGTACAAACTGTATAACACACAACAATAACAAACCATTTTTATGGGGGGAGGCGTGTGCAGAATTTGCAACCAGAAGAGAGTTACGGAAGTCAAAAGTTTGAAATCAAATGGCCTAGAAGGACCATTATTAACCATTTTATATTTAAAAGCCCAAAGCGAAAGTGATAAATTAAAGATAAAAATGTATATAAAGACGTTATATTTCTCAGCTACTAAATTTGTCAGTTAAGAATATTCCAGTAAAAGCATTAATTTTCAATTTAGAATCTTCTTTTTAACATGTTTACAACACACTGCTTTTTCCTCTTGAGTACAAGTAGTTAATAAATTATCACATATTATTTTGTGCTGTGTAATGATTGTTAATTCGTCAGAACTACTAATATAAAATCAAATCTTAAGTAGTTTGTCGACGCAAACATGTTTTATAATACTCCTGTTTTCAAACGCAGGCAACCATACATGCTGGTATTTTATTCGTCATTCGATAATCTATAGTCAAGGAGAGGAATAGGGATTGTGGAGCTGAAGAAAACGTGTACACACTTTACCCACACATCACGTATAGTTTTTAGTATTGTTGACGAAAAATAAATTGAAATTATTGTGATTCAATAAGGTACTTACGAAACAATTTTAAACCCACAATAATTATTGAAGTTTTACAAATCAAAGACCTGATGATAAGAATGTTTCATCGACTTTTCTGCTGCCCTACTCCTTTTTTCCACCCGAGATTAGTTCCCAAACCCCGCAACCGGACAGGGCAATAACCGGAGGCGGACGCGAGGCGTCGAAGTCCGCAAAGTAAGCAAGCTCGGAGGCGCCGGTCGCGGCGGCCGTATCATTTTCGAAGTCGCCCGTTCCCCGCGGACAAAGACGGCAATTCCGCAGACAATGGACTCGGGGACAATGCCAGCGGCGGCGGCGGCGACGGCAGCGCGACGCGGCGAGTCACACCTCGTGCTGAAACACATCCACTCGTTGACGATGTCAATGGCCGGCCCAGCGAGAGTTGAGAGGCAGAATTCCCAGGAGCGGCACGGCAAGGGGCTGTCGAATTTCGGGGTTGAAGTATATTTAGACGAGAGAGACATCATTCCCGGGGAGGAGAGGGAATCACTTATTGTCTTATTGTCAATGAAATTACTAAATAAAATACTCTCTTTGAGGTTTGAGGTAAAATAAATAATTTTGGGGATGATAGCTACTACTAATATAATATTTTGCTTACGCGCGTTTCAATGAGTGGCGGAACTGGCATGAAGAGTTGTCTCTTCCAACTAGATAAGCGCGTAACTGGGCGTGTCTTAGCCCACAGATAAGGCATGCCTTTCTCGGGCAAGGGCGGACACTGTCTCAGTAGGCTAGCTAAGCCCGGGTGGAGATGCAACCCGAACGCTCTCACTCTCTTTTTCTCGTTGCAGAGTCGACTCAGGTATTCTAATTTGTTGTGTGGTTGTGTGTAACAGTGGTAGTAATTTGTTGTACATTTCATTTAAAGTAGTTATGGAATCTCCCCTACTGAAAAACACACTTGTACCGTCTCTGTGAGCCTAGTGACTCCTTGAGACACTATTCAGAATAAAAATAAAATTGGAATCACATCGACCAAGTCTCATGACTTCATGTTTTCCGCAAGGTGCGGTTTTGCCCAGAACGCGTTTCTTAAGTTAACTAGTGATTTAGTATCGCATCTTTCGTGAGATTTACAATTAGTTTGGGGACATTCTCCCCAAGTGTGACTGGGACGAGGAAGGTTTGCATTTCAAAAGCATCCTGTGACACTAGGGATGTAACGGGGAAGTACTGAGACGCGATTGATTTTTAATGAAAAATGCACAAACCATACGTCTTTAATGTTACGTTACATTAGAAGTGGGAAAAAATGTTGAATACAACAAAATTAAATGAGAGAAATATACTGCACAGGAGAGTGTTGTAGGTTCCAACTTTTCTCAAAACTTCGGAACGCGAGGTTTTAGCCTTTCAATAGTCAAATTATTTAGCGGATGTCCCATGTACGAGAATAAAGAAACGAAGGATGTAGCGAAAACTCCCGTTGTTCTGTCGGTACGCCGTTGTAATAACGAGGAACCGTTTCAAAAGATTTGTCACATTCACCCCGAAACGTCACCTATTCGGAGAAGACAAAGAGTTCCTTGGACGATTCAGAAAAGTCACCGAGTAGCCACCAGCAGCATTTAATCTTCACGACAATTTGGTTAGTAATTCCGCGTAAGTAAAAGCTCAATAGGAATTAAATAAATAATAAATAAATAAAATCTACTATGTTGAAACTACTAACTGAAAGGGGCAACACGCACAATGTAATGTGCATCGATACTAATAGATAAAATAACCAAAAATCGTCATTTCATCAACGAAGCGATGACGCGATTGCAACAGAGTTCTGAAGCGCTGCTGATTGCTATTGCCAAAGCAGACGAGATTCAAACGAAGAACTGTCAATCTGATTCTGAGATAGCTACATGAATAACGAGGATGCGAATCACTACATCTCCTCGGAAAGGGCGTGGCGAATCAAATGGAACTACTAAGAGGATGAAATGGGCGGTAGGAAAGGTCTCAGAGAGTTCAGGAGAGTGCGAGAAGTGAGGGAAGATTCAAGAGTGAATAGTAGGAAAGCAAAAGCTAAGGCGAAGGAGTGTGAGAGAAAGAGATATAAAAGTGAAAAACAAAATCACTCGAGGAAAAACAGATTTGACAGAGAGATGAAACAAAATAATGAAGTACCTCTAATTTTTTTTAAAGGAAAGACTTGTGTATCAAATACTTTGACATAAGGAAGTTTGTTTTAGTGTTTACGAATGACAACTGATATACGAAAAAGAAGAGGAAAGAAGAAAATAAAAAGGAAGTACAGCACGTGAATCGAAGAAGGGATATATTATATATATAATAAGTATAAATATATATAATAATATATGATATGTATATATTAAATATAATATACACAAAAATACGTATCAAAAAATTATTATTTTGTCTCTGGCCAAAATGTTTCAAAGACAATTGAATAACTCACTGCATATGCTTTCTTTCACATTAATTTTCATTACAAATAATTCTTCATTTAACAATATTCACGTGTACGTATGCGACAAGAGACGGAAACGGGCAGGCATGGGGAAGCGGACAAAACACATCGGCACGCGAACAGAGATCCCGAAGCGATATCGCCCGTCGCAAGGCAGCAGCAGGAAGCGCGGGCGCCTGCACGGGCGGGAGGTGTGTGGCGCTGCGCGGCGCGGCGGCCGATGTTATCCGCTCGTGTCTCCATAAACTCTAATTGGGCGGGGGCGGGGCGGGGCGGCGCCGCCCGCCCACGCAGGCAGCCGCAGATCGTGTGCCGGCGGTCCTTCCACGGCGCCGCCCGATTCGCATCGCCCACGCCCCGCACGCCCACCTGGCCGGCGCCGCACCTGCCGCTGCCGCTCGCTGGCATCGCCGCCCGCCCGCACGCCCGCTCGCTCGCCTTTTGGCGGAGCGCGATTCCTTGCAGGACATCGCGCCGCGGACAGGAAGCAAATATGCAATTTATTTTACTTTTTACTTATTCGTTATAGCTTGTTATTGCCTTCGATACGGATACTATACATACTGCATAACTTACCTCCACCGAAAGGATCGTGGTTACGAGGGAGATATGAAAACAATTAAATTATGCTACACGTTCTCAGATGGAGGGGATTATGGGAGGGCAATATAAAAAGACAAACTGGGTCAAGATAACGTCTAGTTATTTAGTAAATAAGTGAATTTGAATCAATAAAATTAGGTAAATAATAAAATTAGGTAAATAATAAAATTATGTACCTCGGCCGTTAACTGCTTTTAATGATCTCGGGCTACAAAATGTCCTTGGGTGAAGGTATTCAGACGTTTTGTCGCCGCACGATTGCTAGAATCCTTAAACGCCCTTGGAGTAAAAATAACCATTTTTTTCTACGCCCATTGTATAATTCTTTTATTTGATGGCTGCAACCTGTTGCATAATGATACTCATTACGATACAGATTTTAATTAAGTTTCAAGTTTTTGACCAATCACAAAGAAGTTTAGAAACCAAGAATTAACAATTAATAATTGAGAATTGTTCTTGTAAGTATTTAGTTCGATTGTGAACATTAAAATTGCATTTAATATTAAATTATACTTGCCAGTTTTTATTTCTCTCTCTTGGCTAGATGGCCTTGGTTGAATCCTGCACGTCAACTGCTATGCAATGATTCAATGTAAAAGTTTAACTTTTAAAAGTTACTATAAGTCGTAGAAAAAGTACTGGGTTCTTAGAATGTCCAAAGGAATGTATTCAAGTAGTTGAAAAAGAACTCGCTCGTATCGTAATATCACACTCGTGTAATAATACCCATTGTATCATAATGTATTATTTTTTCCCTATGGCTTATTTTAAGCCGATAGCCGATTTCCCTTTGCGTGCCGATGCGACACATATTCAACTATACACTAGACACCAACACCTACTTGCGAGCTCCGCTGGTCTGGAGTCAGCAGAATGCGAGGTACTCCACGACAACACTTCTATGAGAGACAAGGGTCAATAAACCATGCACAAGGCGAAATTCGAACTATTCGACGCTTCGGACCGAAGCGCTAAATTGGTACAAGCTCTTAGCCCCCTCCACCATTTCGATCGGCTCTACTTATTTTCTTAAAGAATTTACGATTGAACGTAATCATTATTTTTGTTGACTGATGTTTTGAAAATCTGCGCCAGCAGGAAAATTCGTAACATTTTCCCATTTCTGAAAATTTTCTTTGCACTGTATGAATGCTAGATCTAATATAAGCTACATGAAAGTAAAAATAATGTATAATTTACATTTTCTTTACAAATAAATGTAAAGAAACGGAAGCGTAGGGAGGGAAAATGCAGTGTAGGGCGGCCAAGTCAAGTTCTGGAATTAGGTATTAGGAACGAAGTGGGGCGTATAAGTGATGTGACATTATATAGTGAAGTGAAATGTTAAATGAACAATAAATAAAATCATTAAACAGCTAGGCTGCGTAATTATACGCAAGAATAAACCTACCTATCATGTCAGGAAGGTGGTCCCGTGAACACGCATCAAGAAAGATTCGAATGTACACATAGCCCTAGCACACGAAGGTTTTACATCGCAACCGTCCGTCTCACCTAGATCGGCACAGAACTGAATATACGTGTGTGACCATTAAATGAAAAAAAAGCACCACACATCACAAGGAACATGAAATCTACAAAATCCACAATCTATTCGTTCGGCAATCCCTCCCGTGGGTTCATCGACTTCAAAATCCAACGACTTCCGAGCAGAACAAATCCGGGGCGAAACGTTGCAGGAGACTTCGGTGCGGCCATTGGCCCCGCCCCGGCGCCTGGCTTCCGAGCAGAAGCGTCCGCGATCGCTGGGGGCATCTCCTTCGCCTCAACGGCCCTCGGCGACCGCCCCGAACGGCAGCTCGCGGCCCCTCTCATCCACGGTAGCCGCTGCCACCGCCCAGTGCCAACGCTGCCTCCTCGCGCGGCCAAACATTCATTTTTCCCTCGCGAAGATTAAACACTTTGAGCCCCAAACGCTTGGTGATCGGCTGAGTCCCAGAACAGTGACATCCTTAATTATTTTGTGAAATTAATGCATAAATCCTTCCTATTTTTTAGACAGGTTTTTTGTTAATTTAAAACAAATGAAACAGAAGTAAAAGTGCCATTTTTTATATTTGATTGACATACTTGAATGTAAACAAAAATACAGCATAAGAAAACCACAAAAACATATTTTTCAGAATCAGAATTTTTACATATATCATCCACAGCAGTTTTCCGAATTTTTCTGAATCTGATTTCCGAATCATTTTCCAAAAAGTCAAAGTCAGTAATTTTGTGACATGCTCATCGATCCAAAATCAAACGCTCCACAGTACAGAACTCGGTCAACCACTGCAAACTACACCACAGTGCAAGTGGCATTACCAGCACACAATTCGCAAAATTGTTCCTAAATTCTCCAAAAGAAGGCAGCGCATACAGCCACGGAGACATCTCAGTGAACAGAACCGATGTATTCTCGGGCACGTGCGCAGAAACGAGGAAACGTGAGGTCGAGCAATGCGGGGCTTGGGACACTTGAACAATAAGCAAACCCCGAGTATCGATCGGCCTAGACCTTGAAAGTGTTAATCGCTCCTCGGCAATGGATACTTCGATTTCTAAGTTTCCAAGTATTTTACATTGATTTCCAATTCGCTCAATTCGAAAAGAGTAGTAGATATCTCAGTTTTAAGCTTCTTAAGGAGAAAAGAAATAAAAAATAGCTAAAAGGAATAATTTCAATTTGAAGATTAACTAGTTTGATATATTACGTACTTTGAATATTTTATGATCGAGTCGTTAAGGTTAAAAATAGTTAAATTCGAGATACTGAGGTTAGAATTATAGAAGTTCCAATGCCTTTCAGATATATAATTATACACAAATTAAGGCAGGTGTGCGTTAAAGTGAAATTCTAAAGACTGATGTGAAAACTAGGATGCACATAGGCATGCGAATTTTAATAGTAGGAATAAGATACTCGAAATAGAATTTTAAT
>BOPP01000001.1:20302057-20333532 GCA_017312745.1 Gryllus bimaculatus
GGGGCTCCCGGCTAGTGCAGGATCAGGGCGTGCGCGCGGCACGGAGCAGCCAGCTGCGGTGGTGGTGTGGTGGTGGTGTGTGGTCGTGGTGCGCGCGGCGGCGCGCGTCGGCGGCCGCGGTGTGGTGGTTGGTTGGTGTGGTGGTGTGCGGCGGCTGTGCGTGTGCGTGGGTGGTGTGGTGTTGGTGGGGTGAAGCGCCCTGAGGCCGAACGTGATCACCTCTCCCCTTCGAGCGAAAGTGAGCGTCTGTTGGACCGCGGCTCCTACAATGAGTGATAATGGTGCTACTCTTCTCGCTACACCTGCACGGACAAACGGTCAGGAGAGAGCCGCCGAGTAGTAAATTCTCTTATGATGATGCCTAGTTACAGGCACGACTTCTATTTGGCAGCAATATTCGTCGGTATGTGCAAAACTTTCAAGCACCGTGTCATTTGAGACAAACGATAAAGATCGAGTGTATTCCTAGAAGGGATAATATAATTTATTTCAGTTGGAGACAACTACAATTGTATCTGTGTTTGCAGCGTAAAGGGGATTATGTTCAAAATAAGAGTTCAGAGAAAAAAATGACCTTAAAAATGTATTTTTGTTTGTTTAAATATATTACAGAAAAAAATCGAAATGTGTTGTGTAATGTAGTTACTGAACAGTTCCCCAAGACAAAGTAGTTTTAGTCGTATCTGGACACTGACATCTTTAGACAGCAATATATTTTTTTATAAACATAAAATTCACAAACTATTAAATCAGTGTAACAGTGGTCAGGGTCTTTATAATCATACGTGAATTTAATGTTTTTTACGTACATCTGTCATAAACCCTACACTTGTCATAGATGAGAAAATCTTATTTTTTCAATTTTTGAGCACCTTATTGTGGAAAGACAGTTGATGTTAATTTTTACACTGTATCTTTGCTAAATCTGTGCGGTATTATATTATGCTCTATTACTATGGTTACTTTACATCATCGCATTGATGCATATATGCATCTTGAAAAGTTTTAAAATTTGGAACAAATACATTTAAAAAAATTTCCAACAATTTTTTAAGATTTATTTAACGAATTGAAACTTTCCTACAAACTAAAATGCTGTGTTGATGGACAATGTTTCTCCACAAAATGACACATTTCGATACAGTGCTAAACCTAAAACAAAAATCCTAACATTCCAGCCTTCCGTTCCAGGTCATCAATCTCAAAAGAAATGTAAGGGTGTGGGAACTGGAGAGCAGTCTTATGCGTTCAGTTTCATCTTTCGGTTGCATCTTGCAGCAAGCGACCTTAAGCCACTTCCTCGAATCAGGGAAAGTGTTTAAGTTCTGATGGTATCCCACTACCTTGCACCGCGAATGTTTGTGAAAGTAGCTAATATGAATGTCTTTCGCTACGGATGTAATCCTTATAGGGGCAGACCAGGATGAGCAGAGATAATGCATCAGGGAGGTGAAGCGTGGAGGCTGGATAAATATCTAAGCTGTTTTCAGCTAGGGATGGTGAAAATTGGGAATGTAAATTCAAATTGCGGTTTCCCTTTTCACCATTTCAAAAACAACAACAAACAAAAAACGGGGGAACAACCTATCATCTATGATGTCAGGAATTCTCAAAAATCTCGGCAGAAAACGCGTTCTCCGAGCTGCAAGATACAGGTCAGCCCCTGGCCGATACTGGAGACTTCAACGCACGTTTAAACGGCGAACTCGGTCATTCCACGCGGTAGACAAGATCCTTTCCCGTTCTCCAGACACCACCACCCCCGCATCGCCGCCTCCCCGCGCCACTTTCATCGCCGGATCCAGTTTCGCCGTCGCGACGGTCGCGAGTTCGGCCCTGCGGGAAAGCCTGGCCAGCCGGCCGACGGGTCGACAAGCCAGCCAGCACGCGGTTGTCGGATGGGAAGCTGACGCGGCTGGTCTTGCAGACTCGTCACGGCCTCTCAGAGCGATAGCCCCCCCCCTCTTCCTTCTTTCCCTCCGCCCCTCCGTGGTTCCCCGGCGAATAATGCGACGTGACGCGCTTTAACGAACGAGAAACTACCGCAAGAATCGAGGACGCGGCGATTTGCCTCTGCTGTCTGGCCCGGGCGACTAGCGAGGACACGCCCGGATGCCTCGCGAATTATATCGCGTCTAATGCCCTATAGAATATTCATCGCGCCACGGAAATGCCGTCATTTCGCGATTTCTCCCTTGACCGGCCGCTACCGCTAAAAACTTTGTGATTTATCAGGAGGATTTCTGGGTGGAAATCGAATTTTTTTCTATCTGAACGACGGAACGGGAGGAGTAAGTGGACGGGCAACGGTTGCGACCAGTCACCGTTAACACCGAGATGTGGAGACACGAGGCACTTACTGAGAGGAAGAGAGAACGATTAAATAGGACAGGACGGGGAACAAGGCAGGAAAGTGGAGATGGATCAAGATCATGCGTGGGGTATCGTGCAGAGACCAGTTACCCGCAGTCATAATTTTATCGCAACAGAAAGTATACGAGGTTGCGAGAAGCTGTACGGTGAGCTTTCTTGTCACCAACAGCAGTAAATTAAGTTTTTTTTCCCTGTTTCATTCCATAATTTATGACTTCGGTGAAATAAACGACAAACAACACATGGGAAAAGTTCAATTTAACATATTTCTGCTCTTGAACGTCATTAAATATGCGTATATTTAACAACTCAAACGTTTATAAATGACGATTTTTAGACAGTCCTTCTTACAGGAGCTAAAAGTTAACATGAATGTTATTCTGTGCGTGATTTCGGTAATTACTTCCTTTCATGTGGTACTCTTTATATTCACAAGTTTTTCGAAAATCATACTATCACTTGTTGATAGATAAGAATTGTTTGCATAAAAAAACCAATATCGAATGAATATCTACTTGTAAATACAGTCATAATGAAAGAACAATAACTCATATTAGAGCTCCCCCTCCCAAAAAAAACAAGTATCACCGTCTCATCGACATTAACACAGCTTTCTAACAGCCTACCCCTTTACGCGGCATACGCTGGGGCAACGAGTGTGATAGCTTTCACAGATAGGCCGCTGAATGCGCGACCAGAAGCCTTGCGAGGGGTGAGACGGACGCGTAGCCCAGCCAGCCAGTCTGCCCGAGGTAGGGGGGTGGGAGGGGTGGCCGCAGGCGTCGACACGCGGCTCCTGGGCGAGTGGCCGCGAGCGGCGGCCACGGCCACGGTGGCAGGCGGGTCGGGCGAGGCTCGCGCTAATGGCCACAGGGGAAGGCAGTGACAGATGTTGGGTTGGATTTGAGGTTGCAACGCTGGCGAAGAGAGTGGCGGCGGAGGGTTTAAATAGCACGTTTAAGGTACTGACTTCGGCGTTGGAATAATGGACGACGAACGGTGGCAACGGAGACGGATTTATTCTCAAGATAAATGATGTTCCAGCAGGCAGTACATCAAACAACAATAAACAGACAATCATGGCTCGGTGAAACAACTATTCTCGCTGTAGGATCTCTAATCGGGATGTCCTAATGTTCAGATATGGAGGCGGTGGCGACTTTTGGACACTCGCTGTAAAGCAGTGTCGAATTAAAACATTGTTCGGGTGAGAATTCGAGGGACATGCGGAAGTGGAGGATCGCGCGAGGTACGTGACAAAGTTTGGTAGGATACTGTAGCGGTACAGAATTATTCAGATAAATTCTATTGAGTAGCGACTAAGGATTTGTACTGAAGAAAAACATACGGTCACGCGGCAGGCTCTTTCTTGAACGGGCAGGTCGACCCATTTGAAGGTTATGGCACCACAAAACGAACAAAGGGGGTAAAACTAAAAGCGCCAGCGGAGCCAGCTGAGACTACTTTCGAAACGCTGTATCGTAATCGGGAATCGAAGCAATAATTCAGTGCTGGGAAGCCCACCCTCAGAGACTGGACACTTTGAAACAGTGAACGGAAAAATTCTATACTTCGCCGGAGCCTATTGGCCAAATTTAGTGTACAGCAACGCCAACTACTTTTTAGTCAATAGCGAAGCGATTTTTTTAGGGGGCATGAAACATGAGGAGAAGGTGGGAGAAGAGTTAACCTCGTGCGTGGAGAGAAACAAAGTTAATTGGAAGAGAGACTTTCTGGGGTGGGAGCCGTGCGAGAGAGGCGAGTGCGCTCTGAAGATGTTAAAAGGTTATTAGGAAGGAGAGACTTTCTGGGGTGGGAGGGTCGGGAGAGAGAGGTGGGTAACCTCTAGACTGGCTTCACTTGAAGTTTTATTAGACAGGAAGTGCAAAGGATTACGGGGGATAGGCGATCTTTGCCAACTGCTTATCAAGCTACAACTTCGCATTCGTGAAATTTGTTTCGAGAGGAACGAGACATTCGAGAGACAATTCTGGGGTGTCGACTTGTATGGGGGTCATACACCGGACATTTACGCGAACTCCGCCGAAGCAGCCTCCAGCGGCTTCGTGATGTACGGACCGCGCAACGCGCAGCCCGAATTTGTTGAAGGCGTGCCAGGCGCGTACTGGAAAGGATCGGCGCCCAACGCTGCATTCGCGCTCGCAAGGCTACTGAGCAATTTGGTCAACGGAAGGGGTTTCAGGCAGACGTAATCAGGGTCAATAAAGCCTTAGAGACTATTGTTAAAGCGGGTGCGCGCTGAGGCACAGAAGGTTCTCAGGGAAAATTTGTAATTGTAGTTATAAGAATATTTTTTGTACCCTTTTTAGTTGTAAGCTCTTTCTAATTTCTAATCTTATTTTATTTTATTACCATTTTTCTTTTATGATGTATCCCTGGTACAGCCTGTCAGGAATAACATTGTCTTTAAACCCAGTAACCAATTGTTTGTTTTGAAATGCCCCATGATGCTTCGCTTACAATGCTTTCTCACTGAAATATATGAGAAAGGGAGTAGGACGACTGAGTAGAACCGGGCCGGCTAACGCGCGCGTTTCCTGCGCGCGCGGTTGGTTGTTACATATATTTCAAGCATTCTCTGGTATTGATCGGTATAATCGGTAGCGTAATTTTCTTGGTTTCTTTTCCATCAATACACAGGCGAATGCTTTGAGTAGTTTTACAAACTTGTCAGTACCATCGCGCGATCCTTCCACTTCCTATATTGTCCTTTCTTTCCCTTGCAACATGCACATGCACAATACACAATTATACTTGTGTGTATACAATATAACATGACAGTGAGCTAGAATTTGCGTGCTGTGGGATATACTGGAGGGAAAAAAAATCCCCCGGCAAGCGACGGTAGGTCGATCGGATCGCACAATCCCGCCTATAATACGCATACTCTCACCCCCCCCCCCCCTATCATGTTTTATTGATAAAGTAGTCTAACGCGCGGGAAACGCGAATACTCTTCACTCCACAATGCGGGCATAAGCAAGTCAACACGATGAAATGTCAGCAAGGTGGGGTAGCGGAGGTGAGGGTTGACTAAAGCGTGACGTCAGCAAAGAGGGGACGATGTGGCGATTGGCAAGTTCATCGTGGAGAGACATTAGATGTTGGCGAATTTTTAGACGAGAATGACAATGCATGGAGTGAGATTGCGACAGAAGACGGGGGATTTCTACATGAATCAATTGTCGCAAAGATAAGATACGAGAGGGCTGATGCGTAATGGCGGTGTTATCCAAGTAATGGTTGAGGTAAAACTTATCCCAGGGTGGGTATTTATTTCCTGAAATTATTAATCATCTGTACTGATTTTCATGATGAAGTACAAATTAAAATACTTCTGACAAATAAAAACTGAGCAAAATAAAAATGATGTTATTAATTATCATAGGAATGAATGTTTTTTATAACTCTTTAAAATTTTTCCCCGATTCTAGAATTATACACAGATTCCATGTTTTTTTTTTTTTTAACTTTTCAGAGCTTTAAAATCGCTGATTTCTTTGGGTTTTCCATGTTTTCCAGAATAGGTGGACACCGGGGATATCGCAGCGAGAGTAAGGAAGCGAAATCTGCAAATGAGCGGAGGACGCGAGGAGTGCGTGTGTCGAACAAGCTGGGGCAAGGCAGTGGACACAGCAAGCGGCAGGGAGCGCAGGAGCTCGCGGGATGTCGCGTGTCGGGTAAGGAGGCGGGGGGAGAGGGGCGCGGTGACGGCTTCGGGAAGATTAAGCCCGGGGTAATTGGTGGGCACGTAAACGGGGAACCCGGCGGGACGGTCGCGCCGCGGGCGGGGGGGGCGGGGCGGGCGGGGGGGCGGGCGGGGCGGGGCGGGGCGGGGCGGGCCAGGCAGGACAAGGCGTCGGGGCGAGGAGGGGGGCGTGGGCACCTGGCTGCATTCTGCGCGGGGGCTTCCCGGCCGGCGCCCGCGCGCGCGGCCCAGGGGCTTCGGAGGCGTTGGCCGGGTTTCCGCAGGAACCCCGGAGTCGGCGAACGCCCGCTCACGGTTTCCGGGGCACGGTGTTTGGACGGTTGGGAGAAAAGTTTGCAATTCTCTATTGATTGTTTGGTGGTTTGATGACATAAGAGAAAATAGCAAAAAATTATCAGAATTCATCACATAAAGCATTGCTAGGACATCGTTATTTTAACACTGTGTGAAAATGGGTTTTTTCACAGGCATTTAGAAAGCTTTAACAACAGAACTCGTATAATTTTTGTGTTAATTTTGAATTTGGGACATAATGAGAAATGAATCTTAACGAGTCCTTAAAATATTAATTGCATTTTGGAAATAAAATTGAGTTACGAGTTGTACATATTTTGGGTGGGATATATGCAGAATCAAAGTAGAAAAGAAGACACGCATTACAGTTAACACCTAAGACTACAAAATACTTACTATTTATAACACATTTATTTTTCGTGATAAATATCATTTTCCATAGGTTATATTTTGAACGTAGTAATAGTGGAATGAAATTTCTTTGTTGTTATTAGACTTTGCACACAAACAAGCATGGAGAATCAGTTGTATGGCGTGGAAGTAACTCCTCGAAGCATAACCTTCCATTCGGAACATGAACACACTATTGTGAACGCGGAGGGAGCGTGCAATATAACACAGGTAAATATCCGGGACGAGCAGAGCGTTCCGCTGTTTGGGCGGCAGGCGTGATCTAACCGCGCGCGGACGCGCGCGCGGGCGGAGGGCGGTTGGGGGAGGGGAGGCAGAGGCAGAGGGCGGGGCGGCAGCCGGCGCGTTGCACGTCGCTCGCCACATCGAAACCGCGGGGGTCGGCGGCGTGGCGGTGCGCGTCGCCGACATAGCCTGTGCCGCGCACGCCGCCAACCGCCAACGCGGCCGCAAACGCCACGCAGCCATCGCCAGCCGTACCATCTGTTCTTCCAATGCCGTATCGTCTGTTGCAGCACATACCCTTCCGTTCACTACATGTAAGCCATTACATTGTCGCACGTCACATTCTGGTCAAGAGCACATACCACCGCACGATCCCTTTTCGCTCCATCCAGGCAATCGCTTCACCATTCACCGCGAACGAAGTCACTATACCTGACGAAGCGGAGCTACCCGCCATCACCAACACCAATGCCATCAACACACCCCAGATGTCCTCGTCCCGCGTAAGTCACCAACCGCTACCAGCTACCGCTACCAACATCTGTTACCCGCCACACATCGTCCCGCCGTTCATCACTCTTCGTCGCCACCGCACCATCATTCTCGCTCTAGTCCGCCACCGTCGTCACGTGCCGCATTCCCACATCGCTCGTCACCGCACGCACGCGCAGGGACGCCGCGCGAGCAGGCCTCTTCCGTGGGCGCGCGGGGCGCCGTTGCAGGGGCGGGCAGGGGCTGGCCGGCCGGGGCCGCGCAATATGCGGCGTCATCGTCAAGAATAGCCGGCGCGCGGTGCGCCCTCCGCCGCAGCCCTCGGTGCTCTATGGCAGCCCGGAAGGCGCGGCTCGCCACGGGGCTTGCGCTTGTTTACAAACACAAGGCACCACCGTACGTGGTTCGCGTGTATGACGTAAAAACTTCGCTCTTTCCTTCGCTTCTCATCAATTTTGAAACTTGTGATTGGCTGGTAACTCTGTGCGTCCAACAATTTTAATTGCGCAATCTAAATAAATTATATTTATGAAAATCACCGTACTAGTCGCAATAAACTCTTAATTTGTAATCTGTTTTTGTCAATAAAGGGAACTCGCAACACTTTATAAGTATGGACACCTGAAACGTCAGAAACTGATTTTCGAAAGCAGAAATACGAATACGGAAGTATTAAATTAAGATTCGAAAAATGTAAGTTATGACAGTTATGTTTGATTTATGTATGTTGTGTATTATATATGATAAACCGTCCTTCAATAAATTAGTTTTAACTAGAAAGTAAGGATTGTCGAAATGATATCTGTGGAATGAAGTAGGAGAACAGAAACAAAATATAAACTAATAAAATAAGTCCCTACACTGACCTTGACATACTGTTTCGATCAACGTTTATTATTTTATTAAAAATTAAAATGCTACACAATTTTAGCTTCAAGGTTAACCAAACCATTAAGCAAAACATCACTTGTTTACTATAAAATAACAATATGAATAAATTTACAGATCTCTGAAATGTTTCGAATTCTTAAAAAAATCATATTCAGCTCGAAACTTACTGTTGTGTCATTAGAACCTATGAGTCGTCTTTTCATTCTCTCTGTTTTTCTCTATTACATGTTATGTTTACATTTACAAGATAAAATTTAATAAATGAACAGTCTGTTTCTATACAATTATTCCTTTCTATTTTCATTCACATTCTCGTAATTAATGACATTCTAATTAACAGAACCTGGTAATGCACGAGCCCAATATATCCAATCACTCTGAAGCCCAAATCATGATACTTCCGGCCCAATACAGGACATTGGTCAGAAGAAGTGGATAATAGAACACTTCTATTCTTCGTTCTCTAATCAACACTACGCTGTCGGTCTAAAATATAAAATTCAGTATACACACTGAGTTCTTAAAATAATCTGAATATTTCTTATAATCAACATAATCATAATTAATGACATTCAGTTCAAGACCACAACACCATGAGGCACGATCCCAATACTGGTTCATCAAATAATGAATTTGTACAAATGAAGATGGTCCGTACTAAAGAACTTACACTCGACTCTTTGTCTAATCTAGTACACACTACATCTCCGCTCTTAAATATAAAAATCAGTATAACGAATATTTCATCATAACACTCGTACGTCGAATATAGTATATCATTGTCAAGATAATCGCAATTAGCAACATATTTCGATCACGACCACAACTTACTAATGACGCACGACATCAGCAGTACATGATCACCACGTAATCAATTCGGACATAAGAATAAGCGAGTTCGAACCCACTGGTTGGACAACATCTTCCGAACTGCCACGGGACGATTCTCTTTTTTTATCGGCGCGCGAAATTGGCAATAATTTGTCGGCGGTGGGCAGCGCAGGCCCAGCGCGCGGAGGGCGTTCCGCGAATTCATTAGGCGGCCGCGCGCTCTGGGAGGGCGACGCCACGCCTCGCCAACAGGTGACCGCGCGCGCGACGCAGGACGCGTTCAACCACTGCTCCCGGTTCAACACTTAGGCACACGCACTTCCACATGGCGGATCTTCACGTTCGGTTGAGTAGAGATTCAGGGTGCGTCAACTGCTAAGGTCATTAGTTTCGCACGTGAAGTACACGGTTTGTCGCGGGATCTGCCGCCGAAGACGCCGTCATCGAAGTCTCCACGAGCTCCGCTGGCGCCATTGGTTGCCATCGCTACTCTTCATGTTTTCTTCATTCCGATCGTCGCCCTACATGGCGCACGATTCCACGATTAATTCCCAGTTTTCGTCTTTGTTAGATTGATTCATTCATTAGTGATTCCGGGTGCGTCAACAGCTAATTCATTAGTCACGTAAGTGGAGTACGTGTTTTATAGCAGGAGGTGGTGGTGATTTCCCCCGCTCGATGGCGAGACCCAGCGCCCATCTTGCGGGTTTTCCTCAACCAGGTATCACCCACCAGCGTGGCACCACTCCACCCTGGACAAGTTCTAAGCACCTGACTTATTTTCTGACATGTGTGGTATTGTAGAACATGTAAACGTAAGTAAAGGGGAGGTTAGAATAATAAATGGGAAGGAAAAATCGCGAGCGGTTTGTGAGCCTTTTGTGGGGGTTCTGCTTCAGCATTCGCCTGGTGTTCATCGGAGAAACTACGTAAAACTATCGATTAGAGCTGCCATCTGTTAGCCTGCGACAGAACTCGACCTAGCTATCTAGCTATCGAGCTCTAGTACCTCCCGGTCAGAGGCGCTGTAGTGATGCCCTGAGCCACCTCTCCCAGCAGTATTCCAGAGGGTTGGAACTTTATTCATTAATTGGGGTACATTTTTGTTGCAGCCGACTAGTCTTTTCATGTCTGAAAGAGCCTGTCTTAAGTAAAGTAATGAAATTACACTTGTTCTAATTAAAAACTAATATACGAGGGGCTCTCATTATTTTTTAGAGTTTTTTAAAATATTTTTTCCAAGGACATTTCTCCAGCCGACATTTTATCCTTTATGCCCCGATGCCCCGACGTAATATGGGACGCATATTCGACCGTACACTACGACTCCGATCCTGCGGGATCGTCTGATCTGAGGTCAGGACAACACATACATGAGAGACAGACAAACAACGATACCCAAGGCGGGACTCCAGCCCGCTAAACCTCGGAACGAAGCGCTGAGTGGGTACACGCTCTTAGCCACCTCGATCATCCAGGTCGGCTAGAGTTCTTTATTCTTCTTTTTTGCTTTTTGTATCATCCACTCTTACGCTAACCCATACATAAACCTACTTAATCATCTATTCACACAACACTTTACATTACAAAGTCAATTTTGTTCGCAACGATTACCAACTTCACTGTTCGTGCCGTGACGTTTTCTTTTTCAGGTGGATCTGTTTACGTTCAACAACTTGCGGCTCAACGCTTCGCCAGCAACACAGCAACAGCCAACAACGCGGCGAATCCGCCACGTTCTACAATCGACATTCAACGTAATATGCGTAACGGATGACCTTTCGCGAGTAAAGCGAAAGGGGTTGCTTGCTGTTTGTAAGCATTAGGGGCTCGTACTACCAGCAGCGTGTCGGAATCTTGGGGCATCTCAAAGAAAGGGAAATTAGCGTTATTGGACATTTCTAGGAGCACGATGGAAACAAATGTCGAATATTTTTTAATGAAGGTAAACCTCACAACCATGGCAAGTCAGCACGTTTTTGCATATGGGTTCAGTGATTTTTTGTGCAACGTGTTCTGTAATGATTTATTTTTCGGTTTTAATTTGTTTGATGTCTTCCCGCCCACTTTAAATCATTCAACCGCTAACAGCAGCAACAAAATACTAACCCCAAAGATGATCTTATTCTACTCATAATAAAAAGATGTTTCCTGGTACTCCTTCCTTGAGAGAGGAGAAAAAAAGCGACTCTTTAATCGGTAGGTGGTTGACAGACAACACTTTAGATCAAAAAACCACTATCTCCCGCCGTTCATTAACCAATTCTTTTAAAAAACCGGTATCTGCTCTGCGAGGCAACATTTTGTCCAGTTTCGATGTGCCTTCATAGGGGCCCTGTTTCCTCCTGCCCAAGAGGACATATCGATGGAGAAGTGGACGCGGCTCCCGGTTTGGACGAGCGCCGCGTACCAACCGCCGGACTCGCCGGCAAGTTTTTGCTCAGCTCGTAATTACGTAATTGCCACATCTTCGAGATGTTTGGCCTTTAACACGGGACTGCCATCAGCCGGTCAGCGGCTGGAGCGTGGGCGGCGGGCGTTGGACAGTGGTCGGTAGGCAGCGAGAGGGTGATGTGGGACAGTGGCCGGAGGGTAGTGGGCGGGAAGCAATAGGCAGTGGTCAGGGGGCAGTTAGCGGGTAGAGTTGGATAGTGGATGGTGGGCAATATGTGTGTGCGTGTGTGTGTGTGTGTGTGGTGGGGGGTTTCCTGGAGGTTGGTGTGCAAAGAGTGGGGGTCTTTGGACAGTGTTCGGAGGGTCGTACACGGCGGGCAATAGGCAGTGGTTGCTGTCCAGAGAGTAGGGTGCGTTGTACAATGCTCGATGGACAGGATGCGGGCAGATTTGGACAATGGCTGTTGTGCGGGTGTTTATTATATTACCCAAACTTCAAGAGAATAGTACTAAAAATACAAGGAAAGTCGGAGTTTGACTATTGTCAATAGTCACATACTGAATATTTTGAATTTTGAGAGAATACAAATTCTTAAAATTGAAATTTATGATAGTTACTCAAGAGGTATCCTCAACAATGAAGATTTGTCAGCGTGATCGTTAGAGAGTTAAATCTTAGCGGCAACTGATAGAGACTTATCAGTGAAATTACAGTCGATCATGATCACTTACCTCATAAAGCTGTGGATACAGAGGCTTCGTAAAGCAAAGTGATCTATATATTTGCAACAGAGTACTTGAAACATGTTTCTCTTAGTCTGTGCGGGAGACGCCACGTCCACAGATTCCAATGTTTAGACCGTCATGCTGGGACCTTCCACAGAGCGAAACGTTAGCATCTGTGCTTACGACGCGGAGTCTCCCGGACAGCCAAGTAGATACTAACGCCGGTGGCGGTAACCTATGCTTTCAAACACATGAGTTGAACAGGTTGGTGTGAATGAAAAGACAGCGTTCCTTTTGCTCAGATTTAATACTCATTATATCAAATGTCTGGAGTGAGACACGGCTTCATCAATGTGTTGGATATATTAATAAATTGACAGTCAGATCATGAAGTGTGATTGGCAATTATCAGAAGCGCTACACAGTGTGTCAGAATAAATGCCACAAATTTCAACGACATGTAGGTCAGAGGGACAGACGGACGGGCAGTCACGTTTTGCCGTCATCCGATTTTGCGGAATCAAGTACCCACAAAACATGGATTTTGGCTACACCACATGTTAAGACTATATTTTTTCTGCATTTAGCAACTGGATTTAACCACTAACTAAGAGTAATAAGAATTTTTCTGTCGAAAATTAGCCGTTTTTTCGCGCAGCATTACATAACTTTCTCTCTACAGCTTAAGCAGTAGCAAGAAAATAAAATGATAACATTCGACCTCCTAAAGGCCATCTAAGTTTGCAACCTTTATCCTGAGGTTCCTGTAGACAGAAAAAAAAGAAAACCGCCAGTCGTCAGGCAGAGATTTTCAAGATATCGAGCTCACGTTCCTCATATCGAGTTCATGTTCGTCTCATCAATAGTGTTTCGTCCAAGAGTAATAAATCTTTAAAGTTTGATTCTAGAATAGTACAAGAAAATATCCTTAAAATAGAAATATACGGCCAAGATACAGCCAATACAATGGAAAAATACGAGTAAGGAAACAGAGAACTGACGTAGTATGGTTGTAAATAGGACGATCGAATAATGGAATAGCTTGCAAGCAGCAAAAAGGAGACTTTTTCCACAAATATCAAGACTTGATAATAATATATTCTTGTAATAGAAGTGTAAGCAAAGTGATCAGCCATCTCTAAACTTTCTATGCATGTCTAAATTGAAATCAAATTGTACTGGTATATGTATTTCTGTGATCTTTATTGTATTGTATTATTAAATTAAATGCGTGAGAGGGAAGAATTTGTCACCGGACATAATGCCCAAAGCAAATTAAATAAATTATGTATCTATCTAATACGTTTTTAATTGTAATAAGTTTTCTAGTGCAATCTTAAAAACTCGAGCGCATTGACATTTTGGATGTCCAATGAGATGAAAAGGCGTTCCGGTTTGAGTTGTACTTTATGAAGCAGGATCTAGACGGAAAAGAAATATAATACTGAAGACTTCTACCAATACAAGTATCTGGACAAATCGAACACTTTAAAAACAAGGAAAATGAATTCACTAAACGTGATACACACTTCGTAGGGAAAATTAATGTAATATGCTCTCATTTAAATAATATAATGTACTATTTTATAATTACAATTAACGGGATTGTACTGTTCACCGACAACATGCACATTAGTTTTTAAAAATTGTATCTCAACTACCTACTGTGTAATTTACTTTCAATAAAAGATTTATACTTATTAAAAAATACTATACACAGTAAGAAACCCATAACAGAATTTTATTTATTTAAAACGTAAATTACAAGGCTCTTATTATGAAGAATCCATGCTTGCTATTGAAGACGAAGGGTCTGATTGTCCATTTTGCATGCGAACAAAATCATATATTAAGTGACCCATTACGAAAATGCTCGCCAACAATAAAACATACGGATATCTCACGTAAATCATAAAAGGAAAGACGCAGTTGAGGATCAGAAGATACATTATGCTAGTAACGGAGTGTCGCCAAACAGCAAGCCTATAAGAGTACGGCATGATTACGAACGAAAATGTCTTCATGGACGCTTTCGCCTGGTAGACGGCAACCCGCAACACAGGGTCGTCAGACTGGTTGCAGCTATGCGGGCGAAGCTGGTGGCATGAAGTTTAGCTCAATCCTTCTTCCATTGGGATTCCACTCCATCTTCATTTTATACTATGGCTTATGAGATCATAATAATTTGTTTCGTTGGAATACATCACTAGAGTCTGCAGAGAAAAATGTGTTCTTCGTTTGTTTGGTATTATCGGTGACTGTGAGCGAAATTGTACTCATGTTTTCTGTAATGAAAGAAACAGTGATTTCAAAATCTATTCCAAATCTCGATGAACATTTGTGTTAAAGATTTATTCTTAACTTAATGAGAAGCTCTGTACGCAACCCCAGTTCCTAACTAATTGCATTTTACGAGGCATTACGAGGTGATTTTCAGAAAATTTAATATTTTTCCCACTTGGCTGGTGATTAATGTGCAGACAATTGTTTCAATTGAACGGCATTCATTAAAGAGGGTATTGTGGTAGTTTAAGAATTGTATTAATAGTGAGACTCGTCTCTTTTAGATTTTATGTAATTATATTCGTACTTTAAAATGCAGACGGTTAAAGTATCTAATATAAAATCACGTTATGTGGAACTAAAAATATTTTAAAGGTTTAACCTTATAGGATGCAATTTACAACCAGAGCAAGTGTAAAATATAAAACCATTTCAAATGTATAAAGATGAAGAAAGGTTAAATTGATTGGTATATTTATTTAATAATTTAGATAGTATAACTGAATATTTAACTACACTCCAATTATGTAACCAATATTTAACAATAATGTATTAGATAATTACAGGTAGATAATAAACATACGTGCTGCAATAGAGCTCTAAAATTTAAAATATATTAATACAGTTGCATTTTTAATTCATTCGTATACTTACATGGTACGTTATTACATTTACAACATGAGATGTAATATTACACAAATATACGGACCTGTAATTTACGTCAATGTAGTGGAATGTCTTCGGAGTTTTAACAAAAATCTCCTCTACACGTACAGCTCACATCTTTCTGACATTCCTTCTTTCTTTCACTCGTGCTGGAGAGGCACCTTCCCCGCAGGGAATGCAAGGTGGATTCCAACGCAACGTAGTTTGGTCTTAACAAAGACACTAAACAATAGAAAAATACCTTAACAATAAACGCTGTATCAATTGTAAATACGAACTGCTCCCGCCTTGTCCTTTGAATGAAACCTCTTTATTATAGGCCTTATTCACCGTTCACGAAGTTTCGTTAACTGGTTTGCTTATAAAGACAAACAAAAGAGAAAAATATGAAATAAAGTCAAAACTGAGATAACTAAGCATATTGTTACATTTTTTATACCAAATTTTCAATTCAGAAGTCAATTAATATTAAGGTCTCTACGTTTCAAACATTTTCAAGAAATACAAAGGGATCTACTTCATTTTTATAATCATACTTCACTTCACATTTTAAAAAAACAATACATTTGGAGCCCTTTTCTAGCAAATTAAGAATATATTCTAGGGATATCTTGGGAATTACCTCCACAAATTAAAACAAATCGTTACGAAATCCAAAATGTGAGTCACCCAAATCGATCAGGAAATTTTGGTGAAAAAAACTTCTAAATTGACCGATACACGCACTGACACACCAACCGACTCTTGGACGGACAGAAAGATGGACATATACAAACACGCGCCAGACCGACTGACTGACGTGCGCAGACATGACTGAATGACGTGCGCCAGACAGGACAGACATGATAAAAACACTTTTTGGTGACAGAAATGCAAAATATTAGTTAATGTCAAAATGTCCAATTCGATATTATACAGATATACATTCTTTCTCTGAACAACATATATGAGAATCTAAAAACGTTTTAATTTTCATCAAGCCATATTTTTGGAACACTCCTACTGTTTAAACTCCGCAAATTTTGTAGTGTATTTCCCCTTCTAGTGTGAAGGTGCAGGAGGTGGTGACAATTCCATGCCTGGCTGCGCAAATCAAACGTCCACTTAGAGAAACTCGCGCAGCAACGCCCGTGGCGCTACCGGGCGGACGCCTCGCGTACCACAACATCGACTGCAGCGTAGGCCCTGCATGTGGGTCGCCTTTCGCCATGCCATGCCATGCCATGCCATGTCATGCCATGCCGTCAGAAATCTGGTATAATTATTAAGTTAATTTGATGACCGATTGGGATAGCTCAGCAACAACATGGTTTCCTCTATAGCATCGTTCACCAGGAGGAGTTCGAGTTTGGTGAGTGGCGTATTTTTTACAGTAGGCTGCGTTAAACACAGTCCGTTCAGCGGAGAATTCTACAGATGGGTTGCTCTGAACGGTAATTTTCCCTTGGTTTCTCCGATCAGTACCAGACGAATGACGGAGTACCTTTACAAATGGACGAAGGACGCCCCATCTTTTCCCCGGCAACCTTTCGCCTTCTTTTTCCTTTACAGTTATACGCACTGCATTACCACGCATAACTGTAGAGAAATTGAGAGATCAGAGCTTCGTCCGGTTGCGGTGGTACCCCTCTGTAAGACAATGAAGGGGGCAAATCCGCTATCCGATGTGTAGTTCGGCAACGTACACGACGTTCCAGTGACAAAAGACTCCGCCACCTCCAGGGATGGATCTACTACACTTCCGAGACAAATTACCTATGTAGTTGACGCTCTAGGAATCGATGTTATACGGGATACGCACTTGCGTAAATCGATGTTATATTCTAAGACCCACATTTCTCGATTCGATAATTAAAACTAGGTGCGTGACGGAAGGAAGAAGAATTGTGATTTTTGGCATGGGCGGTATAAGTTTCCTCCTGCCCTACTTACTACTCTTACAACTTCTAGCAATATTACATATATGACAATATGCAGGTGTGAGATCTAAATAACAGCTGAATGGATTCATATGATCAAGGTTTCGTCTGAAAGCAGAGAATTTACAATACCCGTTACGTTAATACGTTTTCCCAATTTTTATCATTTCACACACCTTAAGTATTTTTTAGACACAGATGTATAACATAAGCAAAGGTGTTGCGCACAATATGATTTGAAAAACTAACAGCATTGTTGCAGTAAGCAAACTGCTACTTCTGAAAATATTATATTTCGATTTAATTTCCGTTCTTGAAAGAAATGTAAAATTCATGGAAAATGAGTGAAATGTAATTAATTACTCTAAGAGATTAGAAATAGTTTGAACGCAGTGCAAGATATTCGAATGGGAAAAATTATTAATAAACATTTCAAACAAAACTGATCAAACTCAACATATTAGCTTTGGTTGCATATTCGATGTAGAGTTTTCAATGTCACAAATGTAACTCTTTCACAACTCAACAACAACGCATCGAACGGTTGAGGCATCTTCTCGAACTCTGCATGCAAATCCACGAAAGCAGACAACTATAGAAGATGTCGTTGAGTTCCCAACTCTACATTCGTACAGTCGCGGTATTGTAACTAAGATATGCTGGTAAAATTAACAATATATTTGACGTACTGCAAATAGTTTAATAGTTACAACTCCCAATTTAAATAATTATATATAATATTATTATAATAATATTATAATATTATGATTACGATTGGTGGCCTGCAACAGCAAATAAATCTGCTGAACAAACTCCAAGCAATGCCATTTTCCAAAACGTAAAATGCACACTGCTCAAAAGGAATAAATAAAATACTCTTGTGTATTACTGCAATAAATTTAAAAAATAACAAAAATAGTTCGTCACGAATACCGCAATAACATAGTATAGTGTGCCCAGCACAACAGTTCTGTGCAACAAATGAATAGCAAATACCGGTCACCTCCTTGAGTCTTGCTATCACATGATATCAGCTGTATATTGGTTCGTAAGCCGTGCAGTGATTATGAAAATTCAGTCAGTGCGCGCAATGTGAGAATAGGACAATCGAATATTTACATTTTTCCGTCAAAATCGAAACTGTTTCATTATTCTTATTCACCATGAAAGCTTGAGCGCTTACGGCCACAACTTTTTTGTAGGCTTGCAGCTTTTGCATTTTCCCAGAGCGGCCCGAGGCTCCCAAAGACTTCGGTTTTCCTCTCCTCTTAGAATATTTTCCGAGTTCCTGGGTATCTAATAACACCATAGACATATCTCACATGACCGTAGGTCTGCCATTTTCTTTTAATTTCTGCGCGCTTTTGAAATTAGGAATAAAGATTACTCATGGTTTATATAAATCTGTACTTAATCGAGGAAGGGAATAAGGTAGCTGTTGGTCAGCTTATTTTCTGAGTCAACACATTTTGACATTTACAAATTCTCCTTATCATGTTCGTACATTGAAAGGAAAATAAAACAAAAAAATTAAATGATTTTATTATTCAAACTTTCAGATTGCATATATGTATATGTATATATATCCAAATCTCTTTAGAGTTAACAGAAATACAATACTAAAAGAAAATAATATGTAAAAAAGTTATTGAAGTTAATAGCTAGCAGTATTAAAAACAATACGAATTTTAGGAAAAAAATTAATTACTACTAATTAAACAAAAATTGCAAAAACTCAAAATGTAATTCATAAAACGCACGAGAAGTAATCTACATAACCTACAGATAAAACAAATCTTTCATTTAAACAGAAAAATGAAGTAAAAAGTAACAAAAAGGTAATTAAAAATCAGAATTTGCCAATGTAATATAATTATTGCCACACTTTGTCTTGGCGGAACCATAGGACTTGTCTCGCTCAGTGGTTGCCTAGGCACAAAATCAAGATTCTCTTTCAGGAAACTTCTTTCAAACTGGTCGAGAAGAAATTCCAAGTGAGCACATTTTAATTGCTCTTCGCCCACAAATTCCTCGTCCTCAACTCTTTAATTCCCGCCAGCTCCAGACTGCTAATGAAGGCATTTGTCCGGGCGCCAGCAACAAAGCCCGCTAATCGTCCAGGACGAACCCGAAATATTAATGGTACTTTTACACCCCGATGCCACACCGCCTTTGAAATGCAAAGTTTGCCCCTACGAAGGGGAGAACTTAGAACAATAAATCAATTATTCATCCGCAGGATAAAACAAGACGAGGAAGAAGAAGGAAGAGGAGGCGGGGAAGGAGAAAGAGGCGGAGAGGAAGAAAGGAGAAGGGGAGGGGGAGGAGGAATGCTATGTTACGAAGGCTGCGGGGAGAGAAGCCCAATCTTTTCAAGCGACCCTGTAGCTCATTCCTCAGCTGGCAGGATGTTTCCCTCCTCTCCCTCCCCACTCCAGCCCACACTGGCGACCCCGCATTGACCCCTCCACGCGTCTGCGGACAGTTGAAGAATGGTCGTGCTTTAAAGTGGAACCCCAAGAGGAACAAGCTCAAGGGCTGAACCTCCGCAACACATTACCACCGTCATGGGACCATTTAGAAATTTGTCAGCCACCCCCGCCCCAATGCGGTTTCTGAGTGATGTTTCGTTTCCCATAGTTTTGAAGGAAACTCCACTGAGTTGAGAGAAGTAGTTGAAAAATCGTGCACCACATGTTGGATGTTGCTTAACTTTCGCAAATAAGATTCCACGATATGGACTGAGAAATACTCCAAATAAACCAGTAAGATTACATTTTTAATTAATCGCGTGCAAAAATTCTGTTCTGGATATCAATATTTTTGTAAATACAATATTTTCAAATAGCCGAAACGCTTCCGTCTGAATTTTTTTACTGTCAAGCACTGCTCGACAAAGACTAAAAAGACCAGGATATGTTTACCGGCGTAAAAGTTCTGGTCATTTCTTTTGAACGAGGTATTTTGCAAAGCGATATTTTCGATGTAACGTACCACTCCGAAAAGCAAATTATGCACTTTATAACTAATACAAATAAACGACAAACATTTTTCAAGGAAGTTCAGTAATTCAATTTTTTGGAGTCCTTTGAATACGTCCTAAAAGATTTACAAATTTTATTTAAAAATATGTTTTAATTGCAAAAAGGCGTACATAAAAGTAAAGCACTACCAATTCAACACAAAATCAGTAAAACCTTACGATCTTTCTTCACTTGTGTGGAAAAAGTGCCTGTATGCGACAAAATACGCAACTAGTGATCCTTCAAAAGCCAATACTTTTTTGCATTATATGCAAGGGTTTCGCAATACTCTTGTACTAAATGAACCTGCAAAATTTTTTCCAAATAGTAAAATTTGCGATATGCTATATTTACTTTTTACGACATAGATTTTTCACTATACTGAGGCAGAGTGTAATAATTGTACATTTAATATTTGTTTTAATAAAAAAGAATTCACACAAGTTTATTCATCCGCTACTATTAACATTTAAATAACTGTTTGTATCTTTTGGCAATAACGACATTTTGGGATAATGTCTATCACACACAATCCTTGATATACTCCCTGCATTTTCTTAAAAATAAAGGGCACATTCCAAATGTGTCTTATACCGATAATTTGATATCATCTTTGTCTCGACTTGGAATGATGTTGTGCAGCTCCTTCACATCTATTTGTGCCCAAATGTTACACGAGTTTCAATTATTGTCATTGACGGCAATGATTTATAATACCACCAAGGATATCGTTCACTCATATACCATCTCCATAACTAATTTTCAATTCGCGGCCACATGAGACTTGCTTATAGTTTTGTTAGATACCCAGGAACATGGGGAAAGCCCCAAAACAAAAACAAAAAAAAAAACAGTTTACATTTTGGCTGAAAAAGACAAATATTTGATTGCGTTGTTTCTCGTACTGAGCCTAATCTCATACTCAGTGTATCACTACACACAATAAAGCTTACGTCATTATTCAGCAAGGCATTAAGAAAGAGGCCGACTGCCATTAAATATTCGCTGTTCACGTATTGCGTTAACAGAAACTATTTTTTAAATATTCTTGCCATGCATAAAACTGTTGTAGTATAAACAGAATACTACAGTACTGCAGTATTCGCGAGGACTTTTTTAAATACTTAATTTATTGCAGTATTCAACGAGAGAATTTTGTTTGCTACTCTTGAGCAGTGTGCGTGGTATTTTCGGTTAACCATTTTGAGAAGTTTTTGTTCAAAAGAAATATTTCTGCTTGAGACACTCCTGTAGTGGATATGTATTGTACTCACATACAGCATTATCTTCATTTTCAGACTCTCGAATTACTTACCTGAAACAAAAGACAAAACAATTAAAAAACTATCGAGAAAATAAATAATTTTAATGGAACTTCATTATACGTAATTTTCTCAACAATATTGATAATCTATAAATAACACAGTTTCAAAGTAACTTCAATAATTTAAATCTGGGCAAAATTGTAGACATATCAATGGTAATAAAATTGACAAGTTATTACATTAGTTAAACAAATAGTACGAAACGAGATGCTTCCATTTCTACGAACAGTTAAACCACCTGAAGTGAATATCCACAGTAGTATTTGCTCTGATCCACTTGATGAATGTCCGGCCCAACCCTCCGGTCGTAATAGCCTGTGGCGCCCCTGGCGGAAGGACTTCCAATCCGCGGTCGGGACTTCTCGGCGCCCACATTCCCTGGCGAAGGCCCCGACGTCATCAACGCGCCCTTATTGGCGTAATAACAGGGCAGCGGGTCGCATTAAGGCGCGCGGACGCGGGTGAGGGTAGAGAGAAGTCGGCTTAAAATCAATTTCGTCCGGGAGGGGTCACTAATTTTCCCGGCAGGTACGGGCGCGCGCGCCGCTGCTCCGAGGGAGGCCACGGGCCGGGGGTGGCCGGCGCGGCCTCGACCACACACGTCGCCGGCTGCCGCCCGGGCCCCGTGCCTTGCTGACGCGAGGGCGGCGTCAAACGGTGTCAGGACCTCCCACGAGCGACATGGCTCAGGGAGCGGTTAGCGACGAGGGTGGCGCGGCGGGGAGGTGACATTGGACGACAGGTGGCGTGGGTTGGAGAACGGCTGGCGTCTGGAGGAAGAATCTGGCGAAAGAGGTGGGCTGATCCAGAAAGTGTGGGAGCCGGGAAGTGAAACATAGGGGTGAAGGTAAAGGCGACAAACTAGAGGATGCTCAGGGAAGTAGGGGACCGCGGGAGGGTGTAAAAGAGGTGAGTGTAGAGATGAATGGGACGGTGGGTAGTGGGAGAGGGAGGCGAGGACGGCGGGCGTTGAGGGGGTGGGGGGGGCGGGGGCGGAGAGCAGGGAGGTCATCGCATCGTCTGCTTTCTCTGAGAGACAATGCTGCGATGTCAGCGCTAATGGTTCTCTACGCCTTAACCAAACAACGCGTAACGATGATATACGGCTCACAAAAAGTAGTTCAGTGCATCATAAAAATGTCAACGAATGGAAACAGACTATTTTCTGAAATAATGGTGGTAGACTATGAAATGTAAAGGGTCAAACCAAATAGTGGAGTTTATAGACGCGGAATAATGTGAAAGCTGGCAAAGTGTGTTGCAATGAAAAATGTGAGACCGTTAAATAAGATCGCAATGACAAGATAAAATATCTGTAAAAATGAGTAACTGAATACGAGTAAAAAAGATGAGTTAATACAATTCTTCACATAGTTTTATATTGCTTGTTTTTACAGTCAACCTTCTGTTTTATAGCGTCTGTCTCTTTAGCAACGGGCGCCCGAGCGCTGTTTGCAATCTGCATGCGGTTCTTGTAATATTCTAGTGGTGTGTCTAAACAAATTCTAAGGTTATGCTGAAAATGATTAATTCTGGCGGCGCAACGTGGTACTTAGGTACGTCAATGACAGTGTTTTCTATATTTCACTCCTAAACAATCTAAGTACGGGGCAGTTCTATCCAATGGACTGTTCTTTTGCGAACTTCCCTTAAGTACCTACCTGATAGATTACGAAAGGTGAGGGACCAACATTGACAGTTAAAATGTCGTTACTCTCTTTGTAATTTAATGTGTTGAAATGTTTCACTAATAGTATGTGAATGTTTCAGTTTGTGAATTAATGTGGATGTTGCTATTAAGCGAAGACGAGGGACGAGGGGAGGCACACGCATTTGTGCCCCCCTCACACCCGCAACCGCCACATTCAGAACAGATGATCACTGTGGGAAGTTCATTCAGTCTTCCTCTGTAGGCGGAATGTTGTGTTCGTCAGTATAGTATTTATAAATACCACTTCCTTAAAAATTGTTTAACCTTTAAAAAATAAGTGCGTCTCTATCCGTACTTTTTCGTGGACTAGTTGGCTCCCAACGTTCCAGTAGCTGGCTGCTCCTGGTCTACAGCCTCCGCCTTGCAACACCTGGCTCCACCTGACGCGCGCCAAGCCCGGGGCTGGCGGCGAGGGTGGCGCGGCGCGGCCAGCTGCACAACGCGGCGCTCGGTGGCCCGCGCCGGGTTTGGCCCCGAAACCCGACACGCCCCACCGGCCACCCGCCGTCTCCTCCGCCGCTTTGCACGTGTGAGTCACGCGTCACCGAAATACCCGGAGCCCTCGCGGCCGCTGGCCCGTCCCGCGCCGCTGCCAAGACGTTGCGTACAGCCTGGAAGCCGGATCGGCCACCGCCCTCGCAGCTCCGCCTCTCCACTCGCCACGACGCGCTCTTCCGACGCGACGCGCGTCCGCCTCCACGTTTTGGTTCACGGAGAGAGAGAGAGAGAGATGCAGTGTGTAATGCGCGGTCCGAAAGCGGAGGCGAGGGAGGCACACGCTTGTGTCCCCCTCTCATTACTAGGGGGCGAATTTTATGAAATGCCTTTTTTTTCCTATTTACTTTAGAACAAAGCCTTTAGTATAAACAGTAATTTTACATTATGATAAAAGGAAATAACCTTTTTTGTTCGACTCTTTTTGCTTTTTATCTTCTCTTTCGATTATTAAGTCTTTAGTCTCGATTAGTAGTTAACTCTTTTCTGACATTTTTAATATCATTTTCATGGTACCGGTCTTGCTTCAAATAATATTTACGAGACGCAACAAATGTTTTGCACAGAATTCCTGAGGAACCTATTCGCTCAGTGTCAGAAATTGTAATGTCACCAGTTGTATGGATCTACGATTCCATGACGCTTAACAGCATTTTTCTCGGTTCTGCCGATTTCGCGATAACTAACGACAGAGATCTCCTGGCGAAGAACCGTCAAAACCAAACGATTGCATCGAGAGTTCACTTGAACGAAAGGTAGAAGACTCGATTACAATAGTAACATATTTAGCAGCTAGAGTTGTTCATCTCTACTGGTTTTGATCAAATATTTTACGACATCTTTCTTTGCTTTTAGATTATTAGAAGAATATTTGAAGAGTATTTTATTGATGTTTTTGGGGGATATTTTAGATGGTCACAATGCAGGCCTACCGTTGTCTTTTTGTTTAAGGGTAACTGGGCGGTATGAATATATCAACTGGGAGCACAGTTTTCCTCCAGATTTCTTGAGAACAAGCGGTTGGATAGATTTAATTTAAAATCATTTGTAAGTGAAAGTCACGGACCATAGGCATGCAGAAAATACTTCAATTATAAAAATAATTGCTCTAAATGATAATTTTTCCTGAATACTGCAATTTCAACACTGCTACTACCTCCCGGTCTGTACAGGTTCCGGCCAGCAGAGAAAGCTTCCCGTCGAAATTGGCAGGCAAATCCAGTAGTTTTCGTATGTGTTGGTGTAGTTAGTGGTAAACTGAAGGAAATATGTCACTTGCGTTTCACTATCCGACACTTGCAACTGTATTTAAATTGTGGTTTTTCACAACTGTTTCAGCTTGTTTATATTTATTTATCATATCGCAGGAATTTTTGAGGATGCTGCACAGTGATATTGGCATTGCTGGGTTCCCTCAGGAAAGTCTTTGTTTTGAGATGTAATGATAATGATGAAGATATTGTGAGTAATGAGCATGAAAATGAGAAGCACTAAAAATCAGCACTTCTACTCGATTGTGATTTGGATAATTTCACCCCCCATCAGTTGAACCTTTTTATCTCTCTTATTCGACTTTATTCACCAAATTTTGTTTCTTTCCAATACCTCGAAACTTTCGTTCTTCAGTTTCCCAAAATATCCTTCGTCGACTAAAGATATTGCAAACGCTGTCTTCTCTGTAACTAGATTTTTCCTTTCCAACCTACATCTCTAACCTTACTTTTAACCTTCGCCTCTCACTTCCAGACGCCGCGGAGTGAATCACTCGATTACGCTCAGCGTGACATTTATGTCATCATCAGGGAGTTTACGACTTTTTCTCGAGGACATAGAAGCGTTGTACACCGCAACAGCTTACCTACTTCTGTACAATTTCTACGAAAACACATTACTGAAGGTTTTCCTGGTAAAATCTATTTACGTATGATAAATATACAACGTTATACGTCTGGCATTTAGCCGCACGAAAAAGAATAAGAAAAGAAAGATAACATTTTTTTAATGTCAACATATGAGGTGTCAAGTGTGAAATAATGAGTGAATAAGAAGAACGTACGTATTACACAATTTTGTACCCGCTATTAATTTGATATTTCCAGTGAGTTTTGGAAAGTGAATACAATATACTACAAAAAAGATCCACTTTTTCAAAAGATGGAAACTATATGAAGCTGCTTGGAAAAGTAATACAATTTCATATTATTTTCGAAGTCGCAGGAGGCAAAAACCTGCTGTCAGAAACACAACTCATTCATCCAATCGAGAGCTATACGTGAACAATTTAAACTACCGCAATGGCGGTACATCACTCAAGTCATACCAATAATACCGTCTCGTAAACTAAATTTTTCTCTCCACAGATCAGGTTAATTTATACCCTCAGTGTAGCACCGTGCATCACAACCGTCTGCAACGTTACTAAAACGGCAGGTTTCACAACATTCAGCCCCCTCTATATCCTAGTCTCTTCCTCCCACCTTTTCTTCTCTTCCCTCGTCTCTCATCCTCACCCACCCAACACGTCTCTCTTTCCTCTTCCGTGCTCCTCTCTCCTCAGTTTCCACTCATTCCTTCTCCTCTCCCTCCTCTCTCCACCCTGCCTTCCAAATCCTACGTACCTCCTCTTCTCTGTTCCTGCCTTCCCTCCCCTCCCTTCCCTCCCCTCCCCTCCCTCCCCCGCTGAGATCAAGCAGCGCGGCGCGGGATTTACTGTCCGAGGGTCAACGGCCCGCGTATTCAATAACAGCGCTATTCATAATGACAGCGGGCCCGCGCGGGGCCCGCGGCGCCCGAGAGGCTAAAATTACCGGCACGTGGAAGTCATTACGTCGACACTCGGAGGACCTGCTCGGCGGGACACTGGAGGAGGAAGCGCCACCAGCGCGCCGGGGGTGGGGGTGGGGGTGAGAGGAGGAGTGACGGCGACCTTCAAAATGGCCGGCCACAGTATACGATAGTGGACCACTTGGAGTGTCGTGAAGGCGTGTAGATATTATTTGTTCTATTTTAATACTGTTATTTTTCTATTATAATATAAATAAAACTAATGTGAGTTGTAAATGCATGTTCCATCATTTGCTTCGCATGAAGTCGCGACAATTGAAGAAATTGGTTCAATAATTTCCCTCTCTACGACTAATGTGTTACAAAATCGCGTTAGGTATTAAATCTACATTTATAATACACTAAATTGAACAATTGAAAAAATGATTATTGCTTCCTTTTCTTATCATAACGTCCTCACAACCTACGGAGGCTGTTTTCGAAGCAGGACATGAAAATCAAAGTAGCAACTAGGTCCTTAATATAAGGCAACGAACAAGTATCACTAATAGTTTTGTATTGAAGAATGCGAAAATATCACCAGCACACCATATTTAGAGCATTTTGAAATATTTTTGAATTACTTAATAACCAAGGTCGGCAGACTTATCACATGGAAAGAGATGGCTATACCTACATGGAAATTAAGAGCCTTTAGATATATCACCATAAAGATACACAACGACTAATAACAGTACATAAGAATATTAAAAAATTACAAATTTTGAAAAACGTGATGCCATTATATAAGTTTAAACGAGTTATAAAGTACCTAAATAACGTGCACTTTGGATAAAGCTTTATATCATATACTCTATGGCAATGAAGGTAGTGAGCAAAGATCACTTGTTTATCTCTCAGAGAACCGGAGTTACTTTCACTTTATGAGGCGCTTCCAAATACCAGTAGAAATGTAATTAAAATGCTTATCCAAGACTTCAATATAATGGAAGTTTATTATTATTATTATTACTATTATTATTACTATTTTTTTAAATTATTATTACTTATGTATTTACTTCGTAAAGATTCTGCTGGAGCAACAAGAACTTTTCAAAAAAATCGTTGTTTTTCACACTAATATAAAACGCAATTTTAAAATAATATGAAAATGTTTTACAATGTTTTTTGTTCTAAGAAACTATCGTCATAATACAAATTTTACTTTGTGGTATTTCAGAAAGTATATAACAAACACACATTTGATATACAATTATACGAGCATAGTGCCAAGTTCATTTGGTCTCTTCTGAAGCCTTTTCTTCTTAATCATTCTAGTAAATAATTTCCACCCGCCAGCGTCCAGCATTAGTTCCGAACACAAACCACTTCGCAACGAGGCAAGTACAGCTCATTTTGGGTTCCCCCTTCCCGCGGCGGCGACGACGTGTAGCGGGGCGCGACGTTTGTTTGCACACGGAGGAGGCAACAGTTCGTAAAATTGCCGGTCGTCTTTCGAGCGAAGAGCGTTGCTCCACCGCCTGCGCTGAGCTCCCGGCGCGGCGGGCGGTGGCGGCAGATGGCGGCGCTCCAACGAGGAATCTTCCACGCGCGGGCGAAGCACAGACCGCGGGAAGCGCGAACGCCGGAGAGTGGAAGCAAGCGCCGAGTGGCGACGATGACGTCACTGTTATGTCAGCCATGGCAGAGCTGGTGNTGGTGGTGGTGATGGTGGTGGTGATGGTGGTGGTGATGGTGGTGGTGATGGTGGTGGTGATGGTGTTGGTGATGGTGGTGGTGGAAGAGGTAGTTCTAGCAGTGTTTCGGAAGTATCTATGAAGGTACAGTAGTTGTGCTCGTACTGGTGGTGGAGGTGAGGTGTTGGTAGTGGTAGCGATAGTTCTAGCAATGTTTTGGAGATATCTTTGAAGGTAGAGTAGTTGAGCTTGCACTGGTGGTGGGTTTGAAATGTTGTTGTTGTTGTTGTTGTTGTTGTTGTTGTTGTTGTAGTTGTTGGAAATGGTAGCAGAAAGTTTGGAAATGTTTTGAAGTGTCAGGGAAGGTAGTTGTGCTTGTAGCGATGGTGGGGTGAAGGGAAATGATAGTTTGAGGGTTGATGATAGTTTGTTATAAATTATTGAGATGGGTTTTGTGATGGTGATGGCGGGGATTCAATGGCGAGGATGCGAGGGAAGGGAAGGGCGGGAGGGAAGAGAGTTTAGAGCGAGCTTGGTAGGGTGAGAGTGAGGGTTAACAGGAGCGTAGGGAGTGGTGAGGGGTTTGGCGGAATGAAAGGGATGGGAGGGAGTCTGGAAGAGAAGGCAGCTTGGCGGACGTGGACGCAGAAAGTGATATTCTTGAGCCCACGCACATGTGTTTGCAACCTACGAGCCCACACGACGCCCGTTTTCTCTAACAAAAGCGAATAGGGTTGTTCACATATCTCACAGAAAGTACATTGTAAATCACACTTGAATGAAAATCAAAACACTACATTTCAAAAGCACGTGTAGGAAGATTTACTTAATTACCATATGCAATACAAACTAAAATGCCAGATACGAAATTTTAATATTCATAAGAGGTTTTGTGGTAGGAAAAGAAGAATGGTAATTATTGCAAATTCCATCAAAGCTAACAACAAACCAGTAACAATTTGCTGATGAAATAAATTAATACACTTTGGTTCTTTCTGAATAAAATCACATCAAGTATTGCACAACAACTTAAATATATTCATATTTTGTAAAAAGGGTTAAGAGAATACTTTTAAAAAATAACATTTTCATTGTTAATCAGATACCATATATTAATAACGCAATGACGCATAGAACAGTCATATCACAAGATATTCTATGACTGCAGAAATCCCTTGAACTTCACTTGATTACGAGAACGTGGGAGCGCTACGCCGCCGAACCGACGAATATCCCCCCGAGACAGCCCCTACGTTGTTCACGCACGTCTCCGCTAGCGGCTCACAATAGCGTCTCGAAACTCCGAGCCCTCGACGTCGACTCGGCTTGGGCGACTCAACAGCTCTGTAACATCTCACTTGCAAGAGCCGCCAGCCGCCGGCTGCCCCCATCCCTGTCTCGCCGCGGCCGGACGTGAACGAACTTGCTTGTTCCGCTACCGGGGCTTCCGCCACTGTAAACCCCGTCCTCGTTCCGCCAAGTGGGGGCAAGGCTCGTGCAAGGGTGGAGAGCCCTCGAGCGCCCGCCACCACAGCGCCGCGGGGGAGGAGGGAGGGCGGGCAGGCCCTTGAGCACGCGCACGGGAGACTCCGCACCGGAAGCCATTCAACCCCTTTCGTCTCCGGGGGGGAGGGGAGAGGAGAGCTGCGTGCCGCATCTGCACGCTTCTCACTGGCGCGTAGCGACTTAAACGATGAAGGCCAATTGCTCCACAAGTAACTATTACTATTACTATTATTATTATTACTACTATTATTATTATTACTACTATTATTATTATTACTACTATTATTATTATTACTATTATTATTATTACTATTATTATTATTATTATTATTATTATTATTATTATTATTAGGGTACACTACTCCTTTACTTCTCAAAAAATGTCGGAGCATTCCTGCGTGTTCTAGACAAATCCCTTAACGATGATTTTGCGGATTTTTTTTTACTTCTTTGGCCCTCTATCTACATCACTCAAGACTCAAAAAATTTCCGGTATGCTTGCTGTACCCATTAAAGCGGACTTTTGCTTAGTTTTCAGGTGTTTTTCGTAACCTTAGACCTTTTCCAGCCTCCTGCCAATCCTTCCTGACTACACCATTTGCCGATACAATAATAATAATAATAATAATAATAATAATAATAATAATAATAATAATAATAATAATAATAATAATAATAATAGTGTGTAATAATAATAATTGTTATTGTTATTATTTTACACGATTAACGTGTGTAATTTTTGCAAAATCAGCTTTATCCCTCAGCCCCTAAATCATCATGTCTGAGAAAAGTAAATAATGATTCACGGAATGTACACGACACGTACATGTTTCACGGAATATTAAGAGGTCAGAGCCGATCTTACAAGTCCTACTAACACTGATCATTTTGGAATGGAGAAGAAATGTCAAAGTCGACATTTCTTAAACGGAAATAGTGAATTCTAAATGAAAACCACATGAAAAATCTTTTATATGAATAAATATTCTGAAAATATATATTCTGGTAATAGAAGTTACAAATCACATATAAATTATACTAAAGAACAACTCAATGAAAAACTTTATCAGAATAACTCGTATATGAAGCTTCAAACACACGTAAAGTGGATAAGATGGCGCAGAGAGATGTCGGAAGTAAGAATAACGATGTCTGAATCGGAAGACGAAGCCAGACGTGAATAGCAACCCCAGAAGCGCGCTCTCTCCCGGAAGCAAACAACATTACGGTAGAGCTTAGAGTCACAATGCAGGAACTGAAACTCGGAAATCCAAGACGCATCTGAAATAGAAACTTCCATGATAATCAAAACCTTGGAGTGAATTCGAGCGGAGTAGAAACTAAACCAACAAAATTGGAACGACTCATCTTACGTAGGATATCAAAAAAAAGCTATACGCTCGGGCAGCTTTAGAAAATATTGAAGGAATATTTTAAGAAATTAAAGGAAATAATATTAATGAAATTTATTTAATATAATTTAATTTATATGTTATATTAATTGGTATTTTTAATTTCAAAACAATTGGAAAATAAAACTTTGAAATGATATTACTGTTTAGCTAAGAATAATTTTCCATATCAGAAATAGTTTCAATTTAACATACAGGAAAACTTTTTAAACACATTTATATAACACTTTATGAATTCCTTAAAAAACATTATTATGAAGCATAATTATAAATATTTTCAAGGAATTGGGGAGTGGGGTGACATTAGC
>BOPP01000001.1:20340016-20350345 GCA_017312745.1 Gryllus bimaculatus
CCGCGGCTGCGCGGAGCCGCTGACCCCCGACGCCGGAGCGCGCGTGCGATCACCCGGAGCCACGCGGCGCCAAGCGGCCGCTGCAGGAAAGCGCGAGGTTCACTACACTCGGCATTTCAGTCGCTCCCTCTGCCCTCTGGTTGGAGGTTGCGGTCAAGTGCAGCTTGTTGACTCGGGGGAGACTCCCGTTTTCCCTGACTTCATTCCATCGCTGTTTCACCACCTTGCCGACATTCATTGTATTTATGAACAAGCTAAGACATTCCCCGAAAAGGAAGTTATGATAAATAAATAAAATCCCCTTCCTTCAAACACCAAGCACCAATATGGGCTCATGATATTTTTGTAGTTTTACCAATCCCCTCCTCGCTTTTCGTCTCCTAGCACAGCGTTAGTTTCGTCCAGATTACATCCCGCGCCGCCCGCTCTTCCAGTCCTGCTCGACCCCGCCCTGCATCACACGGCAACGCCCAGCTACAATGAAGCCCAGGTGAATTGGGAATTGCATTTAACTGAAGCACCATTTTATGCTGCAGCGGTATCTGGTGAAGAGTTCAACAAACTGCATAGTGCAGCAATAGTACAACAACAGTACAACAAACTGAACACCACAAAACAAACTTCCATTGAGATCTGTCGAACGGTGTCTGAGTTCATAGATCTCAGATATACTAACACGCATTTTTAAATATATAAATCAGGTTATCGTAATACTCCCGCGTGTGCTTCGAAACATATGATTTTCTTATTATATCGCTTACAAGGAACATAAATTTATTTTGGTAGTGTAAAACTTAAATCTTGATCTTCACTTGCTTCTCCTGATCAATACGTTTAGCGTGCCTTCGAATACAGGTTGCTCGTGAGACAGGAAACTCAACATATGCAAAAAACAATGAGTTAGAATATTGTCGCAAACGACAGTATTCCAATTCGCTTGCCTTCGAACAGACGATGAAAGGTACACACACTATCGTATTGGCCACGGCGTCAATGATGCTTTTCATTGGCAACTAGTTTCTCTGAACTCAGGATGGTTTGAGATATATTATTTTTATCTCGTCGTTATAATGTTTTCTGTTTTGAATTCGCACTACATTTGTAGAGCAGAACAATGCTACTGAAGAGACAGAAATCAAAATAAATAAAATTGGTATACATTTCTAATTCTTAAAAAAAAAGTTCAATTTATCAGAGCCTGTGGATTATGAATCATCGATGAAAAGCATTTCTTTCGTTTGTGTCCGTTCGCAAAGTAACTTCGAACAATATGCTGCTGCTTTTTAATATTTTGCAACAATCAATCAAATCGAAAATTATTATTTTATGAAGAAAATGCATTATTACGCTCCAATTTACAATTATGAATTGCTATTTTATCAACATGCATTTACATCCGAGACTGGCTCTCATGTTATTTCCTAGTACGCCGCAAGAACAATTGCTTCACGTTCCTTTGTCCTTGTAGTGTGTGCCCTATCGTGTGGTACAGTTACGCAGCAAGGGAATTAATGCACGGCGCACCTCCGTCTCCGAGCAAAAACAACGTCATGGAAGGCATTTTTCCAGCGAACGATTGCGAGGCGCTCAACGCACCCGTGCACGCAAGGAAAGCACGTAAACGCACTATCCCAGAACGCAGCTAAAGGCAAGGCCAAGATCCGCGCAGAAATAAGTGCCCAGGAGCCCAGGAACACAATTATCGCAAAAAGACCAAACGATTTTATGGCTGCTTTAAACAGAGGAACGGATGACGAGTTCTCTTGGCTGCCAGGTGACGCCGCGTCGAAGGCTGTCATGTCGCCGTTTCGACCACCTTGTTGTGGTGTTCCTCAAGGCTGGCCTGCCTACGACTTCTGAAGAACAGATGTCTCCAAAACGTCCTCAAAGTGAAAGGTCTCACGTCCGCTGAACTGTTATTTGAATCCTCTGGATCAAATTTTGTGAATAGAATTGTAGGTACAGAAATCACGACTTACACAGTGAAGACAAAACACAAAAATTATATTTGAAACCCAGTTTCTAATATAATTTTATTACAGGTATTAAAACATAATTCGGGCATTCGTGCCTATACACTACATTTATGTGAATGTAAACTGTAACGTAATAACGTTGTCAATGTTATATATTATTGCCAAGTAAGGAGGCCATTGATTGGGGATAGATTAATATTCTACGGAGTTAAAACAAAATAAGCATCTAAATTGTTAAAAAAATACTTCTGGCTCGTATGTAATACGGAGATTTATATTTAATGTTATCCTTATTTAATATATTTGAGTATTGAAAGACAAAAATAAAGAATACGAACATATGTGTATATCTGAAACAAGGAAGTTTTAGCGGATAACTCTGGCGACAGCGAGAAAATAACGTACTGGTGAGAATTAATAAGAGTTACTACAGTAGACATGATGCTTGTCTTTGTGCTCATTATGCAAACACAGCCCTCGACAGTCTTACGTCTATGTTAGCCATTCGTTGAAAAGTACATATTTCGAATAGTAATTACCTTTTCTATTACCTGAACGTCCATCAACCACAGTGCCAAATTCGAATAACGCAATAATAATGCAGCTTTTACAAGCTTTTTTTTTTACAGTACATACACTTCATTTCTTACAATATTATTTTCAGAAAGGAAAAAATATGCTTAGTTGCTTCTTCATAATTTTAACCAATGTGTTCGGTATCAGACGGTTAAAAATAATAATTTTAAAATGCACCATAAAGAATGAAGTTTACCTGGGGTATTCATTTGTTAAAAGGATTTTTAACTCTATTGTTTCTCGTAACTTGTCTTTCTTCATGACGAAGAGGTTAGTAATTAAGCAGATAATTGTCACCAGACAAACATTTGTTCTAATAGTATCTAATTATAAACATGAAATAGGTTAGGTTTTTGGATCAATAATACCCGTTGATCGGATCAAAAGTGACGAGGCTGGGAAGAAATGAAGTCCACAAGACGCGTAAAACCGCACGCGAATGCCAGGAGTGGTCTGTTGGGTGTGGCAACGGCGTGAACGCCTAAGGTACAACAATACAAAAATTAAGTAGAATTATAACTATAATATACTATTTTGTATTGACGCAGTGATTTCCCCCTTTTTTACAGAGAGAAGCCTCTTGATAAAAGATATCTGGCAATATGTGAATGAATGTTTCAAAAATCATTATGAAATTGGGTGTTGGATGGAGGAAAGGAATTCTAATATGTACTAAAGGCCTTTGTGAATCTCACAAACAGGAGTATTTTCTGCCAGATGGTATGAAAAATAACACTGGTGAAAACAAGTGTGAAAGTGTTTGAAGAGAAGTGACTTAAGTGCAGAATACTTCTAATATGAGCAATGTTCTATTTGTCTCTAAATTTCTATTATTTATTGTTCTATAAGTGTGTCAAGTTTCATCTGTTAAAACCGTTTTCAGTTCAGTATTACCTCAGTAAACGGGAAGAATTATTTTTTGCTTAAAGACAATTAATTTGAAGTAGATATTTTTTTCAATTTATTATGGGATGTAAGAAAAATGATATGCTATATGCAAGTCATGGATTAAAAAAATTAAAAAATACTTTAAATTAATTGTTATTGTCTTTAAATAAGAAAAAAATCTTCTCACATTTTTATTGCCTTGACTAAATAACAAAGCAGTTTCTCCCACAACTTGTAAATTTTTCATAAAATTTGATTCAGTGTACATGGGAGATCTGAAATGTTTGTGTTTTTTCAAAACCATTGTAATTAATGATTTTGAATTCTAATGTAGAAAATACACTGGAGTCCAACAAACAGATAATCAGGGAAGTTGACATGATTGTTTATTTACAAATGTTTCTTAAATCTTAAACAGTGGCAATCTGGAAGACTGTGGGATGTGTAGTGTAACATCTCAATTTTTTGCCAAATTGTGGCATTCTGATCTCTTCAATGGTGAATTACAAACATGTAATTTTCTTCCCTTTGAAATGTTATTCAAGGTAGTGTGTGTTGATATTATATGCACTATCAAAAGCATTAATGTAGATAGTTTTTCAATAAAGATTTTTTTCACTAACTGTTCTACTTTAAATTTAACAATTGTTATATTCTTGGTATTTCATTTACTTTTATCTTCCTTCACTTTATTCCCTGACAAAATATCCAAAGTTGTTTCATTAATTTTTTAAATTAAATGTAAGTTCATTGGCTTCATTTTATAATTTGCAATAAACATGCCTGCATGAATTAACCCTCATTACAATATTAACAATTATTAAGTGTTTTCAGCATATTTGCATATTTTACGTGAACTACATACATTTAAATGTTCCGTATGAGGTTAGCTTGCTAATTTCAAGAGTATTTTCAATACACAACTTTAATGTTATATTAAGTGTTATTTCGATGAGGGTGACAGTAGCAAAACTCCACCATATTGCATTTTAGGGAAGATTTGTGACACGAAGAGTCGCTAATATTTACGTGTTGTAAATTGTGTAATAAGATCGGAAAATGAATCTTTCCGATTTGGATAGCGATTTTATCATGAGCAGTACACTACCTAAATTGTACTTAGTGACCAATACTAATCCTCGTACCAGTTCTGCTCATGAAATAAATAAGAGAAGATGTGAATACGGTGAATTTCATCATCTATACAAGGATCTGCGGAATGATGATAGGAAGTTTCATGAGTACATGAGAATGAGTACCGAGACTTTTGATTACATCTGCGATATGATGAAACTTGAATTAACAAAAACGTGTTAAATTGTCACCCACGTCCAATTGGTATTGAAGAACGCATAATGCTGACAATAAGATAAATTTCTGAGCACATTTATTTTAGTATCAAAATAAAAAAAATATAGTGCATACAAAAATATAAATGGGGAATTAGTGATCATCGTGCTGACCATTTTGTATTTCTTCTTTTAATAATTTCATAACACCAATTCTAAAATTTATTTTCTTTTCAAAAGAAAGTGTCTTAATTCCCGGCAATAAACTTTTAAAAAAATTGATATCATCGTCGGATTCCCTTTCTGTGTTTTGCCGCTCTACTTCTTTTTGCCTTTTAAGAATCTCCAACTTTTCTTTTTCCATGCTCATTAATGCATCATCTAATTGTTCATTAATTTTCCTTTTCCTTGAATGGCGTCCTCCTGAAGTAGAATTTTCATTCTCAACTTCCAGAGGGATGAACACATCACTAGAAGTTTCTAGAGAGTCACTTTCCAAATTTATTAGGTCTTCCTCACCAGCTTCATTAAAATTACTAGTAGACGCCCTTGGAGTGAACATATCTTTCAAAAACTGCAAGCTCTCAAAATACGGCCAGCTTATTTTGTGGAGCTGAGCAGCAGCTCCAGATCTAGATGTAGGAAGCTGGTTCAGAATAACCCTGTACCTGTCTCGTAAAGCCTTCCATTTGTTTCTTACCAAATCTCCTGAAATAAAAAAAAAGTTTTCTCAATTTTATGTACCTATGAACTGGCATGTCCTTCAGAGGATTGTCATTCACATTCAGAATGGGTGTTGCTACAGTTTCCATCATAATCAAAGAAACGGTATTAATGGTATTATGGAAAGTTTTTGCACCAATGCATATGCCTGTCCCTACACAGAATGATTTCAAGAGAATAGCAAATGACTTTCAAGAACTGTGGAATTTCCCACATTGCATAGGAGCCACGGACAGCAAATACATTAGGATTAATTGCCCCAAACATTCTGGGGCAATGTTTTACAATTATAAGAAAGTATTTTCTATAGTTTTACAAGGTGTTGTAGATGCAAATTATAAATTCATAAACACTGAAGTAGTTGGTTATGGAAAACAAAGTGATGGGGGCACTTTTCGACTGTCTGCAATACAGAGAATGATTAATAATAAAACATTATCACTGCCAGATGATGTGCTTCCAGGATCTGATATTGTTGCTCCATATGTCCTGATTACAGATGAGGCATATCCACTTTCCACCTACTTGCTTAAACCTTACAGTGGAACTCATTTAACTCCAGATCAGGAATATTTTAATAGCAGACTTTCTAGGGCCAGAAGGACTGTTGAATGTGCTTTTGGTATTCTATACAGTAAATGGAGGATTCTGACAAAATCAATAGAAACAAATGTCAAAACAGCAGATAATATTGTAAAATCAATTTGTTTGTTACATAATTTAATTATTGATAGAGAGGGAATGGAACATAATTTAAATGATTTAACTTTCTTTCCAAAAAATACCATTGACAGAAATGTTGGAGGGAGGCCTTCCACAGCTGCAGTAAATGTAAGGGATACTTTTAAACATTATATAAACAATCATCCAATTGTACAGATCGTTACTATAAAATAAATTATGTTTATAGATTATATTACGGTTATCCCTAGCAGGTGCTGTTTTGGTACACCGATTAATCGCGTAAAAATATTTAAAATGAAAAATTTACAATTTACCGAAGTTATTATTTATTTTTTCACAACATAATATAACAATGACAATGACATTCCTTCAGTAATTATTTCTATTTTTGTTGCTAAATGAAAAACTAATATAACCTAACCTCTAAAACTTACGTGTTGAACTCATTTCGGCGGCCACTTCATCCCATAATTTGTCTAAAACAAATCTGTTGTGATGATTCGTGTCCCTTTTGTCCCACAATGCACTCCGAGAAAAAACACAACTAATCAATTTATCAACATCCATTGTATTCGACACTTCTACGCCTGAACTATGTCAGCTGTGGCATCAGCGATACTAGCAGCGAAAACCTACCACAGGGTTTTCGCCGCTCTTATCGCTGGTCGCAGCGCTGATCACGTGAGCAGCGCGCTGCCAACATGAACACCTCCATTTGATTACATGGCGACGGTCTCGTTGCTTCGCTCGCAGCTTTGCTCTTATCGTTTATCGCCGCTCCAACATAAACGTACCCTAAGTGAGATAACAGCGAGCACACAGAGGGTGACCGGCGGTGGCTGTTTGAGTGGTGTAGCGCTCGCTCTTCGGCTCCGCTCTTTGATCAAGCGGACGTGGCCGTCTCGGTCAACCGAACAGCCGACACCTCCACGCACCGGCCCCCATCTTGCGTGCCGCACCCGCGGGAGTTCCTGTGGCAAGTGGCGTCACTCCATTGTTTCGGAGGGCGCATTTCATCACGGTGACTGCGAGCCGCTGTGGACCACGTCATCACCGCAATCAGTGACGCGTGTGTCATTGAGCAACCAATAGGTTATAATCATTATCTTCTTTTAAACCATAATTTCAATGTTCGTGGTCTTAAGAAAATTACAAGGATTTCATTGGACAAATTACTAGTAATACAGCATACGTTATCGATATAATAAACTGTAACTGACTAAAACATACAATGAGGATGCTCTAGCGGCTGACTTTAATACTTCAATACTTTTTTAGTACAAATGTTAAGGAAGAAAAGACATTGCAACATCACGTAAGATGTAGATCCATCTTACTGAATACCGAACCCGAGAAATCACCTAATCTCAGATCAAAGGTACTCTTTATTACAATTCCAGTACCCAGCGTTTTCCACCACAATTTCTACATGAATAGACCGGGATAAAAATCCCGGTACCCAGAGCAGGAAGACTAGATCCCTAGCCGCTGTGGTACGGACACCCCAACCAAACAATTAGTCGTGGAACTGATACCACGTTTTGGTTACAATTCTTCGCCAGAGGCAAAATTCAAGCGCGGTTGGCGCTCTGCAGTGGTTTCGTTTGATAGATTGATTGATATTTCGTGCTTCGCACGTCAACTTCTTCGATCATCAGTCCCGGGAGTGCAGTGAGGTGCTGGTGATCTTTCTCAGCCGAATGGTGAGATACGGCGCTGATCTAAACGTTGGCTTGCTGGGGATTTCCCCAACCACGCATCTTCACCAGCGGGGCACCGCCTCAGCCGCAACACAATCCGGTCTCCCGACTGGTCTCGCGAAATGTGTGGTAGTGCAGTGCATGTGAGTGTAAGTATGTGTAAGTAAGGGGTGAGGAAAGGAAGAGGAATGAAAGAACGCGCACGTTCCGTGGCTCGTTTGGTTAGGATACTGCTCCAGCATTCGCATTGTTGATCGTAGAAACCACAAAAAAAACTACCGATCAGAGCAGTCAACTGCAAGAATTCCCTCTTCACCCAGAGGCAGAACTCGACCCAGCTATCTAGCTAGTGTAGAAAATCCAGCCACCGTTGAGACACGAACCCTAGTTATAACCTCCCGGCCAGAGGCACCGCAGTGACATCAATCGATGCCCTGAGCCACCTAAGCCGGTGCTTTCGTTCGCAGAAGCGCTCCCGGACGCGGAATCCGGCGTTTGCGGTTTGCGCTTGAATCTTATTATGGCCTAACCTATACACTAATAATTTTTTTAATAAATTTGTTGCATGAAATTCGATGGGGCAAATTTTTTTAAACTATTTTCCAGGAAGAATGAAAAAGTTGCCCAATTCCAGAAGAATGAAAAATGAGATATTCGAAAAGATTATGTGTTGGTTTAATTTGCGAAAGTATCGGTAATAACTCGAAAAAATGTATGTATAATACATGCAAACTACGTTAAAATTATATAAAGCAGATTCTCGCGCAATAAATAATATTACTTAAGATCAAAGCCCGTAATTGCTCTGTGGACGCCACACAATCGAACATTTTGATATGTCGATTTACAAGTGCACTTACATGTTTCATCATCAAGAATCTGTTTTTTTTGTATTAGCTGGAGCGTGACGTAACAGTTATCACATCCTGATTTCTCCGATCAACACCAGGGCGAATCCGGCAGGCAGCTATTAACAAACAAGCCACGGACCGCAGCCGCGATCTTTCCACCACTTCCTCTATTCTACCGTACTCCCACTTACACACCCACACTACACAATCACTACAATTACCACACACGCCGGGAACCGGCTGGTGAGCCAGAGATTTGCCCGGCAGGGCGACCCTCGCTCTGGGAAACCTGTTAGATTAACCCCGCTGAGACGGCCTATGGTCTGCGCCAAATCGCCATCCATCGCGCGGGAAGAGAGGGACCACCGACACTTCCAGAAAAAAAACATTGCAATTACCCACCTCTCGACTAATTTACCTTAGAAGTCAACGCGGCATAATCACCAACAATCTATCAATCAATTAACCCCTGACGTTGACAGTCACGAGTCTCTGAGCGGCGACGGAAATGCCTCTACCTGAATACAGCGAAGTCATTCGGCGACTGAGGATCGAAAACAACAGTTGCGAAAGACCACGGCACCAAGAGCGACAACAATTCGGCGACGATGACACGACAACTCCCAAAACATAGTAGGGCGACGGAACCTGGCTTAGAACGAGTGCTGCCCGTATGTTCCGTTCAGAAAATTGGACAATTTTCCCTTTCAAACTCAAAAGCAGTCGAGCGTTGCCGAAGGCCCGCATGCTCTGAGAAGACGTATTCTTATCTGCCACTTTTAGCATTAGAGGGCCCAGTGTAATGCCCTCAAAGTCACATCAAGGGCACCGTAGTTCAAGCTAGGAATAGTTTTCTACGATCAATTTTGCTCCAGTATGTCACTAAAGTCTGTAAGCATCTTCGAACCGATCATGTCGAAAGTAAATGTAGGATATGTACGTGGTGTAAATACGATTACACACGTATGTAAACAAACGAGCATTAAGAACTGAGGAAATAAGATCCACGTTCGTTTCCCTTTCGTCACAGGCGTTTAAAAACACTCTCTAGTATACTAAATTACAGTGACAGATTAATTACGTTAGAATAATAAGTCTTTAAAATCATAATTATTCTAAAAGCGTAGTTTTCTTGCATTCTAGCTAGATAGAAGATTCCAACAACATCTTTCCTTTTGTCAAAACCCTACATACAAACCATTCCTCCACTGCTGAATCTCCACGAAATTGGTCAATGTAAATCATCGACTCAAGACAAGTTCACAACGTGTGAAATATAATATGAACACTTCCTACCGGGTAACTCACCACCACACTTTCCATCTTGTGAGTAAATGGTGCCTAAAAATGACATGCCACAGTGCCCAAAAAAACAACCTCACACGACTGAATAGACTGTAAAAGACAGCGCCCAGCACCTTCAACCGTGGCGGCTAGGCTCCGGCAGGAGAGTCTTGCGTCGGAGCGCGAGCCTAGCAGAACGTTGTCGCGTCGTTCTCGCGTCGCCCCGCCCCGCCAATCTTCGCCCCGCCCCATGATATTGCAGCGCAACGGCCGCGCGAGGCGCCGCAGCGGCGGCGGCGGAGTCGACGGAGATCGGCGCCGTCGCAAAGTGCATCTCGACGCCGCCGCCCGCCGCCCG
>BOPP01000001.1:20364642-20387996 GCA_017312745.1 Gryllus bimaculatus
GGCCGTCCGAGGCGGAGATGGCGTCGCGGGCGGCGTCCCGGGCCCGCCCGCGGGGCTCCCGGGCGCGCCCATTCACCGCCCTCGCAGAACAACGGACCCATTAGCGTGGCGCGGCCGAAGGGCGCCGGCCAGCCGCCGTGCGGGCGCGTCGCGAGCAGGCGAGCTGGAGGGCGTGCGGAGCGGGCGTGCGCGGCGTGGGCGTTCGCGGCGACCCGATACGCGCCTCGGCTTTCGCGGTCGAGCGCCGACCCGCCCTCCACCGGTCACGCGCCGCCGCCACCGCCGCCGCTGCTGCTGCCCGGGAGCATCTGCCCACGACCCCGACCGACCGCCGCGCCGTGGCCGCCTCGATCGGGTTTCTGTTCTGCACGCGCATCGAAGTCTCCCGCTACGTCGCTGGGGTTTCGAAGGGCGTTCCACTCCACGCCGATGGTCGTGGCGAGATTTCTACACTAGCACTGCATGGAGTTTATTCGATTTTAGATAAATTTCGCTCGTGAAGACATTCATCTTTATGTTACTGAACTCGAAACCCAATAGACTTTTTTGGTATCAGTATTTAAATTTTGTTGCTACTGCAGTAAGTTTTTGACTATTAAAAATATATACTGAAGCAACTGAAGTCTTAAAATTGGGGCTAGAAAGTAAAATAAATATTGTTGAATTAAGATATCGTTATTTTTCTATTTTTATTGTTTCACGTCTACCTTCAATAATAATTAATAATTGACAATTAATGTATTCTTCGTAGATGTGTTATACTACCCAGTCGTGAGTACGTTCTTGCTTAACCACATTTATTCCCGGAGATCATCAAGCTTGATTTTATATTGGAAATATGTATATATGTATGTATGTATGTATGTATGTATGTATGTATGTATGTATGTATGTATGTATGTATGTATGTATGACCTGCTACTGAAACATTTCCATGTCTGACCTGCCATGGAATGGTTATATTTTGCGTCGAAAATGTTTTGGTCTCAGAGGTTGGTGGTGGTTGTTCGACATTCTTGCATGCAAACTGCGCTATCTATCGAAGATTTGAAAACGACGTTCTCTAGACTGAAATATGAACGTTAAATTTATTTTATCGTTGAACGTATAAAATATTTGGCGTCAATTGAGGGGTAAATAGTAATAATATATACGTATAGACTTCCGTGATTCCTGGTCATGAAAATAAATTGAGAATAATTTTTGTGTACGTAATGTTGCTTTCATGTTTCGTTAGGTGAGGTTAGAGGAATGTACTACACTCTTAGTGCTTGTGTATCGCTCTACAGACTTCTTTCGCACTGAAAAGTCGGTAGTACACATCACAGCGGAAAGTACTACTTCACGGACCCAAGAACCGGTCCTAACTCTATTGCTTTCACTGTTCTACGCAAAGGCATGGATTCGAGATTTGTGCTTTGGCCATAACTGAAAGGTACTGAGTGTCCAGATGTATTATGTAACATAATATTCTTTATGTTTCAAGGTTAATAAATATTAGCTAAAGAAATGTTATTGTCATAAACGTAGTAAAATATATATGAAGCAAATAAAACATAAAACTGATACTTACTATAACACATACTCGTAATAGTTTGGTGAAAATCTGCTTGAACTAGAATAAAATTCAGTGAAATATTAAAATCAAAAATACTCAGACTATGAAAAACAAAACCAACAAAAAACTGACTGCTCTAAAAGAAATTTGTCTACGGCGGTACAGTGACGGTCGATTAGCTTTCTCAAACAGATGCTTGTATAACCTTTATAAGAAACCATGTGCTTTAATGAGTTCTTTTTAGTACTTATCTTGCTTTACGAAAGAAAAGACTAATTAAACATTGTTTTTTTATTTTTAAAATCCAAACTAATCATTCAACATTTGATGGTTATAAAAACTATTGTATGTAAAATTACTGGAAGGATATTTCGGGGAAATAGGAAAGAGTTGCACTTAACTTCTGTAGCCTGCATCGCCCGCCATAATGCAACAATTATTTAAAACTTTCTTTTATTGGTTCATCGACGAAGATAAACATAGGCAAAGAAAATACACACCTACATACATTACCCTGCTTGAAAAGCACAGGCGCGGGCTGCGCGCAGTGTGCTCCAGTGAGACACATGGCGATTCACGTCCAAGAGTAACAAATATTCAGTTCGACCGCAGGCTGTTAAACGGAGCCGTTAACGTTACAGGTTATTAACTTTTATGGCGATATCCCAGACCCACAGTTTTCTTATTTGTTACCTTCCCGGCCTTGTCGCGGACCCATCAAACGAATCTCTGCGGGGCGATCCACAAACCAATAGAACGCACGGGTCATTGACGATAATTGAAAGTGAAGCGAGAGGTCAGGGGTAGGAAACTGAGAACGAAGACAAGCTAGAGATAGATGAATAAGTTATACAGAAAAGAGATAAACAGGGAAAAAGGGAGAAAGAAATTAATATTTATTTTTCTCGAATTTTAGAAATTTGAATTTGTTTATAAGATAAAATTATCAATATGACGTGTTCATTCTGTATTATTTGCGTTTTGGTGTTTCGTTGTTTTTTCTGCTCACTGCGAAGTCTAGAACTTGTTTTAAGACGCATGATACTTCTGAAAAAGACCTCGCATGCAAGGTTGGAATCACGAGTAAGAAATGGGCGCCAGAAGAGATCGCCGGCGGGCTCGAGTACACCACCTGCTCCCAAGTGGAACACGCTTCTAAAACAAGTCCTGGTCGCGTATGGAATGTTACACCGCATTACACGTACTCGCAACGTAAGCTTCAGGCACCATCCGGTCATTACCTGTGAAGTCTGTTCGCCAGCGATGTTGAGCGACCAGTCGACGAGATAAGCGAGCGATCACCGCTAGTTTCTTTAAACCAATGAGAAGAGAGAGTGCTGAAATTATTGAGCTCTCGAGATCTTTATACTAGATTATCAATATTTAAAACGCACAAGTTAATCTCGAATTTTGGACGTCTTGGAAATCAATTCGTGAAACCAAAGAAATGTGTGTCTACCATTGGTCACCACCCGGGTATTTTAGTCTCCACTGACAAATGCTCACTGCTACTAGCTAGTTTACTTTTTATAATGATGCCAACACCTAAACTTTAAGGCATTATATGGATTGTGACATGTTGAATACGTGATTAGGACGATATGATGTAAAAGATTGAACGATGACGGAAAGAAAGGCAGGAGAGACGGGTTTGACTAAAAAAACCTCCCACACACCTGCTTTGTCCCCCTCCAATTGCACAGGGATCATCCACGATTTGAACCACCGCCTGTGCGGTGAAGCGCAAGGACTCGGTTCGCTTCCCCACGGATCGCCCCGCCGTCTGACGTATCCACGTAATAAACGAAGATATATGAATATATCGCGAGGTTTGATACATTGCTACTCGGTCAATTGTTTAACTAAAATGAGGCGATGATTTTCCTTTGGCATTGGAGTTGAAAAGATAAACGTGGAGCACGGACATAACATAGCAGATACTTACAACTTTACACAATTAAAGAACCCGACAAAACAAAAACATGGGTTGAGTCTTATGTTTTGGAAAACAGAAAATATATCATCCAGAGATGTTAACAAACCAGCAAATAATATGAATACTCAGAACTGAAAGTTGTGTGTAAACTGGGCATAATGAATATGTCAAAGTCTACTCAGTTCAACCATTAGCAGGCACCGTGACAAATAACATGGCAGTCTACGTGAAGTGTGTTTCGCTCCGTCTTTTCTCGCTCTTGAGACGCACCGCATCCAGCACGCGGTGAACAACAGGTCTCCTCGAAAGAAAAGGGACGGCATCCAGTGCGCGTGTGCGTGCGTGCGTCGGGCCCGCCGCCCGCGAGCGTTCAGGGAACCGGGGCGGAAGAGGGCAGGAGCGGGGCGAGTGCACCCGGGTACTCACTTGTCCTGGAAGCCCTCCAGCTCCTCCTGCTGCTCGCTCAGCGACGCCTCCAGATCCAGGTACGAACCGTAGTCGCCGTCCTTGTACAGCTGCAGGGCCGCGTCGTCCAGCTGGAACACAGGAGAAGGCAACGGAAGGTCAGTTGCGTCCGAAAGTATAACAACACTAAATAAAGGATATACTGTAAGGAAATGCACACGAATTAAAATTTAGAAGGTCTGAAGCAGCAAAAGCTGCACAATTTTTTTAGAGACATTTTAATATTGAAATAAAACAATTATACAGTAGAAATGCAACGAAAACATTTTATGAAAGCATTCTTCAGACAAACTGCCGCCGTGAATAAGATATTACATTAGCTACGCTGGAGGGGCGAACCCGAGTTCATAAGCTATAGTGTCACTGCGCAGGAGCGTCTAATATAAACAGTAAATAAGAATATAATTAGACGAATGCCAGTTACTCGTCTCAAAAATTTTAATATATGAAGAAACATGAATCTTAATAAGAACTACTTGGTGAATGAGATAGGAATATTATTCATTCCTAAATTCTCAGTAGCAAATAGGTGCACTGACTTAATGGACATTTTTTCAGCAACTCTATGCTACTAGCAAAAACGTTCGAACATTTTTAACAGTTTTTTTATAATCCATTATCATAGCATTTCATCAAAACATCATTTTCTAATATTCGCATTAGATGTCGCAACAGATGCAAGGAGTATGATTAGATGACGTGTAACATGACAATGCAAAAAATTTCGAAGTAAGGCCCACCCAAATGCAAAACATTGCACAGCAGTTTCTGAAGTAGAACAACCTTGAATAAAGAGATTTGTAACACTGGAGTATTTTTGCAAACTCACATCACGAAATTCAAAATCGATTAGTGTAAGGCATCTCAATTATTCGCCGGGAAATATTAAGTCTTATTTGTGTAACTTAAAATTTAAGAAAGAAATGAGTATGGAATCCAGCATACGACAGACAACAATAGATTATTAAATGCAATCATTTGTAGATTTCCATCAATTTGTTTCCCAGTTGTAATAAAAATCAAACTCAAAATCAATGTTCTAAATTACGCTACATTCATTTAAGAACGGAAATTTACACCGAAAAAAAATTAATCGAAATAAAATTCATTTCTAAAGATACACACTATTATTTTAGTAAGCTGGTGTGACAATTCACTTCTGATTGTACGTATTCAGGACAAATAACAGCTGTTAGTCCCGCAAAGCTAGTACTACGTGAGAGTACGGGAAGCCACGCATCATTACTCAGAGTTACAACGCCACAAACGTGTAACACAGCTGGCAAGATACGAAGCAACTGTGTTACGGTGCTATCGCGAGTGCAACACAACCGAGAAAGCACATCTTTTAAATTATAAAACCGACAAACAATGAAGATACTGTATCGTTGTCACAAGTCCCTGTGTAGTGAGACATCAACTGAGAGGATACATTTTATACAGAAAAAAAATTCGTTTCTCTAATGTTTCCACAAAAATGTGTACTTGAATTCGGTATATGTAGATATGATTTTTTAACACGTTGATTACCATTATTGTTCCGTATTTTGTATAACCTGAGATTTTGGAACAGTAACAGGATGACTTTGAAGGCAGTGTCAGGCCTGGAAAAAGGGAAGTGCAGCTGAGCTGTGAACTGAGCTGAGAATGCAGCAAAATGTCAATGCAGTGACAGAAAGTGGGCGTGTAAGGTTCAGGGATGTCACAGGTGCAGACCCAGTCACCGCGAATGTGGGAATGGAAAATAGTGGTGATTTCAGGGATACTGGTATCGATGGAGGTGATGGCGGCGGCGCAGCAGTGCTGGTCCTACGGACGACACGGACACGGGGTGGTAGCAATACGTAAGGCGGTAGCGGTGATGGTTACGATGTGGGAGAGGGCATAAGAAGGAAGTGGAAATAATAGGTGTGGACGGGAGCCGTATGAGGGAGGCGTTAACAAAGGAAGCAGCGGTGACCGACACATTACGAGCAATGGGCGTAGCGGCGAACGAAGACAGGAGAGGCAAGGATGACAGGAGAGAAGACTGGAGAAGGAGGTTAAGGAGAAACGGGCAAAAGTAGGGCGGAGGCACCGACGACGGATGCAAAGACAGAGGCGACAGCGATGATTTATGTTGTCGCATGCGGGTCGTTGGAAATGGCGGGGACGTAGGAAATGGCGGGGACGGCGAGAGCTATTGCCGTGATGTGAACGAGGCACTAACGATGTCCGGGACGATAGCAAGCGGGGGGGTGGGGTGAAGCATTGGTGGAGACGGAAGAAGCGGCGAAGGAGACGGCAAAGACAGGGGGTGGCGATGAAATTTGTGACCCTGGTGCCGGAGAGGCGTTGAAGGCGACAGCAGTGAACAGGTGGTATTGTCAAAGATGGTGGCGGTAACAGACACGTTGGTGATGGCGGTGGGGTGAACAGGTGGTGGGGATGGCACAGGTGGGTACGAGAGCTGTGACAGTGGTTTGATGTAGGCGGTGGCGGGGTCGGGAGGGGGAGTGTGGGTGAGACGCAACCGCCTCGCGCGCGCCGCGGAAAAACGTGACGAGTAAAAATAGCCGTGAGCAGCCGCCTACAGGTTGCACGCAGCGAGACGCGGCGGACACCTCAGCCCGCCTCGCCACCCGCCCGTTCTGCGCTTCGGCTTACGGGACGTCCAGGGCTGTTAACTGCGATATTCCACGTCGATCAAGCGCACATTGTTAGCGCATTATGCACCCGAAGTGGACGGACGTGCACCCTACCTCCGCCGACTGCCGCGTGACAACTGAGGCTCGCCTCGCCGCGGCGTCTAATGAAATGTGATGAGTTCTCGTTCCTCGCATTGTGTGCCATGTGTACCTTCCACTACTATCATTTCACGCACGTACCATACAAAACGCGGAAATAAATTGACATTTAAAGAACCAGCAGAAACTTTAGTATTCAAACATTGCTCACCCCTCAAAAAATGGAACAGATATCGAAATGTAGGTAATAGAATAATAGCTCAGAGTAAGCGAGCTAAGATGACAAACATATTTCACGTAGCACGAATCTCTCAGTCAGTCGTAACACTGGTATGCTTATCGTGTTATATCGTATGAGAATGTTTATATTAAGTTTGCCCAAAATTTTGACGCATTTTTACAATTTAAATATAATAAATTATTCTTTTTATTTTAAATAAAATGTAAGTAATTTAGAGTTAATTTTCTAATTCGATTATAATCTGTTTGCTTCTTTAAAACTTTTATCAAAATTGGAATTAAATGAATTGAAATAAAAAATAGAAAACTGATTGTATTATTAATCATAATTTATAAAATTTGTAATTTGGCGTTGATATAGATATTGATATTAACTACCACAATGTCATTATCATTGACAAAACGTACTGAGCAAACAAATGAATTCAAAGGAAATTTAGAAAGTGTGAAGTGTCACTTTCGTCTGCAATGTATCAAAATGATACAATGCATTCCTCCTTAGGAACAACTATGTGCAGGAGGATCTTAGGAGAGATCACAACTCTGGTTCTCTGCAACTATTGAAGAAATAAAGAACATTAACAGGAATAGGTGAACAATGCAAATTTAAAAATAGGAACAATTAAAAGCATGGTTGGATCCATCTCATGCGACTGAATTGAAGATCACGGATTTGATCCGCTAAACTTACCCTCATAAATTCAAATCAAAATGCTCTTATTTGTTTTGAACGTAGCACAAACTTGACAAAAAATCCAGTTTGATTCTTAACAAATCTTACAATCACAGCGAAAAAAAAATCTGCTAGCATCAAATATACAGTCTCCGAAATACAGTTCGCATATGTTCCTTTTGAACGCCTTTTCCCCCCTCCTGCACGTGAGATCGCGCCGGCGCGAAGCGTGTAATTTAGCCCGTAATTGGCACGTGTCCGACAGGCACCATTAAGCACGCCCGGATCAGACGCACGCTGCAGCAGAGGGCGAAGCGGGACACACAGCACCGGCGGTTGCGCCGGCGGAGGGGGCGTGGCCGCGGAGCGGAGAGAGCGACAACACAACACACGAGGCGCACAACGCGACTCGGTGGCGCCGGCTCCGCCGCGGCCGCGGCTTATGAAAGCCTTGACGGCGACTCTCCGGGCCACTGTACTAGCTTTCCGCTACGCGGAAAGTTTTTGTAAGTGAATTTGGCCGAGTAAGTAAGTATTTATTGCTTCCGGGAGTGCGTTCTATTAAGCCTATTAGTCCCACAAGTGTAGTGTGTGTTAAATCCAGGGATATTACGGTGTCCCTACTCATGAGATTAGGCCCTGACCAACAAGTGAACTTCCGAAGATCTCCACGCCAATTATTCGTCCCAGCGGGGTGGCGACCCAGCCAGGAAATCTCTAGCTGCAAGCGCACATCAGGTCTTCTGGTATGTGTACAAGTCTAGTGCTTGTAAGTGTGTGTGTGTGTGTGTGTGTGTGTACGTGTACGGATGTGTGAGTATGTGTGTGTGTGTGCGTGCGCGATTCGTGAGATGAAGAGTATAAAGGTTACGGATAAGGGAGGAAAGATCGTGCATAAATTGACAGACGCAATATTCATTTCTCCATTGATATTAATCACGTGTCTTTTAGCAATTGTCACTATAGTATACGACTTTAACAACAGTTTATGCCGCTCAAATTACCACCAAGGAAAATTATAATCACCATTAACAGTAGTTCTGACGCTGGCTACAATTGTAGTCCAACATACAGTAAAACTATCTGTCCACAACATGCTTGCTACGAAAATCTATGAACCAGATTGGATGCTATAAGTAACCTGTTATCTAAAGCTACTGAAACCCCTCTAAACGCAAGAGGTCTGGCGCCAGCAAAAATAAAATGGTTGGATGCAGTCTCAATAAATTTAAAAATATTTAAAAATTATTTAAAGCGTCGGAGTCAACACAGAAAGCTAGAAAAGACATGAGACAGGACAGTGGTTCTTCATCGCAGACGCCACTTCAGCGGAATCGTGTGTGTGTGTGTGTGTGTGTGTGTGTGTGTGTGTGTGTGTGGCGGCGAGAGTACCAGGAAGCGGGCGCGGTGGGCGTGGCGGGCGTCGGCGTCGGCGACGGTGGCGTCGCACGCAAAGGCTGCGAGGGAGGCGTCGCGGCGCCGGCGCTTCGGAGGATCGGGAAAAGTCAGCAAACATCGAGAAATCGTTCGCTTTCGACCCGGGAGAAAACGCAAAGCGCCGGCGACCCCGGGGGCGGGGGCGGGAAGCGGGAACAGGGGCCAGGGCTTGGGGTGAGAGCGCGCGCCCGTGGTTTGCGGGGGCGGAACAAACAGGCCGCGTGAAGACGGAGAACGCATGGAAGTGGGTGCACATTTACAAAGGGTGTACATTAAGGTGAACAGACATAGAGATTTTTTGGGAGAGGACTGAGTTTTGAGGTTATGCCTCTAACTTTGCATTCCTCCAAGAACGTTAGCGATTATTACACATTTATTTGCCTTATTTCAAATGGAAATTTAAACAAATTGTTAGTTGAGAACGTAGCTAAATGTAGAGCCTTTACAATGTCTCTCGCTAGTGACTGTTTCGCAAACTATATTCCCTCTTGAAAGTGTAGGCTTCTGCTGCTGAAGAATGAATCAGCATGATGCCGAATCGTTGGCATCGTGCTTATTGTTAAGACTAGGCATGTTCCGGACAGCCAAGTAGATTCTAAACCCTTTTATTCAGAAATTGCAACACTGCAAGTCAAATCAGCATCAATAAAAAAATGTACCCCCGATAAAGGGACCATATACGAGAGGGGTCGAGAACTTCTGGTCAGAAAAATGAGGTCGCATTTGTGTAACACTGTTGCATATACGAGAGGCTAGGGTAGTAGCACAAGCTATATAGGAAAACTACATTCTACGAACAACTTGGGGCATGATTGGCAAGAATGCTATGTGGAGATGAGTTGACTAGGAAATGATCGGCATAAAATGTGTTATGAGTGTGGAGGAAAAGTAGGAATTAATCCTGTTGAGGGTCAACAGTAACAATGTAAGTGTTGGGATAACAAGAACAAGTTGCGTCCACAAGAGTTCCAATTTATAGAACAGGATGTTGATAGGAGAGGAAAGTTGGAAAATAATAAATGGCTAATATATGAGAAAAATGTATTACACGGCAATGCTCATACGGAAAAATGTGATGATAAGGAAAAAAGAGAAAGAGAAGTTCAGGAACAATGAAAATAAGTTGATGCAATCCAAATGAAGATAATATGCACAAGTAAAACACAGTGTAATGTCTACATAGCAACAGTGTCTAGGTACTTCATAAAACCGAAATAATTTCGAAATAAATCTTGAAATCTCCATTGGAAAAGAATTTTAGAGGAATATGTTGGGCGAATGTTTTGCCACATTTGACACATGTAATGAAAAAAACGCCACAAAATGGCGAACTGAATGCGAATAAAATTGTTGACTGATTTATCAACTCATTACCTTCCTGAGAAAACTGTCAACTGCCCAAGTCAACCATGACAGTAAGAGTAAGGATTAAGGTAATAGAATTAAGAAGTTGTGGGGCATTGTGTTATTATTATAAGATGAACAGGATATAATCTCATCGTATGAACAGATTCGTGCAGAAAACGTATGCTGACGCATTACGATCTTCAGTCCAAACACATTGCAGCTGGAGGCCATGTGAAACGGAACGAAATCGATCAGGGTCGCGAGGAAAGAAAAGAGGTTTGCGGAGGCAGAGAGGACGGGACCGATTTGGGCAAAGAGGGCTGCGGGGATTGCAACGCACGCGTGGGTGCTCCGGAGACGGCCGACGCAGCGTGCGCGAGGACGACTGGATTGCGAAGCAGTCGCAGGAGGCGCTGCTGGCTCGACCGCCCGGAGGAGAAGAGATAGTGGAGGCGTGGACGGCGTAGGTGGCGCAGTTGACCTCGCTTAGAGAAATCGGACATGATCTTCGTGCATAGTCGGCACGAGGGCGATTTCTAGTCATCACAATTTTCTACGAAACTTCTTTACGGAGGCAATGGTAGTTCTCTGCTTCAAATCTGTAGTTTAAATACCTGCATTCCAACGAATATAAAACCATTTTTCAGATCCTCTCAAAGCTATTGGCATGTGGAAGCTAAGCAGTGATAAAAATGTTGTTGACGTCGCTGCTAATATGCACGATAGAATATGTGTAAGAAAAATTACTTTACATCTACAGAAATATATCCGTTTCGAGGAAGGGAGCTAAACAAATATAATACAGTAAGAACTACAACTTAACATTGTATTGTGTTGTGTGTGAAAGCACCAATCGATATCAAAAGCTTGCGTTGATAACGGATGGCAATAATCTTGCCAACCAACGCGCGCAGGACCTGAAAGAAAGTTATGTAGACCCCGGGTATGTCAAGGATATCTGTCGTTTCGTTTGATACCCAAGAGTTCGAAAAAAATTAAAATAATGAAAAATGTTCAATTTTGAATAAAAATGCAAATACTTCATACCAATTTCCATACTGCACGTACCAACTGAATTATCATACCCAGTGAAGACACAGCTGACGTCATGCCATTGTAAGGCTCCAAGTCAGCCCGCTATTAAGTATTTGCTCTTGACATGATGCGTTATGGGAGAGCCATTTTTTATGATACTGGAACGTAAACAACTGTTGTACTGTACATCAGCAATGTACTGTTTGTGCTGTATTCATGAAGACTGTTTCCATTAAATTATTTATATTTTGCAACGTTATACGAGAGTATTTTATATGTTGCTTTTGAGCAGTGGGCATGGTACCTTTTGGAACACTTGTGTTTTTGTTAATTCTTTATTCAGCATTATTACTGCTGAAGATCACTATTATAACTTTATTTACGATTACAAAAAATTAAGTAGTGAAATATAGATCGACGTATTACTATCCTACTTTGTACACCTCGCAATCAGAACGACTCTTCTCCGCGATCTCAAGGAATTTCTTTCAAATCGCTATCACAATAATTCGTCTTCAATACGGTTCTACTTTCTAATTAACACTTTTAGCGAAGAAAAGCTATTATGGCAGGAGAATATGAAGTAAACGTAAAATTAAAGGACAGTTACCATTACAATTAAATTGGAGATTAGAGTTTTCGGTCTTAAAATAGTAATTTAGCTCACTGCTCCCTTAAATAAATATTGTATAATGAGAGCGAAGTATAAACATATTTTAAACATGTACGATTTAAGATATTGGATGGAATTCAAAAAACAGGATGTTAAGAAGATCGAATCTTTTTCAGGATGCGAGGAACGGTTTTCGGTTAATGTCAGTGTCGCGACGGTCTCGAAACGCTACTTGATGCTACGTCCAATAAAAGCCATTACGACGACCCAATTAAACCCCGGACACTGTACACCCGCGCCGATTTTTCCAATCCGCAACAAACTAACGCGCCGAAGTCGACTGTGGCCAACGGCCCTATAGGAGCGCCTGGACCGGGCTGCGCGACGCTTCGCTCGGCGTCGAGTCGCGAGCGCCGCCGTGGCGGCGGGGCGGCGTGGCTCAGTCTCGCGCATAGGGAACCTGTTGGCGAGCGCGCGGGGGGACGCGCATCCACAGCCAGGAAACACCAGCTCCGCGCCCGACGCCGCACACGAGGATATTGCTCGGGAGAGCGCGCAGCGGTCAGGCCAAGTTGCCCGCTGCACGACGCTTCTCCGATTTAAATAGAGTGGTTTTTGGCGTACGATCAGCTGGGGAGGAGGTTGTCCAGTCGGGCGGTTCAATACTAAAAATGAAGTCGTCATGAACTTCCCGATTGGATAACCGTGTCCGGCTGACTGTACGTCAAAAGTCACTATTTCAATCGAAGTATAAAGGTTGCTGATGTTGACGTGGTTTAGCATCATTACCAATGACAGAATACAGGTGTCGATATCACCAAAATTCAGTAAACACTACCTATATGTTCAATATGGATAGACATCAGGGAAATGTTTCGTTAGTTATTCTATAATATTGCGTTGCTTATCTTGCTTGCACTTTAACTAACAGTAAATAAATTGCATCCATTTTTGGTTCTATTGTTTACCAAATACTTGTTTCATGAGCCATTTACGTTAATGAGACGTATTTCACGTGATGCTCATACATTACTTAGAAATATCCCAAGGTTTACCTCATACATCTCGTCATCAAAAGTACTAAGAATTGTAGAATCATTCCCAGGAACGCTGATACAGCCGAATTCGTATTCTTCTGAAAACAAAAACACACAGTTCTCTCAAAGATTACTTTATTTGGAAGAAAATGTCATTATAAAGATAAAATATCACCTCCTATTCAATTCAACATTACTTAAAATAAAATATGACGATTTGTTTAAAACTTATAATTGAACTTGACAATTAAAATGCTTACCAATCCGCGAATGTGTCATTAAATACAATTTTCAAAATTTTTTAATACATCCCTTGCCAAAGCATACTAAAGAGTGTAGGTGAGATATTCATCTCAAGAACAGATGCGGTGTGACTCGTGCTAATTCGTGTTTCTCAGGATGTTCTGATATAATTTATTCTCCAGAAACATTAAAATCTATTAAATTGTAAAAATATTGTGAACGAGCGGCATCTAATGACCGCAAATGAGCGCTCAAAACCAGTCGTCTGTCCATTCCAGCGGTCGCAAGAGCTGTTTCCGCCAATCGCCTGTTGTTATTGGCGGAGGCAGCGCGGGGGCAACCCAGTTTTTCTGGTCAATCCTCTTCCCACATTCTCTTTGAACCTCCGGAATCAAACCGGAAAGTTGGTAATCGTGCCGAGAGCAGCGGCGGCTTCTTATGGCGAAGTCGCACCTCCACGTGGCCTAGACCGATGACGACGCTGGCGCCAACGTGGGTGTAACGACGTGTGGAGCTGGTAGGGGTAAACGACCTCGCAATCCGCGTGAGGCAGTTCGAACTAGAAGCGTGGTCCATTTAGTGTGCAGCTGATTTTATTTCCCGGATAATGACAGCCTCTTAAATACTCCTTTGATGCAACTTCGTGAGACGAGGTAGATATCGACTAGAACACACGGAGTGATTCTTGTGTGATCACAAATGGAGTGTGACATATGGAGTAATCGAGCATAGAAATTGAGTAAATAACATTGAAAAAGAAATAAAATACATTTAAATAAACTGAAATATTTTAGACATTTTTCATTCCAAACTTAATTCCTCAACTAGTAAAGTAAATTAAGAAATTATTTAAGGTGACTAAGTGTTATGTCATTAATGGCACAATGCAGCTTGCGACAATTTAAGTAATTTCCCTCCAGTCTCTTCAGAGATGTAACAAAGACCGCGTAACAGCGTTGCTTTACAATAAGACGATGGGATTGCACATAATTTGATGATTTTGTAAGTGTTAACACATTTATGGTTAATTTGTTTTATGAAGAAAATAAACGGTATGTTACTTTTCACGACTTGACCACGGAGTGAATACTGCAAAATACTGCTCCTCAGCTATGCATAGAGTTTTACACGCATAGCCCACAGAATTACTCCCATAGTGGATATCTCAGCTTTCACTGGAGGTTTTTAGAAACCCAAGACGATTTGCATTTTACTGCAAGAGGTAAAATCAGAGCGATGTGACACCATTAGTGTGGGGTTATTGCGTCGCGAATACGAAAGTGTTGTGGTCTTTCAATGTAGATTTCCACGCAGCTTCGATGAAAGGAAACGCACGTGAAACGATGAAAGGAAGATTACGCACGAGAACACAACCGTAATAAGTCCATACTCTTTCGGACACGCGGCATTTCCTAACACGTGAACTACAATACTGAGAAAAAATGTGCTATTACATTATAACCAATTGCATGATCTTCCTTTAGATAAGAAAGCAATAAAAATATGAAACGAAGTTAGTACTCTTAGAAACAGTTTAAGTTGATTCACAAACATTTTCACAGTGATGTTACAATAAACATCATTGTCTTTATTATTATTATTATTATTATTATTATTATTATTATTATTATTAGCTGCGATATTAAAAGGGCTGATCGCAAATATTAATGTAAATTGCAATGGTTGACCCGAGTAGTTTTTAAAGTAACTTATAACAAATACAATTAAAACAATTTATGTAATGGCCCATCCTGAAATTTACTGAAAATAAGAATTACAAAAAGTATTATTAAAAAAATTCCTCGAAGTGTTTTTTCTGAAGCTTTGGGATTCACAGGAGCTGTGCTGATCAGCAGCTGTTACGGGTTTATTAAAGTGACAGTGAAAGTGAAGTCAGAAGTGGAACAAAAGCTATTGCACAGATTCTGTGGTGAAAGAAGTACGCGCAGTTACCTCAGTAATGATGGTATGATACTGAGACTGGCGATGATCTTATTAACACAGACTCAGAGCTAGTTCTGTTTATGAGGCAAGTGATGAAATGGGGCAGCGGCGATGGAGTAAAAGAAGGTGAATGCGAAGTGGAAGTGACTCCGGAGTGCAAGTTAGGAGTAGATGGGGAGCACATCCGGAGTAGGTGGGAATCTGTTAGCGTTATGGCGGTAGATGAAGTCAGTCTGGGTGGTTCTGCCGTGAGACAGAAGGCGCTGATGCAGTTAGCTTTGTGCTTTGGCGAAATCGATCCGCTGTGGTAGTGGTGATGAAGCTGTGAGCTACAGGAAGACGGATGTGGAAAAGTGAGGCCAATGGAGAAGATGATGTCGTTCTTCAGAAAGCATGGTCATTATTTCTCGTCACAATGACGTCGGTACTGGAGGTGGTGTCGATGTTGAGGGTAGTTGATGATATAGGTAGTGACATAGGTAGTGGTACTTGGAATAGCGAGTTGGTATTGAGAGTTGTGATGATGGTGTTTGATATGATGTTGGTGATGGTGGTGCTGCAGGTGTCAGGTGATTGGTGTGCACTGCAGGTTGTGACATTCATGCTGGAGGTAACGCTGGAGTGATCTGGTGGTGGGATCAAAGTTCATCTTCCTAAAGTTAAGAGGAATCTAGCTTGATCCCAATGCCTATTTTATTTAATAAAACATTCTGTTTGTGTGTGTGTGTGTTTGTGTGTGTGTGTCAAAATATCCTGAACTTGAAGGTTAATAACAGTTTTGTAAAAAAAAAACAAGTTTCAATACAAAAAATGAATTTGTTCATTTGGGCCAACCAGATCTCTCTTGAAATCTGGCGTTTCAGAAGAGCACATCGAAGTTAACAGTTATTTTCAAAGAACATCCTGAAGTTCGGAGACAACATTTATTTTATTTATATTGTTCTACTTGATTGTTTAGATTAAAGCTTGCTTTCGAGCTTGACATGATACAAACACTTGTTTCCCAAGCCGAAGTTAGTGTGAGGTAATGGTACTAGTGACTGAATAAAGAAGTTGTCGAAGAGAAGAGGTAAAAAACTTGATCTTGCTAATATCTTGCATGTTAGTAAGTTAGACATAAAATATTGGACGTAATCGTAAATAAAATGAATTTAAAGTGTTTTTATAATAATATATTATTTCCAAAAATTTCATTAAATACAGTACAAAAACTGAAAACAATTTTAATTCGACAAAATATAAATTAATTCTCTTCTTATACCTTTAAACACAAGTTTTCACTGTCAAGGAAATGAAAAAAAGTTACATTTTCCCTTCAGGGTCCCTCATAGCATTTCACGTACGCTCAATGTCATGAATTAGGAAGGTTAACGGAGGAGGCGGGGGGGGGGCGTAGGCAGCGGCGCGCGGGCGCACGTGCTCGCACGATTTGCGAACAATGCGCGACTGTCAGCGCCGACGCGGACCTCTCTCTTCCGGCAGAAACGACAGACGGCTGCTCGCGTTTCGATATGAAAAAGAAATGACACGAAGATATTGACGCTCGCGCGGGGGCGCCCCCCCCCCCAATGGAGGGGTGCACACGCACTGCGTTGCAGCCGGCGCCCGCGTTGCGACAGGCGTCTATTGTGCGCGCTGGCAGTTTGACGGATGCTAGATCTGCTCTAAGTGATTTCTGCGAATTATGAGATCAAATTACACAGAAAGGAGACTCACGCGAGCGGTTATGCCGCGGGTGAAATCTTACTGAAGGCAATATGAGGAGGATCCAACAGTGTGGCAGGATTTGCGACACTAGCTAGGTCGAATTCAGCCGTTGTCTGGACGAGAATTAGAGCGGCCAACATTATATTACCATACACGAGAGATACCGGACTTCAGCTTTGAACTCGCTTTTGGGAGAAACCTGGTTGGGGAAAAGCCCCGCAAGTCGACATGTTGATCGGCGCCGGATCTCGACATTCAGCGAGGGAAGATAACAGCCACCTTCCGCGATAAACAAAACATGCACTACATTGATGGAACTTACGACTTTATCTGTTGATGCGTCCGGAAACGCTAATCAATGAGAGGAGACGTATATTTAGGGAGAACGGGTCATAAATGAATGTAATATGAAACAGATAAATCTGTTTTCGGTGCAACTCTAAATGATTATACCAAATAAATCATTTGGAAACACCGGAATAAGATATAAATTCACGGACTTCAACTTGCGGGTCTTGATTTCCAACGCAAGTATCCGTCCACTTTTGGTTATGGCTATAACTCCATGAAATATGTTATATTAAGCGATTTCATACATTCACTCAAAACTTTCAATATTTCCCCTCACTTTTGCGACGTTTCACGACTAAAATCTTACGTCAGACTTTTCGATTTCAGTTCACAAATAAAGCTTCCAGTATGATTTCTAAGAGGATAACATATTGACTGTACTTCCACCCCCACTTCCACTTCCATCTCCTCCTTGCCCTCCACCGCCACCGCCGCCGCCGCATTCGCCACGCCGAATTCAATAAACGAGGGCCGTGAATGCGCGTAAATCACGGTCGCGCCCTGCAATCGCAGATGGCAGCACCCGAGGACAATCGAGCGGCGTGGGGGAACCGGGCGCGCAATGGATAAGTGGCGAGTGGGGGTGGGGAGGGGGGCGTGAGGGGCGACAGGCGCTAACAACCGCCGCGAGCGCCGTCTGGGCTCCGCGGCGTTACGTCGACGCACAGAGCACACGGAAGGTCGCTTGGCGCAAGAGATCTCGTGCGTTGCCGACATTGAGTTTCAACACGACGCGGCGCAGCAAGTTCAAAACATGTCGTTTGTGGGCTGCAATAGTGGCAAAACTCAACAAATCAGGTGTTGACGGTATGTGAGATTGAAGTTTTCACCTTGTACTGGAATGCATCATTCTTGCATTCACACCTCTGCCATTTATTGGTGGAATACTGTACTATAAGATGCGCTGCTGTTGCTGCTAGAGGGTAGACCAATCTGCAACTCTGGAAAGAGGCTAAAAATTGTATTAACTCAAAAATTTTTTTTTTAGTTGTGCCATTATTGCAACCCACGAGCAACGTATACCAGACTCTTGATAATGCGTCCCTGAACAATTTTCGTCATGTGATCATAACATATTCTTAAAGAATTCCAATTGAGGTTGATAAAATTAAAACGAACTCTGTCGTCATCTAATTCCAAAGACTACACCTTGCCCCTCGGCTGTGGTCCTCATTCGTATGCTTCAAACCTCATCCCAATCTCGTTCATTTTACAGTTCCAGTACTCCTAAAACACACTTATAATTTTTAGAAAACTATGTTCGATGAAAAATCCCAAAAAATAATGCAAATGAAATCGAAGGAAAAAAGTTGCATTTTCGTCGATTTTCTTTCGTTTTCAACAACTTACAAACTGTAAAATCTAACAACTAATAAAAACAATTGCAAAACGATAACTGTTACGAAGTGCATTAATATGAATATGCAACTTGAAGATTTTCGTAAGGAGTTTCCAATATTTGATGAATACAGGAAACATGTCAGATGGGACAACGGCCAGTTTAAACAAGTTAAAATGAGGTTCATCGCTAGAAGTAATATGGGTTGCATGACAGTTAAGCTCTTGTTCTCGCGAATAGCTACTTTGAATAGAGCTTTAAAATGAGTCAAGGAAATCACGGACAGTATTACAGTGCATGACAAATATTTGAGCTAAATGAATGGCAAATAACGAAGTCGGAGTTGTTATTGAAGGATTGCAATGAAACTATATGACACCTATAAATAACAAACTTAATTAATAAAATAATATATAAAATATAATAAATAGTATGTAGCATATAATATATAAAATGTAATATCCCAATGAAAAAGTTTTTCTTCTCGATTCCCAACAAAAGGTAGCCTTCTGCATTCACACTCCCAGGGTCATGGATGAGGCAATCGTGTTCGGTGGGTGTTGGGGGGCGTGGGCGGCCGGCGTAGGGGAGGTTGTGGACGACAAGGCCACCTCGGAGGTGCAGTGGGAATCGCTACAGGCGCTACAGACGGAGCGATCGACGTAGCTACTGGTCGTAGTGGTTTTGGTGGTGGCAGCGGACCGGAAAGAGGATGTCATAGGAAGAGGAATAATCGGCCTAAACAAGTAGGCAGAACTGATTGAGTATTGGACTGCTGATAACATGACAATTTACTGTTTTAAAGCAAATACCTGTAAACATTTACCTTAATATTTACCCTTCCATTTTGAATATTTTAATTTAGGACTTCAAATAATTTGCATTTTTATTCGAAATACTGATATTGGATATTTTAATTTTGTTACCGATCTACATTTTATCACGATTCTTAGTTTGTTTTATACCTCGATGGTGCATAAAGAGCGAACATAATGAAGTTGCTACAAAATTGTACATTTGCTGAAGTGCAAACGATTCAAAATGGCCACTGATTGAAGGAATTTAAATACAGTAAAGCTTCAATATGTTGCTTCTAAACATATATTTGGCTCAGGAGTCGTGTTTTGGAGGGTGGCTATTATATCAATACAGTATAAACACGAATTAGAATCAATCCAGCTCTTCGAACATCACCAGTCCACGGCCACCGTTTCAACTACGGTACCATGACCTTCCTCATGGTTGAAATACATTTCATCTCTGAAGAAGTCCATCCCAACATCCGAGAGTATTCCACCGACACTTCGACTTTCATCGACTTCACACCAACAAGAATGAAGACCCTAAAAGGGAGGAGCGTCGACAGCTCGCAAAGGCAGTCTGAGTGACTGGCTAAGACGATCGAGGGGAGCGATGTGCTGGTGGAAGAAACGATGAAATGCATCACTACATTGTTTATGGCAATTACTTTGAATATAAACACACCGAGAAGAAAGTGAAGAAGTGTTCCTTAAAACCGATGCTCATTAATAGGGGGTGGATTTTGATGACCTAAAACCATGCCAAAAATGATCAATAAAATGCTCTTAAAATGCTTTAAAAATGCCATAAACAGAAGAAGACGTAAAAAATCAAAATCACTTCGGAAAAACACATCAACCTGTTGGTTACTGATGCAATCCAGGCTTCTTACTTCTGATCAAGTAAATTCAGCTCGGAAACTTTTCGTATGGCTTATATGGCTTTATGTTTTACGAAATCGACTGACAATGGCACCGATAAACGTCCCAGGAACCTTAGATTACATCGTACTCTCAACATCTGGCATTACAAAATATGAGCGAAGAAATCTAATAGGCTACTTAGAAATTCTGTAGTGAACATTTGTTGCTCGTCCTAAATTGTGTTTGAAGCAAGTACCATTAAAATGATATTAAACTCGATTAAATGATATCAAAATACCTACAAAAATGGTTCATTTCTTTTTGTCATCACACGAAATAAATTTCTGTACTAAACGGCATTCTTCTAAAGTGAAAAGAAATACATACGCAACTCATTAAATATCAGTAATAAATATTTTAACCGAAATACACGATACAAGAGAATTCAATTCATAGAATTATCGATTTTTACTTCCTCGTCCTTACAAATGTAAGAAGTAATGTACAATTAATATAAAAGTAATGCAAAAAAAGGTATATCGTGCGCCCGAAAGCCGACTGAAAAACTTTTTATTGTCGGGGGCTGGTAACGAAAAATTGGATAAACCTTTTGCCAAGAACTTCGCCAGCGTGCTGGACAGACCGAAGCGAGAGGCTTGGCAGTGACCCGGAGCAGCGGGTCAGCAGTGGTGAGTGTTCGCCGTGGCAGCGCTCGCGTGCGGCGGCCGCGCCAATTTGCGAGCTAGCGAGCGCCCGCCGCCCGGGGCGTAGCGGCGCGGCGCGTCGGAGAGAGTGAAGCGGCGCCCACCCACTGACCTTGTGCGGCGCTGGCGCCATGCGCACCCTCCCCCCACCACCACACCTCATCCCTCCCCATCCGGTCTGCCCACGTACACTCTACCCACGCTATGCCAGCGGCAAAGAAGAATATAAGTAAACACAAATATAACATATACAACTTAAATATATGCCTAGTATATAAATAAATTGATAGATTATCAAACACATAAGTAAATACATAAATTAATAAATACATATACACAACGTTTTATTCATGTCCTGATTTTTAATTTGTAAAACCTTTTCTTGATAATCTGTATATTATTATTGTATTATATGGTTCTTTATGTTCTAGTTTTGATTTAGTTCAATTAACAATTATTAATAATTAAGTAAAATTATAATATAATTAAGAAAAATTATTTTACTTCTTGCTCAATATGTTTTAAATTTGTAAACTTTCTAGTCAATATTTGTTGATTTATTGTAGTGTTGTGTAGTCAGCTTTTGGTTCAGTCCATTTATGCATTATTTACTTCAAAGTAAGTTCAATTTATATCTTTTTTTACATGTTGCAAGATTTTGAACATGTTCGCACGCAGGCTATGCCTTTGCAAAATTAACTTGGGAAGAATAATATGCCTCCATGGTGTCGTATGCCTTCTCATTTATTTTGTGTAATCACAAGCGGTATAGATAAATAATGAATAAACATTCCTTAACAAATACATAAATAAGTCAATACATTAGTAAATAAGTGGATATAAGATGAAATGACCGAAAACGAGACCCAGAATGAAATTCAAACATCGACATAATTAACACAGCTTTACAAACGTTTTATTTTTTTCCCGCAACGGCACTACTACCTTAACGATCTTGGCCATCCCAGGTGTCTTTACAATTACTCAAACTTTCTTTTTACACATATTTAAATGCGAAAGTTGAATTACATTTGATAGTTTTTATTGCCTTACGGTCTTTCACGTCTTAAAACACAAGGTACGAGGGGGAAAATTGATAAGCCAAAAAATGTATTGGTTCCACGGAAACATATCAGTAACGGAGTTATTTTTACAATGGAATATGCTAAATTCAACGCGATTAGTCAAGAGAAATTTCATAACGCATCTCTCAAAATATATTTATTTTCTGATGGCCATGTTTTAAAAAGTTGTTTAATTCTAAAAAATCTACTTTCACATTCAAAATATGTGGCTTTTTAATGTGAGCTGACTCTTCAATAACAACTGTCATCATTACGTAGTCGATTGTTATCTTTTTTCAGAGATCGGATACATCAACAACCTATCACAAGTAGCTCTCCGCATTCTTTCTCAGATCAACACTGCAATCACTCTAAACATAGGCAAAGAGCTAACACAAAAAGCGAAAATTCTGTCCCTTACAAAAGCGACGAAATAATGGACTCCAAAATACATTGAGAAAAGTTCCTCGAACTAGCTGAATGGATCATTACCTTTATTGGTTTAGTGACACCGCAATAGATTCGCTTAGCACATTCTCCCGATGTATACACCGACTCACTCAGCTTTGCTCGTGAATGAAAGGCACCCATTGTGCGATGCGTCCGATGAACACACACACACGCGTGCGCGCACGCACACACGCACGGATCGGACAATGAAGTAACGCGGGAATACACTGCGTTTCGCATAACGAACACGTGTTTGTCCTAGCAAATAGAAGGCGCCCGGCGCAAATAAATATTGGCAGAGCAAACACCGTTTAATTGACGGAGCGAGTCGACGACCCGCGCGCCTGAACAACTCCGTATCGAACACAAAGAACGGAAGACCCGCGGAAGAGTTCGTTTGAGCTGGGGGGACAGGCGGACATTGAAACTACGGGACCAAGTAACTGAAATAAGAGTAGCAGAAGATTGAAAATCGTGCATCCATAGCCATACTTCCTTGTTTCACTAGGGGGATTGCTCCCGCGGCGGGTGCCTAGGAGTTAACCCCTCTCCTCGCCCCCTTCTATTGAAGGACACGTTCAGGCTGGTATCCAGATCCCGCCGGAATGCTGTTACCGTTCACGGGAACCTCCCAATTTAGCATGGGGCGAGTCACACTGCCAGCTCAAAGCTATGCACTAGCTTTCCAGGCCGGCCCCGGGGTCAAATGAAGTGTCTGGACAAATCCCTCCTCAATTGCCCATGAGTATCGGACGCTGCCCCCGGTTGGGCACTTCGCTTCGTGGTGACAACCCGGACTAAGGCCCGAGTTGACTCGAGAC
>BOPP01000001.1:20390014-20410517 GCA_017312745.1 Gryllus bimaculatus
GTTTTACTTTCTTCGAGGGAAACGAGAGCTACGCTGCCACACTCGAAATGTTTTGTTCTTGAGATACAAAAGGTAGGTATTCTCCTTGTCCTCTCCCTTCTTCTCCTTTATCTATTTCAGATTAGTAGTTCATTAAAACATGTCTAAATTATTTCCCTTTTCACACACTTCCATTTCACACATTTTTAAAATGTTAACTTCTGAAGGTTTGTTGACGACTTCAATCCACTTCTTCACTATTTTCAAATAGTGATCTAATTTCATTAAGTCTACATGCCGATAAGCGTTAAACCTTTATTTTATTTCTGCCATTAACTTGCGCAGAGACCTCAAACAATGGGAATGACGATGTAAGTTAAGGAAAGTTGCTGTTATTATTATTATTATTATTATTATTATTATTATTATTATTAAGAGTACATCAATTTTGAAATTTCCTTTCAGTATTATGTATCAATATTATCCTTCAAAATACAGTTTTAAAAGTTTGTTTTATGACCTACCAAAAATAATTAAAAATATTATCACACGTGTTAGTTCCTTTCTACACATTTCTGTTTAATCTAATGCGATATGGCGAGATTAGAATGCCATCTTAGGACTCTTACTTACATTTGATATACAGAAAAAAAGCATCCAGAATCCTTTATACATGACTAAATTAGCTATTGGAAAACGGGAAATATACACATGCAAATACAGCTTCAAAAGTGAAAACTATCTTAAGACCATTTGTTACAAAGGTACATATACAAAAGACATCAAAATTTAACAATTTATTATTTCATTATTCAATTATCTCGTTAATTTATTTCTATTTCTTATTCTATTTATCTTAAATTTGACCAAATAAACTGAACAAAACAATGCATATTCCATTGCACTATCCACGTAATCATAAATCCTTTCATAATGGTGTTCCCAAGTACAGCAGGTGTATTTTTATTTTTCTTGTTTTACTCTTACTTCACTCAGTCTTTCTTACGTTGTCTGTCTGTGACGATCTACATAAATTTTCTCAAGTCATTTACAGTGCATACTTAAACACTATGAAATGAATAAAACTGAATATATACTAGACAGATCAATATCAGAGATCTGATAATATCAGAATAACAAATTACCTACCAGAACACACCCTCATTCAATACAACCTTTTGCTTCTATGCTTCATGCATTGTTAGTTATTCGTTTCGCTAACCATTAAAAATAAATACTTTTACTGCTTTGTATGAAAAACATGTATGTTTAATTAATTTAAGGCTCTAATACTGCAATCGGTTAATTTCAGTCACAAACTAGACATAACTGAATGGATATAATTTTATTTAGAAAATGATAGAAGTTAATAAATGAGTAAAAACGTTACTCACAAACGTTAATAAAGCAATTTCAAGGTTTTTGAAATATCCATCATTTTTTGGGAGACTGAAATGAATCTAAATATTTTGTGAGTTGAATATTTATCTGTGGGGTACGAACAACTTCTCCAACTTCAATAGCAACAACGACTGCGCCTATTATAACATCAACTTACATTATTTTTATAAAATAAGAAATTTAATTTTTTACGTTTGTACGTTCTGTATACGTTTGTAATATACTTATACAGTTTTTTAAAACCGTATTCTGAGACTAACTGTAACAAGAAAAATACTTCAAATTGTAGATGAAACGGAATTTGTTCTCCAAAAGAACGAGCAATTTAATGCGCATCCATAATAGAAGCTCTAAATCATGCAGTTTCGGCGAACAGATGGTAATTTACAACAGTTCTGCGACGGCGTAGTTGTTAAAAGGAACAGTGTTGAAAGGCGGGCGGAATGACTCTAGAATTCAGATAACGATAAACCATCTATTATAAAGCTGTCACTCCAACACTCAACAGAGCGCCCAGTTTCGCCTCGCGTAAGTAATCGCCGCACTCCCTTACAAAGAATTTGGCCACTATCTTCCGGCAAGCGAGTGCCGTGACTTCGTGTTCAGACCTCGGCGGCCTGATACGATCGGAGCCGTGCAGTAACTGTTGCTGCAATATATCGAGGGGGAGGGCAGGCGATGGGGGTCGGGGTGGGAGCTGGAGGGCGGATGCTGTGTGAGACGCCGAGAAGGGTGGGGGGCGACGGCGGGGAAAGAGGGTGCCAGGCTGCAATTGGCCCGTCGCGTCGCGACAATTAGCAAAGCGAGAAGTTCGGGGAACCGGCCCTCTCACATTTGCATATCAAACCAGGCACCGCCGCCGCCGCCGCCAAGCAACAGGCCAGGTGTCAGCGACCCGTTCGGGCTGCGGTACATCGCTTTCGGCTCTGAGAGAGAGGTAGTGTAGTCTATAACAGCCCGAAGTGGTCCTTAAAAGCCTAATAAGGAGGGCAGCGCCGGACCTCCCAGCGGAGTGGCTGCGAACGCGGATCTGACTACATATCAAGTCGGAACATAAGCACAGTACGAGGCAACACGTTGGTAGCTTTTTGTTGGCAACGTTGGCAATTTTTTAATATCCCTTTCGCTTGATATTTAATTGACGACGAAAATGAGTTCACACCTTTTTCAGAGCGATACAATAATATTAATCCGTGTCACGAGCATTTGCATTTTTGAATTCGTGTTTTTGTATTACGTATTATGATAATTGTATTATGATTTAAAAGAGTTTATCTTGATTCCGTCTCAGACTTTTTCATTAACAATAAATATTTAGTGTTTGTGTTAATTGAGTTTAGTGGTAATTTGAGTAGGACTACCGGTAACTGACCAGTTACACCAGTATCACAACATGTTTTTAAAAAAATTATAGAATAAAAAATGCGAAGCAGAATATGATAAAAGAGTTTTTGTTTATCTGCGAATGCTTGAAACGTAGACACATTCTGATAGAGAATCCTTTGTTTGCCGAGAAAAGAGCAGTAGATGAAAGATTAGATGTAATCATATCTTGAATATACATTCCTAATCAATAGTATCTTATCAAGATTGTAGAAGGATGTAAACGAAAATCCTGATGACCCTCTCTAATCCGTAATCTGAAAGAAGATACATAAATTTAAGACTCGGTAAAATGTCTGTGTAAAATCAATGTATGTGGTGTAGTTCTGTGGTGTATGTCTGTGTAAAATCAATCTGGTGTAGTTCCAAGTAAATTGGCGAATCTAGTTTATCAAAATTATATCATAAAATGATCAATTAGTTTCAGAAATTATCTCTTGACATTCGTATTTTGTGAAATTATAAGTTCAATAAAATGATTTTTTCGGTAATGAAATGAATTGAAGGTGATTAGTTCAAGACAAAAACGGTGATTCCCACACGTTTATCTAATACATTATTTATACATCACAAATTCTCAACTTCCCTGTTATAAAACTATGTAATTTATAAATATAATTATTTTCCTGATGCAGCAATAGCATCAAAGAGCGTAAAGGCTTTAAGTGCCAAAACTAGTTAACATACTCGCATAAATATTTTTCCTTTTCTACGCATAAAATATGATGTTGTAGTTACTATAAAATAGAGAGAGTATTTCTAATGTAATTTTTTATAATTATATATTATTAGACAATATTCGAGCGCTATTGATAGTATGTCTTTCCTCCGTCATAAGCGAGATACAAAAGAGGTTGTTCAAAATAACAATATTAGCCTTTTAAATATGGAAATCACTAAAATGTCCTAATGTAAAATTTTTTTCTCTTTTCTTCACCATTAGTCATGTTGCCTCAGTTAAATTTTAAAAAATTACTGAAACGTACTGTGACAACCACAAATAAAGGCAATATTTCTTTCTTTCGTAAGAATTAAACATATACAGAGTACTTTTCAACGCAAAATGTATTCACACGACATGCATTCACGAGGGAGTAACGAATTCGGATCTGCACGACCGGGACGCGAAGACGTAAGATGTACTACTTCGGTAGCCGGCCATCCACTTTCTCTGGTTTTTGCTAACGCGGGGAGGCTTGCAGGCGCATTATCCAAAGCGGCGATCTGGAACGCTCACTCGGCGATTGGTATCACGCGCGGGAGGGAATAAAAAAAATTAAATTGTGTTAAACTGCTGAAAACTGCAGAATCAAAATTACTTGGGAAGTGACAGACAACTATCGTGATAATCACATCCTGTTTGAATATCGATTCCAATCCACAACGGAAAGAAGTCAACCAACTGTTAGAAGTAAATGGTATTCTTGCTTTTGACCAGAGCTTGCGTAAGGTTTTCAAATTTATTTCCAATGCATAATTTTAAAAATAGCACCGACATCGGTGGTGATGTGTGGTTTAGTGAGAGGTGGCGGATTAAGACAAAATGAAAGCCAATTGATCCAACATTCACTTCAAATGCCCGCGCGAGAGTGCCCTGCATTATATTATTTTTCTTTCTTCTACACAAACACTACAATTTGATCCCATTATTTTTCTTAATCACTATTTAACAGAAAACAGTGTAGTTAACTAAAATGTTTTATGCGTAAAAAAATCCTGATGTAGACAAAATATACTCTAGAAAGGTTGCGAATACAAATATTTTAAAAAAATAATTTCACTTGAAATCTCTTTTTTCATGACTGTCCAAAATAAAGGAATCACATATTACAGATTGAATAGTAAAATTGACTATAATAATGTCAAGAAAAATTAATTTTCATTAAATAGCAGTACATTGCAACCTTCAATAAATTAAATAAAGACAGATAGTAATATACTGTCAAATCTACCTATGAAGTGTCTCAATTTACTTTCCTATGGAAATTAATCGGGCAATTAAATTATTTTTTAAATAGTATACGAAATCTTCATTATCTAAAAGTATACTTGTAGCATATTGAAGATTACTTCTAATGATTAAAATAATAGTCTATTTAATACGAGAATTCATAATTTTCTACTTTTTGCTTGAAAATTGCAAAGCTTTCTTATTTATTTATTTACATATATTTCAATTATTTTTTTTGCTTTAGAGTCCTTTTTATACAAACAGACTAGATTTAATATAGGCACCCTACTAGATCGGTTACGTTTTGGGCCCAGTAACATCTTATTCCGTTGCTGTTTACACGTAGCTATTCCACTCGTGGAATTATAACCAATACATAATACATAACAGTACATAATAATAACTATAAATACAAAATGCTCCATCTAGAGCGATGAATTTCAATAAGTTTATCGTTTTTTCTATCCGATTTTCTTACCGCTTCACCCTACTGGCTAATCATTAACTGTGACTCATCTCTCTTAGGCCGTATACTACAGCCATCTCTGTGTCGCATGTGATTATAACATAGGCTTCTGTTATTTTCAATACTTGGCGCATTTTGGCTCTCTGTTAGACATAATTTCACTCGTGAAATAGTCCTATTAAATACCTCTCATACTGTGAAAGTTCACAGATAAATCCCGTCCTTGCTTCGCGAGTCCGAAATATATCGACAATTTCCAAAGCACTAGTGATATTACCTATGATGATGCATCTGATCTCATATCTTGAACAGTGTATGAAAAATAGGAAGCGAACATCCTTCTTCAACTGTCGTTCATCCTGCCGCAATACGATTTGCTCCCCTCCCCCAATTCTCTTGATTGATTTGTAATTTCGGGCGCGTCAACAGCTAAGTCCATAAGTCCCGTAAGTGCAGTACACGTTTTTATTATCGGGAGGTGGAGGTGATCTTCCCCCGCGGTGATTCTTCTCTGTCATGCCAATTTCACTCCATTAACCCATGTGCCCTTCGCTGTGGAGTCGTCGTGGTGTTCAGTAAATCTAAAAAATGCACGATTGGTGGAGAGACTATTAATAAATGTTACTTCGTTGCTTAGGGAATGTATTCATACAACACATCGACACTGCAACTCAATTTTGCAACATTAATACTTTGCATCTTTGTCACCTGTCATCAGTATTTGCAAAATAGTTTACAATAGCAAATTTCGTTAAAATGTGATTATCTGGGAAACTGTTGCAACTTCACGCATTTTTTAATATAAACGTATTATTTTAATATTATCGTGAATAAAACAAGCCTTCGCCCTCTACAAAAGTAACTACGTCTTTTCTCATTAAATGGATTGTTGCAGTTGATTATTTTATGTCAATAACTAAAACTCGTACACTCATTTTGAAGTAAATACCACTGAAGTATTGATGTTATTGACGTTAAGTCTAGAACTTCATCACTTTCCTTCGTTGCAAATTGAAGGATCTGAGATAAACCGGAAGGTAAGGGCTTAAAAATACTTGTGAAATAAAAAAAAAAGTCTTAACATTGTAGTTGGATTTACATGTTTCAACACATTAGGAGACCAAATTTTACATTTACAATCTAAAATCGTTAAAAAATTATATCTACATTTTCACAACTCGTTGAACGGAAAATATGCCAAATGTCGCCATGTTTTGCGAAATATTTCTTTAAAAAGCTCCAAGATCTCCTCGAGTGTTCTTACGTCAGATATTCATTCATCGAACTGCACGAGAATATGGCAACAGCTCTGAATTAAAAAGGTGTTCTCCATTGTAAAGAATTACTTCCACGGTGATCCATAGTCCTTAGGAGGAGTTTAGGACAGCGCGACTGCACCCCTAAGGCGAACCTCGGACCTCCCGTTTAACAATGCTTCAGTTGCAGACTCTTTACACATCTTCAGTACGTTTTTTGTCTTCAAGTAATAGGATTTTTACACATCTTCAGTACGTTTTTTGTCTTCAAGTAATAGGATTTTTCCTCCGCTTCAATATCGTTTTAAATCTTTCACGTCAACAACTATAACGGCTTGGCACTTTTTGACGAAAATCGAACTTTTCACATTTCGAGCTCCATCTCATAAATTTCAAAGTCAACGTGAGACTCGTTCCTCGCCCTCCACAATGTGAAGAAATCGTGCAGGTGCTTTCGACTTTTTCACGAATAACTTGGACAACGCAGCGTGCCGCGCCGTGCCGCGGCGACTCGGAATCCCCAGGGCGAGCGTTCAGGCTCTTTCTCCCCTGCGTCGCCGGCCCACTCGCGCGCAAAAAAGACGAGATTCGTTCTGGTTTGCGGAGGCGACGACGAGCGCGAACGCCTTCGCCACCCCGCCGACGAGTGGGGGAGGGGAGGGAGGGGGGGCTCGGACGCCCCGGGGCACGCGCGCCCCCTGCTGGGAGCCAGCTCCAATGACGCGACCTTGTGCGCTTCCTATCGCCACCCACAGCTGGAGGTGGCGCTCTCCGCTTCCCACCGCCTCTCCGCGCGGCCTGTCGCCACGTGCTGCCTCCCGCGCCGCAGCGCAGCGCCCATCTCGGCCGACACCCCGTGGCCCTCAGTGAGCGACAGCTGCACAACTCTGTTGACCCAGGGTAGAGTCGCGGCGTCGATAACACAACATCGATGTTACCAATGTTCAAAACGGTGCATCTCTAAGCGTTATAGCAGTCGACAGCGCCATCTATCTTCTGCGATGAGACATTCAAGTTTTGCATCACTTTCCCGAATCTGTGCATGCACAGAAGATCGAGATGGCATTCGATTGCTGTACGCTATGTTGTACCAAAACTTCCCAATTAAAACATAGATATTAATAATTCACCGACCAAAACCATTAATGTTTTTAAAACACTACAAAGGTTCTCAAACTTCCAGAGAGACACAAAGATAGATTAAGCAGATTAATATCTCCTCTCAGATCAGGAGGAGGTTGAAGTTTCATCGAAAAATCAATTTCCATTCCACTGTGTGAAAACCAACAACAATAAAGAGATTTCAGTAAAACCTTAATTAAAGTCAGGGCAGAATGAATATTAGCGGGGTCATTAAGTACAATAAAAAGATGTGTCTCATTAATATTGAAATATTGAAGAAATGAAATTCAAATCAATATGATAATAAAACCATAACCTTTTAAATTTAATATTCAAATAATACATACAATATTCGTAATATTTTAAGATAACTTTCGTTGTAGAGCATTTCATATAAAAACGCATTCACCATCCCTTTATTTTAATATTATTTTAAATATTTTTGTGCATTATTAATAAAACGGTTACTAATTATTTTCACGTAATTATGAAGTAATGCACATTTTTGTTGAAAAAATGGCTGAGGGGCGCGAATCCCGCAGGGGTTCGAAGCATGTGCTTAGCCTGCCGATGTATTAATCTTCGATGTGATCATAGTCTTCGTTCACCAAGCCAACTTTACTACACTTCTCTACAACGTCGCTGTTTCACAACGGCACTTGCGGTCTTTTTTATCCCATCCGTGACAGCCATCTTCCGTCCGTCCGTCCGTCCGTCCTCGCCATCTTCCGTCCTTGGTCGCCTCTCTCCGCCCGCAGTGGGTTGCCTGGAGAGCTGCCTCACCTCCCGCTGTCTTCGCCAGTAACGAGTTTCGCTGCCACGTCGCCGACTCCCAGAATAATTATTTGGTCCTCCTCCTAATTGAATACGCAATCAGAGAAATGAGAGTGCAACTTTCGGACTCGTTCGCCGGAACGAACCGCAGACGGGCCTCTTCGGAGTCGCTCCGTGTTTTGCGTCCGCGGTGAATAAGCGGCTCCACGGGCGGCAGCGGCAACAGGCAGCTGGGCTCCTGGGAGAAGACCCCGCGCGGAGCCTGCGACAGGCGCCGCCAATGAAATTTGCCGCCCGTCTCTCGGTCGCGTCAGCAAGAGGTGTTCAGAAAACGGTTTTTTCTTCTTTTATTTCCCCTTTTTTTTCAGGACGCATGCATGGAAACTAGTGCAGTGGAACGACGATCCGGACGTCAATTAAACGGACAGACAACTATCTGGACAGTACTTTTTTACTTTTTCGCTACGAAGTAGAGAGAAAATTATGTAATTCTGGGGAGGGGGAAACGGCGAATTTTCGTCTGAAAAACTCTTTTATTACAAGGCTCTGGTAACGACACAGTGGATAAATCCAGTTGCTAAATTTGAAAAAATCCTCTACCACCAGAAGTCATATTTTGTGGATTCTGTCATATTTTGTCGTTCTAGATACCAAAAACTCGAATGACAGCAAAACGTGTGTCTAGCAATCCGTCTGTGAGAATTCTAGCTGCTGTTAAACAATTCAGCCGATTTCATTCCGAATTCCAAAATCGATCTGGCTGATGTCGCGGCTCTCGAACTTGAAACCCATATTTTAATTGAGGGATGGGGGGTATTTTATATAAAGCTCCTGGGAGATTTTCAAAATTTTCAAAAAAACGGCTCCATTGTTTTTGATTAAATTTTTTTGTTGGATAGTATGAAGAACGTTCAAGAGGATGGTATAAATTATTAATTTTCGTTCAAAAAACTAATTTTTCGAACATTGCAAAACTTCAAAACTTTTTCGGCATATTGGTACAACTACAATTATGAAGATTGATACTTTTTCCTTAATAAAATCTGTTCCTTAAAGATACATTTTGAAATAGATTTTGAAACAGATTTGAAGGTCAGGTAAATTTTGAGAACTTTTCGCGTAATTTTGCGTGAAAGTACGGGCGAGAAAGCACGTTTGTTTTAGCACCACTAGTTTTTTTCCACGACGCATGCATGGAAACTAGTGCAGTAGAACGATTATCCGGACGTCAATTAACCGGACTGTCAATTATCCGGTGTGTTGGTTTTTCTTATAGTAATTGGGTTCGATTTTGGGGCAAACATTTTCTGAGTTGAAAATTAAACAATGGGTTTGAGAAAATTTAAGATTTGTTTTATAATTTTACAAAATAAACATGTTGCTGTTTCTCGATTATAGAACGTTAAAACGTTAATATTACTATTTTAAATGCTTATTAGTTAACATAAATGCTTACTTATTTTAGAATATTTTAATTCTTCACTGGCTTTGTGGTTCACATTCTGAATTTGAGTCCTTTGGATTTATAGGGTGAGTATATGTGTGCGTACTGTGTTTCCCGATTTTCTGGATTAGATTTTCCTGGAAACTTTCTACTCAATTTATTTGCACCTACTTCCGATTTTACTATGTGCAGAATTACATGGAGTATCCCGACTGGGTCTGGCATTGATTAGCCCGGATAATCGACGTTCTAGCGTACTTGCATTCACCGTTTATTGGTTGGAAAGTGTCACTTTGCAAAATAGGCTTTTCCGCAAGCTTACCGGAAAGAATTCATGGCCATATAAATAAGAAAGGACGTGCAAGAAACACAACGGGGCGGAATTAACATGGTTGGAACCGCGCGTATTGAGAATAATATAAAGAGAACATTTTGGCAAGTTTCAAGCAAGAATTTGTATATAACATTACGTACGCAACTCGTATGAACGTGTCTTTGGTGCGCTAGTTCAAAATTTCGAACTCTGTTCCTGTCGCCTCGTCTGTCAACATTTCATTTCGTACGCCAAATAATCTCTATTAGGTACGCGAGTAACTATTTCGCAACCCATCTTTAGGGAGGGGCTAACTACTTCTTTTCTTGGTCACTTCGGCCTTTCGTAAGTTTGGTCTGACGTAAGGAAACTCGCAATACTGCCGGAGACGTTTCTTGTTCTTGGAGGTGGGTCATTTCGGGAAGAAGAATCATCCTGTCGTCCGGGCATAAGGGCGAGTGACGGTCAAGACGGAAAAAGAAAAACTGCAGGTGGAACGAGGTCTTTGTAAGTACTGTTTCGGCATTCGCCTAGAATTTATTCGAGGAAAGCATGAAAGAGATCCATCAAAACACACGATTGCCGGAAATGTTATTAAAGCAGTTAAGGCTTGTCCCAAGTATTACTTAACTGGTGTCGAATATCTTCCATGAGTGTCGTGACTCGATCCCGGGGACGAATAATCGCAACTGCAGCTGGTAACGCACCTGTTTTTGATTGCATACCACAGCCAACTGACTTTGACCTATTAATTAAAAATGGAAAAACTATTACATACAGACAAAAAATAATACATCAATATGACAGGTTCTCCAATCAAGTTTTACATTGCGGAGGCAGCTATCGAAAATTCGCAACACAGCGGCGTTAAAACCAATTTTGAAATCCCGATATTTTATTAAATTTTTAAAGGAATATTCATACTGTATCTCAACAATTGATTTATGATAGGCTACGAATGTTTCGCTTCTCATAAAGCATGTAAGTTATTGTTGTGTACACTATTACGATATACTATTTTGCCGGTGCACTAACCGCGTTTATTGCACATTCAACATTTAAATTCAATATTATGAGTTGGGTTTAGTCGGGAACATTCGGAAGCATTTTTCCTTTATCCAATTATTCTGTTCTGTGGGTGGTACGTCTATAACTGTCATACGATATATTGCCGTATTTATGCAGATCATCCAATAAGCTATTAGTTTAATGCAATTGTCAAGGATCGCAAAAAGTTATGATAGTGATTAACGAGAGACAGTTTACATCTCAGGATACACATACTTTGCTTAGGTTGATCACTACAGCAAGCAAGCCGGACATACGAGGGCCACCCAGTAGCCTTTTACTCAGCGACGCAATCAATCTTTTATTTTGTTTGTTCGCTTGTGACATCAAGTGAAGACAAATCTAGATGAATCTTGATGATGTGTCCATAAAAATTTCCAAAATGATGAAGTAATAAGCGGTTTTAGAAAAAAATGAAAAATCGCAATGCATACAGAAGAGAACTCCAGAGTTCTAAATAATCAAGAATTGGCATCACGGACCCATGAAAGTTGTGGAGGAGAACTGGAGTTCAATGTTTATCTACACAAGTACTAAATTAATTTTATGACGATTCGACATAAGACAATTTCCAAATATCAAAGTGAATATAACCATGATTCAGACATTGTCACTCTTACTATTGTCAGCAAAATAATGAAAAATGTGGGCCAATTTGGTACTATTTCAATGCTGCAGCCATTACAACCACCATTCCAAAGCACTATCTCAATAGCTAATACGATTAGCTCAGAACATTGATCAATCTTCAATATTTATCTTCATTTTCCAATGCATACAATCATCATTATCATCCAAAATCATCCGACTCTTCATTTATCACCACGAAAACACACAATTCTCCAATAAATCTAAAACAAATTAAGGATTGTTCTGGAAGTAAAGTTTACACTCACAAAAGCCCAATGTGAAAGAGAACGTAATACATTGGATATCGAACAGAAAATCGGTACCACCGAGCAGATTGGAAATTCTGGAACAAGACTTCTAACCCGCAATTCAGGCACCTGACAAAAGAGCGCACAGGGGACCTTACAAGGACAAAAACTGGAATCGACGGGCTCATGCGAGTTTTACAACTGACGCACAGACTGGCATCTTAAGCATCCGTACCCGGAGTAAGCCCAACACAGCAAATCGTCGAAGACACAGACATTGGCTCCATTTCTTTTCGAGCGCTGGGCAGGCGAACTTTGGCTCTCAGCGCGGCAAACGATGCACATCCTTTACAGCGAGTGCGAACTCCGGTCCAGCCGGGAAATTCCGTCCGCCACACGTGCGGGTCGGGTGGCACCGGTTCGGTCGCGCGCCACTGATTGGGCGGTCGCCCAGAGCGATCGCGAGAAATACCGCCGTCGCTCGCCCCGCCCCGCCCGCCCCGCCCCTCACCCGCCCCCACCTGCGGAATTTGTACGAGACGTCCGCTGTCCGGAATTTGTTGTCCGCTCCAAATTGATTCCCAACAACCCACATAAATAAGCGCGCATCGATATTGAGCGGCAGGGCGAGAGCCATGTTTAATTCATGCATCGCACCATTAGTCTTCCCGACCCCGCGCCGAATCCCGGGCTCGGCCCATGAGACGACGCACTGAGCGGAAGGTACAAGTGGCGCACAAGGGAAAGTGAAGAGGCCACGAACAGAGGAAAGATACGATGGGAAGACTTGCCGGTAATAACAGTGAGAAAAGAAGAGTGTGGGGGTATAATGTTCTGGATTTATATACAAATATAATCCTATGCATTCTCAATCGATATTGAATTATGAACGAGGTAAGAACATGATGTGTTGGAGTAGAAAACAACACCAGTCAACGATTTCGAAAAGTACTTATAATAATTTAGAATTACACTTTTTGACACTATCCTCGGATAACGCGTTCCTGCCTGTTAAAACTATTAGCCTCCGAATTCATGTAGGAGAGTGGATATGGTGTTAAGTAAATATTTGATTCGTAAAGATAAATCAGCTCTGATAGTAAATGCATACGTAAAACTGAAATGCTTAAATCAGCAAAAGGAGAGTCAGGAAGCTTCAAGGTCACGATACTGCAACAGCTGAAAAGTAAACTAAGACGATACGAGAAACGGAGTAAAAACGGAAGCCACGATTCTGAGAACTGATGACTTCATTCGTCAATCGACGAATGAAACGACGGAAAAAATCAAAATTATACCGAAAGTTGCAAGGTAACTGAAATACAAAATGTTCAATACGTTTACGATGACAAATATAATAATAGTAGTAATAATAGTAATAATTGTAATAGTAATAATAATAACACTAATAATAATAATAACAACAATAATAACAACAATAATAATAACAACAATAATAATAATAATTTCTAAATTACAGAAAGTAAATACTCTAACTTTAAAAAGTTGCAAAAACTGTTCAATTTATGAGTTCTTAAATTTGTAAAACTTGTAAATGTTTAATGCATATGTATGTTAGAGCAATATTGTTTATGTAATACCAGGCACGTTGTCATGATTCGATAGAAATATCTGTTAAGAAATGCACCACAGAGCCGTGAAAATAAAGGTTAATAATAATAATAATAATAATAATAATAATAATAATTATAATATGAAATAGAGGATAGACTCCATGGATAATATCTTTAAAAAAATGAACTAGGTACTGATCGACGAAGACCAATAGTGATGAGAACACGAAGTAAAGGTAAGCTATTCTCAATTTTTCGCAGTATGATGCATGAGGTATTTGAAAGTAACAAGTATACATCATTAATAAAATCGTCTCAGCTTATCCAATTCTAGCAATGTTGGAATACGTGAAACCACGATAGTTACTTCTATAGACAGATCTGTATTGCCATCGACGTTCGAGACTCATGCTCGAAGTGCTACGAACACTCACTACAATTTGTGACGTCTGTTGGACTGTGTACGTAATTGTATGACGAATCGATTGATTATACAATGGCGTCAAAAAACTAATTATGTTCCTTAGAGTTTGAAGAAATATAGTCTTGTAGATGTTGCTGTGCCACGCAATCAGAACGTCGCAACCAAGGAGGCAGAGACACGTTTTAAATACAAGAATTTAGCAATCAAGTGCAACAGAATGTGGAGCGTCCAAACACAGGTCTTTCCGATAGTTATCAGAGCTCTGGGATTTGTCTAAGAAATCTGTGTTACATGTACAAATTTACTGGACATTTCCACGTCTGGAAAAGCCAAGATGCAGCGTTTCTGGGATTAGCCCATATTTTGCGCAAGATATACTGACAAACACTGGATCCGCGCCTTAGAAAGCTGGTTGCATCCACGCGTAGGTTTCGTATAACCCGGCGCCTAATAACTTAAGTCGTAAATCAGGATAATAATAATAATAATAATAATAATAATAATAATAATAATAATAATAATAATAATTATAATAATAAAATATAGATATGTAACTTCAATTATCTGGACTTGACGGACAAAAATAAACACGCAAATGAGAAGCAGAATAAATGAAAATGAAAACACGAAAGAACACGCAACTCACGGTGTAACGGGCACGAAGCATGAAAACAGAAAGGGAATGAGAGAAACGGGGATGAAATACGCGGGTGAAAAAAATTAAGGACATTAGGTGGCAGAGAGCCGGACAGAAACATAAAGGTCACTATCCCGGTGCCAAAACGCGTCACGATTTTCCCGCCCCCCTCGCCCCTCGGTGACGCCGCCACAGGCAGAGTAACGAGGCAACGTATGGGCCCCGCCGTGCCCCGAGATTGCCCATCCATCGTCTGGGACCCACTTTTTCACCCCCCGGATACGCGAGTGCCGACAGCGTACGGGCGGTGGCAGGCGGCAGGTGGGCATTGTCAAGGGTTCTTTTAGGTTGCACGACTCCTCTCAACAGGCAAGAACTCTAATCACAAACTTGTAATGGCGGACATGTCCCCTCTGGGAAGGCGAAATTAGAAAATAATAATGGCGAATCTGTGTGTTTGAAGATAATAAATGGATCGACGTGGGTTTTGAGAAACACGAGTTGTTAAATCACGATATTCAAACAGGAATTGAAGGCTTTATGAAAAGAGTCAATTACTCGCGGATATACTACATGTTAGTTGCACACTTCATAATACTACACGCTTCCGCCACAAACGTTCGCAGAAAAAATGTTTCCTGAGAACCTGAGTTATCAGCTCCTACCTTCAGATTTCTGCAGATTAAATCAATCCCCCCCTCCCAAGTCGAATTATACACATTCCGCCAATAATGCAACCACTCTCCGCCAGACACTCCGCAACTCTAGAGGATCGACTAAACGCGCAGAACATGACTAGGGACCGGATTTCTCTCCAAACGCTTATCCTCCCCTTGAAGTCACCAATTATTGTACTTACTATGTGGACGAAACACCTAAATTTCGATTATTTAAACGTGATTTTGTGATGTATATCTTGCATATTTTGCCTGTTTTCTTAACTAGCATCATATTTCTGCATAGTTTGCTTCAAAACTTTTATCGTTCTCCATATTTATTTACTTTATTTTAATAAATTTAACTTTAAATTTTGTAATGTGTGTTTCTATAGATGTGGTTCGTTAATTATAATATAATTTTCCTGCCTCTAAATTATGCATGATATTCGACAATCGGAATGAAACAATCAATCAAATAATCGGAAACGCTGATAAATTAGCACACGTGACAAATTACTACAAGTCCCAAAGGGGGCATCCTCTACAATTTTTGAGCGAAGCTGGTTGCGGAGAAGAAAGTATCTTCTCCGTTCACAGAATGAAAGTGGCTGCTAAGGGATTCTCGGAATTTTGTTCAAACGTGGTTTTTAAGGTGGTTTTACCAACTTAGCGGCTAACATTTCAATGTGGAAACTAACTAATACGAGAGTCGGTCCAAATGTTATTAAGCGGCGTAGAGGGTGTAAAATATCGGATAAATGTAGATACATTAATATAATATAAGTAAACATTCTGAGAACCAGTGTTGTAATGGTTCTTTACAGAGCACATTTTATTGCATATTTTTGAAGATTTTACTAAATAAAGTATACATATTTCATATATAATTAGTATATGTACTACACATTTCGGAACACTAGTCAGGAGCTTAGAGTTTGTCCCGGCTGAGGCGGGGAGGGGCTGCCCGCTGGTGGGAGATAACTTGTTGGGAAAAACGCCACTAGCCGCGCGGTCGGCGCCAGATCTCACCATCCAGCGGTGGAAGATCACCGCTACCACCCGAGGAACAGTGTGCACCACAATTATGGGACAAATGACCTTACCCGTTGATGCGTCTGAAAACCCGAAATAATCGATCAATTAGGGCATGCAAATCATCACCCTAGACATCCGCGGGTCCGCAGAGCCATCGTCGTGCGCGGCCCGGGACCAGAGAGCGCAGTCGGCGCGCACTTGAAGCAGCGCGCGCCCGCGCTTTCAACTGTCACGCGAACTACACGGTGCGGCGCGGCGCAGCGTTCCCGCGTAATGAAGGCAAGCGCCTCTCCGCGCAACACCGGACCCCGGGCACGAGGACTCCCTCCGTAAGCGACTCCAGGCTCCCCTGACGCAAGACGCCGCCTTTGTCGACGGGGAGTGTGCCGCCCTTATTCCCAGTTGACGTGTAACTGGTGGTTCACGTAAAAAGATGGATTGTTCTACCATTCACGTTATGCTTTCTTCGTTTCAGAATAGGAGTCAAAAAGGCTGACTACAAATTTTGTCAGAATGTATCTTTAAATTAGAATGAAACTATTTTTAACAAGGTTTAAATGCTGATTTTAAGAGGAAATCACTTGCCGCGAGAGACCCTATAATTCGAATATTTAATAATTACAATAATTGGATAAATCGAAAAAACAATCATACAAATAACCATACAATTCTAATTTCAAAAAAAAATATCCAGTTAAACGGGCCTTGGTTCTTTGCGGCGGTCAAATCCCCCAACATCTACCGCAAATATCCTCATCGCTCCGTGTAATCCCAGCGACCGCGTACGTATCTCACAACGTAGACCCCCGCATATTGGGTCGTCTGACACCAGCGACCGTGTATCTCACAACGTAGACCCCCGCATATTGGGGCGTCCGACCCCAGAGACCGCGTATCTCACAACGTAGGCCCTACGCAACGTAGGTCGTACGCGACGTTGCGCGGAGGGTTCGGTGCGGTGCAGTGCGGGAAGCGCTTGCGGCCCCGCGCGTCCTTTCAGCTGTCAGCCAGCGGCAGGCCGAGCCTCGCGTCGCGCTGTTCCCGCGTAATGAAGGCAAACGCGCCACGCCACGCCGCATGCGACTCCCGCACTCCCTCTTCTCTTGTTGCGCGACCCCGCCTTTGTTCCCCAGGAGGTGTGGCCTTGATAGGCCGCGCCAGATACTTGACCACATGGTCATGGCGGAGGAAGAGGCGGCGGCGGCTGCCACATATGACCGTGAGTGCGCCCTTTTTGTTCTTCTTGTTCGCCTTTCGTTATTATTTGCGTATTTCGCGTTTTTGTTTGCTCTCTATTAGAACGGGTCATATGACGCGAATTTCCATTCGCTCCAACACAAGTGAAGGGAAAAGTACGTTTTGCAGGTGTTTTCATAAACCGTCGAGTCATTAGTGATAGGCAAATAATACTCTGCTAGATATATTTTCAATATGTTTTAAATTAAATAATAAGTATTGATATACTAGTCGTTTGGAATTATTTCCAAACATTCATTACGATAGTACATTATAATCATTGTAGTTTCTAATAACCCCTCTCTCCATACACAAACAATTTAATTTCCTACAGTTATTTACTAGTGAACATTGGGTCCTAAAAGAAAAAGTTGTAGAAAGGTATGAGTGCGAGACCGTAATGAGACAATCAAACATTAACTGTTATTGAGGGATTGTAATTTGAGGAAATGGAAAAAGTAAATTATATTTTGACACCAATGTCGATTATAAAACGAACGGCATCATGAAGGAATAAGCAGTGAAAAACAACGCAACTTATAAAGAAAAAGAGAACGTAATAGAAGAATTTTTCGCAATCTTTTCGTTAAGAAAGAGAGAAAATGGTATAGAAAACATTGCGATTATATCATTCTTATGCTTCGCAGTGCAATTACAATGATCCCTGCGCTCAGTATTCCTAAAGTCTCCAGAAAGAAGTATTGCCGAAAGCGAGGCATCAGCAATTGCCTCAGATTTGCACGGTGTACTCCCTAGGAAGTACCAACCAACTCCTCTTGCTCCATGGGAAACCGAAAACCCAAGCGATCTCGCGAACCCGCCGCGGGCTTCCTAAACCGCGTATTAATCGCGCTCGACAGTGCAAAATGACCACAACTGCGACGTGTAGCGACGACAATTGCGTGGTGGCCGAGAGACGTTACAAGCGGGTCAGCGCCTGTCATATCGCTACGGTTGGCGTCCCTGGCGGGCAGCCTGGGCGGGACTTCCCACGGGAGCGCCACAGTAGCAGCGACCGGCGCGCCGCGGGCAGCGACGCAGCGGTTTTCCAAACTTTTTTCTCCCGCGCCCCCGCCCTCCCTCGCTCGCCCGACCACTCGCTGGCTGGCTCCTGAGAATAAAAACCCAAAGACAGGCTGAAGGTCGTCGAAAGCAATTATGGGCGGCGGAGGCGGCGAGAGGGCCGGGGTCTTCGGCCGCGGGCCTAACTGGACCACTGGACCACGCCGCGTGGTTCGGCCGCGTCCTCCGAAGCGGAGGCGGCGCGCATACGGGCCCTCTGGCTGGCTACTAGGTGCACGCGTCAACACGATCAAGGTCGCAGGTGTGAGTCGAGACTGTTACGAAAGTGTTTGTAAACTGAGCTCCTTTTTGGAAAGGTAGATCCAAGTTGTGATAGGCATCTGGAAGATTTAGGATTACGAAAGAATAGTCGTAATATGCATAGCGGAAGGAGAGAATAATAATTAGTAGCAAGACGAGTCGAGATAGTAAATGTTTCTGCTAAACAGCAAAATTACAAAAAATTCGAATTTGAGGATTTTTTAAAAATTATATTAATTCGACTTTTGAGTTTATATTATTTGCAGGAGTTGCTGTTTTCAGCAACAGATGGGCACAATGTACTTTTCTTGCACTTGTCACAAGCGCAATAAAATATCAAATTCGTCACATATCTAGATTCACTATAACAACGTCATACTTTTTCTCGGAGTGATTGAAAGAGCTGACATTACATTTAATACGTAACATGAAACTTGAACCGTGATACACGAAGCACACGAAATTTTGCAAAATAATCACAACAATGAAGAGACTTCATTTTCTGAATTGATTTTTGTTCATATTTATAATATCCTAGTAGGAACGTAATGCCTACGTGTTTTTAAGGTTTCAACTTTCTACAAAAATATATACAAGGGTCAGAGTTCGCATGTTGCAATAAGAGCGAGAATATGTATACGTACGAAGGGAGTGCGAATGTAAATCATACGCATACAAAGGATATGGAAATACAGCGCGTAAAGCGAGAAGTGAAGCACGAGCTCCCTTATTATAAACCCGCCAGTACAGAGTACACTTACACTCAGAGTATTTGGACCTGAGCAATCTGGCAAAAGCTCTTTGAACCTGATCCAACAGGGTCCTTTTGAGTGAAAGAAAGAGAGAGAGAAAGGAGGAGAGAAAGACCGTAAAGATGATAACGACAATTAATATATTATATTCTCAGTACACAGTGTAGGGGAAGAAAGAGCATTACATCGCTGTCTTACTTTTCCTGACGATTGATCACTAATGGGGTGAGTGGTGAGTATTTATGGATCAATGAAATACAGTAGTGATACCTAGTGATATGAAAAGCCTTCATGCCATTACAGCATGGAGAAACCAACCCATGCCTTTCACAAGACTCGAATATGCATCCCACGGCTCCGCTTACTTGGAAGTCTCCCACATCCTCTACCGGGGCCGGCAGCTAAAATGAACGCCGACTCTATGTACCCACACTACAAATCTCGCACAATCTGATCCCACCGGGACGCACACCTGGGCCTTCCGAGAGCGCCTTACCGAATGTTAACTATTCCGACGCCGCGCCCGCTGCGCATAGGGACTTGGGAGCAAAGACGTAATGTGCGGATGGCGGAGGGAGAGGTAGGGGAGTGGCAGTAGCGGACGTGAGGGTGGAGGGCGATGGTGGAAGCGAGGTGCGAGTGCGAAGGTGGCGGCGGAAGTAGGGGCGGAGGTGGGAAGGAGTAGGGAAGTGGGTGGAGTGCTAGTGCATACGTGGTGGGGGTGGAGGCAGAAGCAGGGGCGGGGTCGGAGTGCGGCGGTGGCTGAGTTGGTGGAGCGGGCGCGGGAACGGAGCGAGTGACGGAGATGGAAACGGATTAGTCCTGGAG
>BOPP01000001.1:20412532-20472771 GCA_017312745.1 Gryllus bimaculatus
AAAGCAAAGCCAGAAGATGAAATCTTGAGATGTGCGACCATACTCTCAAAGAGAGATGTAAAAGACCCCTTTCGAATTGAAGACCTTCAGCAACAGACGAATATGGAATAGAAGAAAAAGGGAAATTATGTGTGAACCAATAAAAATTCAAGACGTCTTTTCTTTAGACTTCGAGTAGCGATATGCAAACACTTTTCCATATGGCGGAAATGGCAGTTGTTTTCACCACTATCAAAAAGCAAGTCCACACTCTCTTCTTAAAAATCAAGTCATTGATCATTCACAAATTCTTTCAGTTGAACTCTACTCCAGTTAAACCATAGTAAATCCAAATGTGAAATCTTGCAATCACTGAACTCTACCATCAATTATCACGGAAAGGAAAAGACATTTCATTCGCCTGGATCCTAACATCTACGGACAACAACGTGACTCAAGAGATGAGCACGGCGGCTTCTTCCTTGGTACACCTCAAACAAAACAATATATTTCTCGACTTAACCAACACCACAACTCATATTCTAAGATTTACGAACAAAATAATGTTGACTAACTGGAATCAAGAATAAATCAAATTTAAAGCCAGCCATCTCCACAAAACACAACCAATTTTTTCTCAATACATATAGATAAACAATTGCCTAGGCGAATACAAATAGTGCTATCCAGACTTCGCTTCGGACATACTAATATTACACATCCTCATCTCTTCCACAAACTACCCACTTGAACTAGCTGTGTCGCATATAGAGATCGTCTGCCCTAAGTTTCAGGTAGAAAGAGAAACCTACCGCAAGAGCAACAATTCGAAGCAATCGTCCGTTCCAAGCCCTACCAACAGCATATTATAAGATTTACTAATATCTTTAATAAAATATAAGTGAATTCCTGTACATGTTATCATACTAATCAACATTGGGTGAAAAGTTATATTATGAAAATAATCTCACTGCTATTGTAATCACTGTACTGTATATTTAACCAATGTTCAATCAAATATCGAGAATGTAAAATGTTGAAGAGTTGCTAAGAACCTTCGGTTGATGCAAAGATAATAAATCAAACAAAATAAATCCTTCCGACAACACAGTGTCTCTTCGTCGAATACTGATGCCTGAAAAAGACTACGGAGACCTGCTCTCTGAAGATGTCTTCCTGGAGCCTTGTCTTAAGAACTCTTATGGGCAACGTCGGGACCCTAGATTGAAATCGCTGTAAATTTAGTTTGGCCCTTAATCCTTCTGGGTACTAATGTATGTACCCTCTCTAACACACCTCTTATATTGGCATAAAAGTTTTCGGTTCAGTATATTTTCTCCACATTTATAAAGATGTATTTGTGAATTTCAAACAGGTCGGGGAAGACAAAACACTCATTGCGACTCAGAAACGCAAATGTGTCAGTGTATACAAAACGACAATGTAGAGTTAGAAAGTTGACGAGGAAAGACAATTGCTCTTACAGTGTGGTAAAATATATAGCTCATTTTCCTTACTGTCTTCATTTTCTTTATGATGAAAAATAAAAGGACCTAGGGGAGTCTTGTAAGAAAATGATCAAAAGTTTGGAGTCGAGTATGTCAAAGTAACGAAAACACAGATTCTACGAAATGCAGCTTTCTTCAGCTTTGTGGACTATACTTCTTCCAAAGAGCAGTTACCACAGCCTGAGACTGCTCCTAGACCTTTGCTCTTGACACCCTACAAGACAAAATAGGTCGCTCGGGGGTAACTGCAGACCTCAGAATATGTGACAGCGCCGATAAATCTCAAACAAGCACTTAGTTGTACGCCAATTACAGACGAATCTCGTTTGGAAGCGCTCTAAATCAACACTTGTTAGTTCCTTGAACTTGTTGACATCGCGTTTCACTTTCTCTAAATGGTGGACTGCCCGAAACTGGACAGTGAAAACTTAGTAAAAGTTGTTTGGCTTTCATTAATATTGAGCAAATCGATTGAGTACAATGGCGATTGGACAAGGTGGTGAGCGTGTTGGGAGGTCGTAAATCTTTCTAGATCCATATCAGGGAACTCATTCGTATTCTTTCGGCTCTAAATGAGTTGCAAGAACATTATTTTCGTATCCCAAGCAGCGTGCCGAAAAAACTTGTCATAACCGAGATTTGAAATACGTGATAAACTCGTAGCGATGAAACTGACAAGTGATATGTGAGCACTTCGTGTCGTAAAAATGTATTTTTTTATAAAAAGTTTACAATGAAATGTAATTATATTAATTCAAAATAATTGCCGAGATCTCTAAGGCAGTAGTGATGTGGAGATCTCGAACAACACACACATCGCGGGTTCACGGATTCGAGTCCTGCCTCGGGCATGGATGTTTGTGTGTGTATCTATATGTGTGTGTCGTTCATTCATCCCTCAGTATCATTATCATTCCATCTTCCATCCTCTCAGGACTAGCAACTCTAGGGAATAAAAATAGAATTCAGCATAACTCCCCCAAAAAGTTACATACACTTGAATACAGTTTACATACTTTTGGATAAATGAAACTGAGCCTCAGTAAGATTAGGTGTATGTCCGCCTGGTCCTAGACGGCCAATTGGCGACCACCCCAAAAAATTCAAAATAACTAATATTGCAAAAAATATAATGCAAGCAATTAGAGAACTTAATTAAGTCCATATTATGAGAATGTAAATTAGTGAATTGCTGCAGCAAAAATGCTGCTGCAGTTAATTCAACACTTTTCATGGATTTTGCAATAACATAATATAGTTTATAACAGTTCTTTGCATACTACAAAGAATGTAAAAAAAGTTTCCGTTTCATAGTCGAATATCAAATAATTTAATGGCGGGTGGCCTCTCAGCATGACAACTGTGACGTAAGCAGTAAAGCGCAGAACAGGATAATTCCGTCGGTACGCGCAATATGAGAATAGTCAATAACACAATCAAGTTATTTGCTTTATTCAATAAGATCAAAACATTTACCCCCTACAAAAATATATACAAAAAAATCATTGGGCAGACATAAAAATATACGATATCATTTTCTTAATGTGCACCTAGTAGATTAGAAAACGAAAATTGATTATTCATCCTCTAGCGCCACTATTTCATTAAAGAATAAGTGAAACAGTTATTTAATGACATTTTCTGATGTGGTTAGGATTTAATGTTACCACCCAATGGTATCCGTGTTTTCAACTCTGTAGCACTTCCTGCACCTCTAACATAACGGTAGCTGTATTTTTCAGTGTACATCTCTTTTTTTCCCTTGCAAGACCACGATGTGCTCCCAGCGACAATAGCAATTAATTAAGAGCTACTGCTCCCTCACGATGCAGCACAAACGCCCTCTGATTACGCGGAAGAGAAGTCCAGAAGCATCAGCCTGCGCTTGGTAATTAGAAACGACCCCTCGCCGAGGCACGAACCCCAGGTAACAGAAGCTTCCCCTCGTTTCTCGTTAACTGTGTCTCGTAAGAAATATATGAATTGAAAGTAAGGGCCAATGCAAGGTAAGGAAGCTATTCTAGCGGAATTAAGTTTTGCTCCGTCATGGTCATAGTTAAAGAGCAGTAAACCGCTAGAGCATGTTCGAGATAGAGACGATGAAAGCTAGAGCGAACGCGGAGAAGAAGTAGTATGAAGTTGGAGAATACATCCTCCACTACCACGAGAAGAAAATCTAATAAAGTTGTCGAGGCGGTACTTTAAGAACTACTGAATTGTTTAATTTGAATTCCCCAAAGGTATCTAGAAGTGCTAGGATGACAGGAATCTATGACAATCTTTGAGAGGTACTTGAAAAATACAATAAAACCCAGGTATCCGTTGTTTCCACTAAGAGTAATATATCAAATCCTGAATCTGATACAATGTCGCATAAAATTATGAAAATATTTTGAAAACGAATACGATATCGTTTCATTAAATTGCGTTTGTAGTAATGTGTTTCCTGGAAAAATCATTGATAGTTTCAATGTTGAAAGAGCTTTCAACTATCACGATTGTGAGAATGTGAGAGACCAAGAGAAGGAATTAATTTTCTATTTCATAGAATCATAGTAAACTGATAACTGTATATTTTGTTATGAACAATTCGTATTAAAAACCTATTTATTCGTAATCCCTTTTTCTTGAAAATACATCATACTATATACTTCTTGCATTTCCACAAAGACTTCCCGTCCGTTCCCTTCAAGTGATAAGAGATCTGGTAACATAACTTTCAATCGTGTTTATAATCCATATGGTCCAGTCTTTCTTTACTAAGGAAGTGGTAATACAGATTAGTGTCCTTGTCCAGGAAATCCGTACAATTCCGACAGTGTCAATCCGTCAAAGGGTATTATAAACATCTGCGCGGAGATCACCTGAGGCGGGCGAGGTGTTCAAATATCCTACTTCGCGATTGTAGATCCTCGTGATTGTTGCAGTCGTGATTCTCAGCCTGTAAAGCCCAGCATTTTTGTGTCTGCAGTTGATGAAATCGCTCACTGCTCTTCAGCTTTAGCTCATTCATCACCCAGCGAGCGGAAACCTAAAAACATGCGCTGCAATGTTCATCAGGAAGTCTCAAACAGATAATCCACGTTCTTCGTTGGCATTAGGAACATTTTTTTTATCCCAAGCCCCGAGCAATGTTATTGAAAAATTTTATCCTGGGCCTGACCACTACACCAGTGGTCGCCCCACTTGGACCTCCTAACACTTCTTTCCTAGCGTTGAGTCCTGCGTAGTTTCAGGGCCGGCAAGGGCTACTCACCCGGAAATAACGTAATGGGTTAAGACAGGGCGCACTGCTCCACGTCCCTACTGCCTGAGGTATGGCAATGACGATGGAAAGGGAAAAGAAAGCAAATTTCGCGCGGGGTCCGTGGTCCGTGGCGTGGTGTTTTGGAATCGTATTCGCCAGGAAGTGCTCAGGGAAGCCATGGAAACGACTGATCTAAGAATTTGGTATACGAGTTCGATTCCAGTCAGGCTCCACAGACCATCAACATCTAGCCAAGATCGGACCAACGACTTTCCAATCACCGGAATGCTGGATGTGTCAGGCACAGCCTTTACGCTCCGGACTACCGGTGCTGGTAGATTCCACTGGGAATAAGTAGTAGTCGTCCGGGGTTCGAGCCCGTCCACCGTCGGGCTGTAGCGCCTGCCTCCGCTTCCGCCAGCAACGCGCTCCACCGGCACGCCGCTCAGATCCTGCCAGTCACGCCGCGCCGACATTCCACAGGCCGCGGGCCACGCGCCCACGGATCCACCCAGCGGAATACCGCAATGGGCAGCTCAGGCCATCCCTAGCACTCCCAAAAATAACGTTTATTTTTATTTTATTTTAATACAATTATTTTTTGATTGTTTTAATTTTATTTTCGTAATAAAATATTTTTTAAATTTAATTTTATGGCAATTTTATTTTTTAATATCATAAGATTTTTTTAATTTAATTTTATTTAAAAATAACATTAATAATAATTTTATTCAGTAATTTATTTTTTCTAAAATAAAAATGCGGCGTGGTCGCAACAATTTGTAACTATCATCGTTTTTCTTTACTACGTCGCGTTTCTCTAACGATGAAAACGTCCTATAAAACTTCATCTTTTCACTTACTTTGAATTTCGAGTGGATCACATTACAGTTTTCTCCAAATCGTAAGATTAAGTTTATTCATCCAAAATTCAATTCACATAAATTGAATTTTAAAAAATTTCAAAGCTGGAAGAACTTTTACGGAAAAATCTGAATGTAACGTTCAAAAGCAAGTCAGAGAATTTTATCACTCAATCGACATCAATTAAACCAAACATCAGATCCATTAATTAATACTGAGAACACAATTATTTACTATACACAATTGTTTATTATACACTTAAGAGACACTTTGAGATTTAAAATTTTCCCAAGAGGAAAATAATTGTGGAACATTGAATCACTTCTAAACTCTCATATTGATTCCCATTTTTTGGTCAGTTTGGTTATTCTAGCTCATACTAAAAAATTGCCTCATCATACGACGTTCCCTTAATCCCATCCCATAAATTAATATTTATGTGATATGTGTATGGACCACGGAAATGTAACATAAATCGCTCCTAAATGTATTAATGGCATGAACCACATAAAGACTTCTACCAGACTTACAATTTATTACAAATGCAGAAAGAATATCTTCAAAGGTTATCCTTTTAACAAGAAAATAGCGTTTTTGTGCAACCTGTTTAGCCACTCCGCTTGGCTTTGGCCTTAGAAGTGAACAACTTCATAATGTAACCCAAACAAACGTCTTTACTTCACGCTTGTTATTTCGACCTAATATATTACATAATTATATTACGCAGAACATTAGATACCATCTCGTAACTTTAGATAACTTCACGTTGCAAACACCAATTATCGGCAGGTCATTCAAAGCAGAGATCGACCACGTGGGTTTGCAATAATGTACAGCAATGTACTTAATACACTAATCAGAGAAACGCTTGTCGATTATAAAGCCCAAGCTTACGATGCCGACTTACAGAATGTGTTGATTGAACTTTTGAAAATCTTAAATGTCTTGCGTAATTTTAAATGTATATCAAGCATTTTGTGCTCAAATAAAATACTTTGAGAAAGTAAACTGAACACACTCAACCATGTAGAGTTCATAACTGTAATTGTAACGAAGATAATCTCTTGTTAAAAAGAAAAAGAAGAATGAATTGAAATCTGAATTCACATACAGGCATCAAAAAGATTTTTGGCTCTTCAGATTTGTCAATGCACCAAATAGTTTGCAGGTACTGCTTGATGTATTTATTGAGTGATGTAAATAAGCTATGAGATGTCTGATGGCCCAGTCAACTTTAAATTCAGAGTTCGCATCTGCAACAATATACGTTCCAACTGACAACAGCTTCGAGGCACGTCACGATAGTGTACAACAAACTGGCTGACACTCTTTGTAACGAATAGATCGCGGCCAGAGATGCAATTTGCAGATAGAGAATGCACGTCGGATGGAAAACAGTTTATGTAGGAGCACTATAAATTTCCTGGTTGTCAAGGTGAAGTGTAATGCAACGAAGACGACGCAAAAAGTTGTTCTGCAATAAAGAGGTAGATGAGTTACAAACTCGAATAAACAGTATAGGACTCATTGAAAATAAATAGGTCGCCATTCAATGTTTAGTTGCTCGTTTGCATAACCTACTCAATTATTTATCGCGGCAAGATCACAGAGACGTGAAAGGAAAACATATTTTCAGATCTTTTTGAAAGTTGTCATGTAAAAGAGGATGGTCGGTTTTTCTTTAATGAACTATTTACCAATGACGTATGCTTCTTCAAAATTTCAGTTCATAATAGTTATTTATGCACCAACGGCGTTGCAAGAGTTGCAAAAGTTGCAAAAGTTCGAGCGGCGACGAAAAGCCCGAGTTCATTAGAATCAGTTAAGGCCGTTGGTACAAACATAATTTCATATTTTACGTAATTTAATTACTCAGATTTAAAAAATTAAAATGATTTTATATTGCATAATTAGAACGAAAATATTACCCTTCGTTAATAACACATACTAAATTAAGTGACGTGGGGATAGGAGTAAGTGCAAGTACGTGGGGAAGCAGTCAACGGACTCGAGTTCAGTGTTCGGCTCGTGCCTTTTAAGCATATGTTAATGGCGCAGCTTATTCTCGTAACACACGTATACCCATCTGAACACCTTCACATCCATAACCATTTATCGTTCGAGAGCACTCACCCTTCATGACTTCTAAATAGTGGATGGCAACTCCAAACCAGCACTGTGATAATTTGTCCTGGGGTAGATGACATTGATCCTGACAAATTGACATTTCTCTACACGCCAAACCTTCGTGTCCCTACGTTTTTCTTAAATCTGGGGAATGCCTAACCTACCTTTCACGTCTACGGAAAATACCCTAATTGCGGTAGAAAGCAATTCCTCGCTCGACCAGGAACTCCGCGTGGCTCGTCTTTTAACCCATCTCGCGCCGCCGACGAAGAAGAAATCTCGCCATCAACACAATAACAATAAAACATGGTTGACCCGCTGTCAAACTGTCACAGCAAAGGCAGCGGCGGCGGCAACGGCGGTCTCTGCTGGGAAAAACAAGCGCTCGCGACGCCAGGCAAATAGGTCAGCTTCCGAGAAGCGAGGAGACCCAATACGCCTCGGCGTCATCCGAGTAATTACTTCCCGGTAGCGCAGCCGCGACGGCACCGCGGCCAGGCGACTGCGAGCGGCGCACGCGTCTGCACCAGACACCGGAGACGCGCAGGTGAGTGACGGTGAAGGGTAGAACAACGGTGCCGAGTCGCCGGGCGGAAGACAGGCAAGTGGGCGAGAGGTAAGACATTGGTGCTGGGAGAAGGCGTGGCGGTTGGTGACGTGCGGTTCTAGAAAGAGGCATTGTGACCTTCGGTGCTGGAAGAAGGCATGGTGACCTTGAAATGAAGGCAGCGTCCTGGAAATGAAGGCAGCGTGGTGTGGTTCGGTGCTGAAAAAGAGCGCGGTGTGGTTCGGTGCTGAAAGAAAGCGTGGTGTGGTTCGCTGTTGAAAGAAAGCGTGGTGTGGTTCGGTGCTGAAAGAAAGCGTGGTCTGGTTCGGTGCTGAAAGAGAGCGTGGTGTGGTTCGGTGCTGGAAGGAAACGCGGGTACCTCTCCCAGGCGGGGCACGGACCCAGCTGACTGGCGTCCCGAGATATTTGCTAACGACGTCCATGTAAGTGTGTGTGTGTGTGTGTGTGTGTGTGTAAGTGGAGAAGAAGGGTCAAGGACGAGGAAGGAAAGATTGTGGTCAATCTGCAATCATTTGTAAGGATAAACATCGCTGTTGCCGGCTCCGGACACAGAAACGCTGCCAAGAGGTAGAAACGCCGACGGTGCCAAGGCAGGATGTTGGCGGCAGCGGATCCAGAAAGCAAAGCAGTGCGTCGACAAAAAAAGCCCTTGGCCTGTGGATGCGCGAGATCAACACTGGAGGGGGGGAGAAATTACGAACGCCATTGTTCCAAGGCAAGAAAGCGGGGCAGGAAGTGCATTCTAGAGCCAACGAACGGCCTTTCAGGACGTAACTCTGCGTATGTTCTTGTCCCCCTCGCTCGTGCAGAGCGTCAAGAAAACTGGGTGGCGCATAGGCGGCAGTAAATTGTGGAGACTGGTTAATAAGTGGATCTACAACAGCAACTATAGATTGACTCATACAAACTTCACGTGAGTGGGCTTCCTGTTGTTAATAATAATAATAATAATAATAATAATAATAATAATAATAAATTTGAACTTGGAACTGAACACTGGAACACTTTGATGGTATAGAATTTCAATTCTAAGAAGGGAAATGGGTTTTAGAACAGAGCAAGAGTGTTACCCACATTTAGTATGGCTACTAAATGCACATGAACAAATCTGGTAAAATATCCATTTCTTATCTTACGAATATTTGTAACACTCTCTTAAAAAACTCGTCAACAAAGCTGGGAGGCACGTGGGCACGCTAAAATTATTTAGAAAAGTTAACTGATCTGAAAATACAACTCGTACAATAGATGTCATCCAAATGTTACTTAAATGAAGTTTCCTAGTTAATATTATATTATATTACGGTGTTTCCTCTTTGGCCTTGACATTTTCTAGCATAATACAGTTATAAAATCTCAGTAGAACTAGAAATCTCAATAGAACTGCACTATAGAACAGAAGAAAACACAGCAACATTGCCGCAAGAAACTTCAGGATGGATATCAAATTACTATACCGCAACATCCTTAAATTTCCCTAAATTTTTCATAACTATTAATATTCTTTCTTAAAATAAAACACATCAAGAAAAGTGAGTGAGTGAGGTATGAGTGACCATATATATTCCGAGCATGTTAATATGCTGCTCTGAAAATGTTACACAAGATAGCCGGACAAGCCTGGCGTGAATGTCTCTCTATGATTAACAATAGTATATTCGAAAGTGTTTCCTGCCTGGTCTTAACATAATCTGGCAGAATAAAACTATAAAATATAAGTGAGAAAGTACTCTTTAGATTAGAGGGGAACCCATCGACTTCCTTTCAAATAATTAATTTTAAAATGGCTACTAAATTCATGAATTAAGTTTTTTTAATATTTCCCTGAACTTTCGCCATGCAATTATGATATCCCTGAAAATATAAAGCTTATACTTTTTTGACATCAATATAAACTTTTATGCGATTGGGTAAGGGAATATTTCATCAACCTGTTGTAAATATTTAAAAATGCCCTGTATTTCTGTGGAAAGAAAGTCTGTTCCGCTCAGATAAGTACAAGTTGTTTAAATTTGATGATAATGGCATGTCTGGACAAACTTAAAGAATAAAATTAAACAGATGTAACGTTTATTTCAAAATTTAACGAAAAAGCACATATTCAAAGACATGGGCATGTATATATAGTTTCTTGGTGTTGTAATGTGTAACACTAACCACCCAAAATTTTGAAGTGTAAATGGACAGTGTCGCAGTCTGCCCAGCTAAGAAAAGTAGACATTTTTCATTAAATATCCAATCATTTTAGCTCGATGTATTATTTTTGAACGAGAAAGTGTAGAAACTAGAAATGGCTGCCATTCAGGGGAAGAGAAGGTAATTGTCTGCTTGTTTCCCATGCATTCCAGGCAAGCGCCGCTGCATGACGGATCGTGGCGGAGACGGACCCTGGCAGCCGCAGCTCAGGGCGGAAATCCCCTTTTATGCCTCACTGCGAACCTCTCGTAATTCATGCCGTCATTAACACAAATTACTCTAACAGTTTCACCTATCTCATCGTATACCTTTAGTAGCAATTTTTTCGGCTCATTATGACCATCATCAGTGCGAATGTGTATGATGTGAATATTGATTCCGAACGTGCCAATCACGAGGACTTAATACATTATTCCTGCAATTGTAGTACATATTGTATCTGGAAGATGTGAATGCGGTGTTTCTTCCCACCCTCTTGAAGATATCGTAAGATCCAGCGCCTACCTATACGTTGGAGCGCGTGGGTTTTCCACCTTACATGTATCTCCTCCAGCAAGTGAGCGACCCGTCCGAACAAGCTCTAAGCATCTGACTAGTCGATACCCCAGGCATGAGTAGTATAGTGCAAGTGCAAGCGTGAGGGTGAGAGGAGAGGTCGCGGATAAGGAAGAGAAGATCGCGTACGGCGTGTAAGCCGTTTTCAAGATTGATTATTTGAAGTTTCCAGGCGTGTCAACTGCTACGGTCATTCGACCCGTTAATACAGTGAATGTATATCCCAAGATGTCGGTGTTCTTTCCCACCCATTGGGTTGTGAGACCCGGTCATGTCGGCTCACGGGGTTTTTCTTTTCCAGGTATTCCCCCCAGCGGGGCACCGCAAGGCAGGATTAGCTCTAAGCTCCCAAGCTCCCGACTGGTGTCCCGCCATGTGTGGTAGTGTAGTGTTTATTAGAGTAAGAGTGTGTAAGGGAAAGGGCGAGGAGCGGGCAGGATGATGAAGGAAAGGAAGTGTGCGGTCCGTGGTCTGTTTGTTAGGGTCTCCGGCATCCGTCTGGCTTTTATCAGAGAACTCACGGAAAACTGTCAATCTGAGTAGCCGTTAGAATTATAATATATAAAGGATGTATATAATATCTTACCTACATTTAACGAATTGATTCCATCGTCTTATGTAGTGCAACGAGCGATGTAGCGGTCAGACTGCTCACCTTCCGTCTCAGGGTATCGGGATTCAAATCTAGATCGATCGTGACTTAACAAACAAAACATTCGTCCAAGAGGACGTCTAGAGCAAGAAATCTTAATACGTCCTAAGGGAACAGGAGAGGAGGAAAAGGTCAATACCTACTAGAGGAGACCTTGAACAAGGTGTGTTGAATAGTTTTAAAGATCGGCGGGAACAAGAGTAATGGAACTCGTGTTGTAGTGGTCATATCGCCCATCCTCAATCACTGAAACTGCACGGTTCAATTTCTGATCTATTCAGTAGGATTTGTAGTGGACAAAGCGGGTCCTTGGTAGATCTTTTTGGGGGTTCCTCCTAATCGCGTCTCTAATTTCACTATTGCTCCAGCATCATTTAAATTTCAAAACCATTGACATCGTATACGACCAAGGAAGCTAAGAACTGATCATAATATTAAAGAATTTACTCTAACAAGTATCCGGTGTAACGACGTAGTGGTGTTCACAACTGGAACATAGATTCTGGAGGTATCTGGAACTGGATCGGTGCTTGCCACTGCCTTGCATAAAATATATGTAAAACAGCTAGTAAATGCAAATAGATTCAAAAAGAAGGCTTATCTTTTCTAAAAAAAAGTGTCTGCTACTAATTGGTGATTACAGCAGCTGGGTTGAAATGTGAATTATTCTCTACAAACATTTGTATCGTGGAAGACAACAAATTTTCCGAGGAGCACTAAGACATTGAACGTTGCTACAAATGCTCATTTTCGATGGCTGCTGAAGCATCGAATTTCTCTTGAAAACAACAATAGTAATACCATCTCTATTTTATATGTAGGTTTGTAATTGTTTTTCTTCCTTCGTAACCATTCTTACACGGAATACTTCATCATCCTGCCCTCTTCATAACCTTCCATCGTATCATTTTTACACCTCATCCCTCAAGGACTGTGTAAAAACGGATTCAGCACAGGAATGCTGGTCCCCCCAAAATAACCCGCGAAAAAATATGACTGTGCCACCGCGAATACAGTTGTTCGTTAGCGTGATCCTAAGATAACCGATTAGCGACCAAAAAAGAAAACTATTGCATGCTTTACCACCAGAAATCGATACTCTTAGCAACATGTAGATCACCACTTCCCGTGGACGAAGATCGAGAAGCAAGTCCCTGCGAATCGAAACCGGCTGCAGCGAGTGACCCCGCTCGTTTTTCCTTTGCGCGACTCGGGAGCAACAGTGGCGCGCAGTATTACGCATTTCAGCGTCCTCGCCATAAAAGTGTTGCAGCGGTATTTCGCTTTCTCTTTCCGCGAGGCAGCGGAACTCCTCTACGCTTGCGGGCGGAGCGGGGCGGGGCGGCTGGAGCCCGGGCGACGGAGCCGTTCTCAGGCCATCGCGCGCACGGGCCAACGCGCCGGAAGGAGGAAGGTCGAGCAGTGGCAGAAAACTAACGTTAGATGAGGTAGCGCTTGCGATACTTCTCCGTGGTTGTGATACCAGTGTCTAAGCCTGAAGGCTACACCTCGAAACGGGTGAGTGATTTTGATGGGTAGGTTCATAGGTTCAATGATGTTTTATTTTATGGAGCAAGACCCCTTCCGCCTGACCATGAAAATTTCTCTACGATCCTTTTACCATCCAGAAGCGAAAGCAGATATCACTTGGGTGACGAAACACGGGAATACAATTGTGCTCAGAGTTGGTTTTTTTAGGCTTGAGGGTTTTTTGACGTGCAATAAATATACAACACGGATCATCCAGCTTTGCTCTCCCTCCGAAAGAAGGCGTATAAAGGATTTTTTGCTCTTAAAAGTCGACTACTTCAATCGGATTTGAACATGCGATTAAGGTTTACCTAAAGAATTGATGATAGCAATAATGACGGTACGAATGATGATGGGGAATGAGAGGCTGGAGATACAGGGAAAACTCCAGAAGTCATATCTTCATCACACGTTCTAAAAGGTTCGACCGGAATTTGAACCCACTGCCAACCGTGAAAGGAGAGCTCTCTGATAGCTACATAACAAATCGCCTCGGCACACAGAGGGCTAAATGGCAAATCTAAGTTGAACTAACCCCCCCTCCCCAACATTTTGATACCTACTATTTGCATGGGTAAATTTGATAACAAATGTTGGAAGACGAGATTTAAGCGCGGTTTATTTAAAACGGATTTATTTTTTCGACTGACATTGCTACCTTGAGAGAGTGGTCTTGTCTATTTTCAAAGAAATCGTAGCGTAAGTTTGACATGTTATGACGCGACGCATAAGTTATCCCTTGTCCTAATTTCATGTCATGTTCTAACGTCCATGCTCTTTAGACTAATTACAATATTTTCAACCACAATTATTCAATCACATACAGATTATGCAAAACTACACGATTGTTTGAATACCTTTCGTTAGTAACAGATAAAGACACCTAAGTGACATCATTCTGAATCTTTGAAAATTATACTTAACAGTTGCACATTTTTTACTGAACAACTATTTTCACAAGAAATCGAATCTAAAATTCTGATAATTTAAAATCTCATATTTTTGCGCCACCATGCAAAAAGTTAAGCATCTGTTTCGTGACATTTTTTTACATGATCGAATGGTCTGAAACTGAAAGCATACGCAAAAAATAATATATCGATAAAAATTAGGAATGGTTAAGTAAACAGTTCATTTCATTCATACCACTGTTTTTGAAGGTATTTACGATTAATATTTCTTAACCAATTTAACAAAAAAACACACCGTAACAATTCTTTATAATTTACAATTTTACGTTACGTGCGGAACGGATAATTTTAATTCATTGTAAGCAAATTTGATACAGTTAAAAATTTCAGCCAAAACGCAAGGGAGAGGGGTGCTCTGAAATACGAAAGTCGTATAACACTAGCCACATATATTCACCATAAACCATTTCAATCCTGATAATATTTTCCAGCATTTCTAAATTTCTAACTCTATATCCCATTAATTCTTGTAAACCTTTTCTAGGAATCTCGAAGTAAAATAATGCTTGTCTGATAGTTCGAAAAATATATGAAATATTCTAGAGATTGATACATTATTTCTCTCAAGAAACGAGAGCTCTCTATTCTCTACATTTCATCTGCTTCTCAACGTGCATATCTTTATCCTCGCCACAATTACCTAATAGAGAAGTCCTCGCAAGTGACAACGTGCGCAGGCACGGTCTTTACAAGAACCTGTTTGGACACCGCATATTCAGACACCTGAAGTGCCTACAGCAAAGTCTAGTGCAGCAGGTCTTACAACAAGCACTGTAAAATACGAGCACAAATGATGCGTAAGGCCCCTGAGGGAGAAAATTGCTCTTACACAGCAAACTGGTTCTCAGCGCTCTTACGCAGAAACAAGGGTATTAAAACAAAGCTTCTAGAACTTGAGCGGTGGGTGAGCCATTAATCAAGAGGATTAAGCGGAGAGAAATTCCTCTGATGTCTAATGAGCGTCACAGACAAATTTTGAGTATGATGGCTTAATTACTAAGTGCAAAAAATGTGTAAGTTTAATATGTATAATTTAGCAAATAATTTGGCAGATATTTCGTTGTTAATTAGCACGAAATTGTCTTATTTACTCATGTTCTTAATTATGACAAGCAGCGACTGACACGACTAAAAGGGTAGGGAATACCTTTCTTGGAGCTAAAATGTACCAGGATTATTCCCAAAGTAACGAAAAAAATATACGGTATATAAAAATGTGGCTAAAAACCTAACTTACACGCATTACACAGTACACGTTATGCCACACACACACACACACACTTGCATTTACAAAATAAAACTAATACAACCAAACACAATTTTCTGTTATACTAGGGAAAATCAATTTAGACAGTGTCTCTCTAAGGGTATTTTGGTTTAAGCCCATCTACTTGCTACACCTCGGGATGAGAGAAATCGTCCAAATTTTGCGTTTGCATCTGAGTGAGCCGGCAGAGAATGAGCCTGCAGAGAATCATCCGATGGAGGCGAAACCATCTGGCGACCACCACAAAGAGGTAAGAGGGAATTTCGCACCAGCCTATACAAATTGCCTCTACTATAATACGAAGACACGTCTAATAAACAAGTTTATTTCCTGTGCTCTCCTCTTGGGTGTCACAATAAAAGCAAGAAGTTTAATATGCATGCTTTTTCGAAGCCCGCAATTTTTTTCTCGAGACGATCATGGCAGCAATTTCCGAACAAGGTGCAGATTCCGCTCTGGGGCCCTTCCTGGAAGTGCGGCTGGCGAAGGTCGGCCGATGCGACGAGCAAGGAGACCAGCTGCCCGCGGGGCTCTCGGCTCCAGGATGGCGTTCCAAGGCGCGGGCAGAGGAAGCAGGGCTTAGAAGGGGCAGCCAGATCATGTTGGCAGGACGCGATTTCACGGGGACACCCCAGGGATCGTCCCTTCTAGAATATTGGGTGCCCCTTGCCGAATAATAATTAATTTATCTTTTACTGACGCGATATTCCTCATAATTGCCTTCTACACGGAGCTCGATATACACTGCTTAACTTACATGGAGTAAGGGAGTAGTGGTTACGAGAGAAATATGAGAACAGTTGATTGATGCTACATGTTCTCTTATGGAGGGAGAAGAAATTACGGAAGGGAATTACGGGAGGGAAGTATGGAAATATAAACAGACTCAATTTACCATAAGGTAATTAGTAAATAAGTAAATCTAAATCATTAAAATTAGGTAAAAATAAAATATTGTATGTCCCGTGGGCGTTAACTGGTTCCAATGATCTTGGGCGACAAAACGCCCTGCTGCCGGAGAACCTCAAACATAATTATAATGTCTCAGCCCGGTCACACTTACCCACATATGTGCGCCACTCGTTGGAAAGTTCAAATCAAATCCAAATCCAAGAACTTTGAAACGATAACTTGTTTTGTAAACAAGGGAATGCTTACAGGCCCAGTTGCAGAGGAGGGCATCGTTCCTTTTAACAGTACTTTTAACAGTCATAGGAGATATGGAGGAACACTGAGAAACCGCATGTGAGTATATTACTCGCCACATTCACAGTTGGTTGTAAAAAAAGAAAAAGACAAACGTTTTGTCATATAACATTCGATCGTTCACATTTTTTTTAAAAAAGGGAAAGTAAATATAACATAATGAACGGTAAAATAAATTGTGAAACCTAATGAAAGCAATTTTCAAAAAAACCTATCAGAAGCAGGATAGGGCACATGAGACGAGTAAGAGGCAATGGAGGCAGTGAAGTGAGATAGGGGAATTAAGGATATCAGTGTGTACGGACAGATAAATGGCAATTGATTTTTGAAGACCACAAGAGTAAATAATAACAATCACATGTCTCTGCAGTAAATAACAACCCTCATTTCCAAGAGGGGGAACTAAAAAAATGTACGTTATCATTATTTACTCCCGCGTTCTGTATTTATGAAATAAAAAATATTATATTAATTTATTATTAAATAAATTTAAAAAATATATTTTTGATTTTTTTTCAACATTTAATGGGACCCATAATATATTTTATTACTATCATCTGGTATCCCTCTAAGATTGTGACCCGGTTAGGTGACTAAGGACATGAACTGGCAGTGCCTCAGATCGCGACGACCTAGAGTTCGAGTCCTCACGGCGGCAAGAATTTCGACAATAACGAGTTGTCTGGAGGAGAATTCTAGCGGTCGGCTGCTGTAACCGGTAGTTTTCCGTGGTATCTCCAACCAACACCACGCGAATGATGGAGCAGTACCCTAACAAATGGGCAACGGACCGCGTGCGATCTTTCCTTCTCGTTCCTTGTCCTATCTCATCCCTTACTTACACATAATTTCAATTACACGCACTGAACTACCACATATAAGAAGAATCCAGCCGGGAGCTTAGAGCGTGTCTCGGATGCCCCGCTAGTGGGTGATACCAGGTTGGGGAAAACACGCAAGCAGCCGTGTAGGCTGGCGCCGGATCTCCCCATCCAAGTTGAGTAGATCACCGCCACATCACGCGATAAAAGCATCCACTAAACTTACGGCACAAACGGCCTTGGCAATCGACGCGCCCGGAAACAAAAAAAAATCAACCCTCCCGGAAACGCTCATCACTAATCAACCACTTGGCCGGCAGCCGTTGTCGTCCGCGGAAAACGCCCTTCCCACTCGCCGGTCACCCGCGCGCTTCTTGCTTCGCCGCCGCCGCCGCCGCCGCTTTTCGGGGAGTCGCGCCCCGCACAAGAAGCGACGCGGCCAGCGCCCTCGCGACGCCACCGGGCGCTTCGCGGAATCGCGCCTTCCGATGATCCCAACCGCAAGTCATTCCGGTGATTTTTCTTGTTGAAAATCGCAGAAAGAATGTAGTAGACACCCACGAATGATTTTTTATGACAAAAAAATGTGAAAACACGTCGATTTTTAAATTTAACTACAATATTTTTTGTTTTCAATTAAAAAAAATTTATGTTCCTTTATCTCAGCAGTACGTTTGAAACTTGATTTTACTCGTATATTTAGGGGTACTTTACACTCAGTAATAACGAATAGAAAAATGAAATAAAAGTGGATTCGCAATGCGTTTTGTTCACATATATTTTGCAATTACGATATTGAACTCCCAAAGGAAAATGTTATTAAAGTACCGGTATATAACGAAATTATTAATTAATGTACAACAATTTCTCTCAACCTAACATGATTTGCTTTTATTCAGTTTTTTCTTCTTATATATGTCATTGGGAATTATGAAAAGTAATTTCCAAGATTTTTAATAACCAGCAAGCACGCTGTTAAATATTACCCACGCATTGTATTAGCAGCCTGTATTCGAAGAGCAACCAACGTAGCTTGGTTGTCGCCGCATTCGTGTCTGACAGTTTCATTTCTTTGCCTTGTGAATGAAATCCCTATTGCACCTGCCTTATTGCTTGAAGTCTTCAGCGCCAGTGGTGCAATGAAATTGATATCCGTCGGGCGGAATCATTAGCCGGATTCCATTACGAGGCCGAACAAAAGCTGCTGGGGCAACGCCGTCACGCGACGTCTGCGAGGGGAATGCGGCGGAGACGGGCACTGAGCAGGAGCGGCGACTGAGGGAAAGGTAGGAGTTGCGGCTGATTCGTTGTCAGGAACGTTGGTGCTGGCGGCGAGACGGCTGTGTTTAAAGCAGCGATGCAGAGGGACGGTGAACGTGAAACTGGAGATGCGTAGGGAGTTGTCGGAACTTGATAAGAACGAAGACAGTGACCTGACAACGAGACTGAAATAATTGTATGAGTTTTTAGTCGTTTTTTGTTGTTGATATGGTATGTTAGGCCTGAAGGGGAAGGCGCGGCAGGGGAAGACATTTCCAAGGAAGTTCATTCAATTTCTGAATTTATTTACTCGTTGGTATGATAACTGTTTGTCGATTATTGCGTAATGAAAGGCATTTAATCTATTTTCATTAAGATCCTAACATTAAATTATCGTCTATACCAATTAAGTCTTGTCTTCCCGTCTTTCGTCAGGTAGAATTGGAATAGTTATAGACATAGTACTGCGAGGTCACGTATAAGCAACATTGTTTTTTCAGAGTCAAGAAAAAAATTCTTGAACATCCATTTTTTCAAATATCAGAGCATTAATTTTTAATTAAGCAGAAGTGAAATAGCTCCACTTACAATGAACATGCAAATTAAGAGTTTTCACAAAAATACATTTACATAGTCATTGACGTCCAATAACTATGAAACCTTAATTTCCCATCACAACCGCCAACCACACAAAAAACTTACAAACAAATCTCACAGTTTCACCTTCAGAGCATATTCTGCTTCTTCGATATTTGTCGTGAGCACTGAACCGGCCACCCAAACGAAATACAGATGATAATAACACAAATTTAATGATAGACGTTAATAAATCAGCTTATAACTTTTGATCAAATACAATTTTGATCGATGTTCTATTAATTTAATTTTGAACATCGATGTTTGTCAACAATGGTGTTTTGTTGTCGATGTCGCACCGCTATCACACAGCACAAAGAGTTCCTTGTTAGGGAAACGAGGGGATCGGAGTGCGCTCGCTAGCAATCGCATGGTGTTCTGCCGTGTCTACCACTCTCCTCCGTTCCCAATTGCGTGTTGGCAGTCAATGGGTCGTCATCTCCCGCTGCCAACGCAAGCGCCAGAACGAAGCGCACGGCGCCCCGCGAGCGCATGGCTGAGGAGGTGGAACTGCGAATGGCGAGCGACGGCAGCCACAGGCCGCTGCCAGAACTTTTACTGGCCAGGGCGGATGGAGCGGTAGAAGCGGAGGTGGCGTTGGGAGTGGAGGTGGATGTGCAGCAGCAGTGGCGGAGGCGGTGACGGAAGATGACACAGACGGTTGCGGGGAGGGCGAAGAGAATGGGGATGGCATTGGGGTTGAGGGAGGGGAGGTAACGAGAAAGGGAATGTGTATGGAGAAGTGAACACGGACGGGGAGAATGGGGTCGAGGAATACAAATGGGGATGGGGAAGGGCAACGGGGATGGATTTTAGAACAGTGACAACTAGAACGAGATCGGCGGGTAGGGCGGGGCGTTGTGAGTCGGGGGTCGTTATTGGTGGCGTGTTGGTGACGTTTACAGTCGTAGGTGAGGGGCGGGCGGGGAAGGTGCACGAGGGAGGAAACGTTGAAAGTAAGCAGGAGTGGGAGTCGGAGCGGGAATTACTATTAAGGCACCTAAGAGCGAGAGCGCAGGCAAGAGGGACTGGAGCGAGGATGGAGTGGGGCGGGGTAGACAGACCGGCGGGGAGCAGTCGGTGAACGGAACGGTGAGGGGGAGTCAGAGGCAGCTAGGTAAATGACTGCGTCCGCCGCGACATCCATTACGTGCGCAGACAAATGAGAAACCCACGCGGCGCGCAGGAAGCACCCGCGCGGCGGGCACAGGCGGGCGCGGGCGGGACGGGTGCGGAGAGGGTAGGAGCGATGCAGGCGCGGAGCAGAGGCGGGGCAGGACGCGGACGGGGAGCGGGGGAAGCGAGGCGGACGTCGGCGAGAGAGGGAGGAGCGGGGGGAGCGGGGGAAGCGGAGAGGAGCAGGGAGCGTGGGAGCGGAGCGAGTGGAGCGGGCCGGGGGGCGGCGGAGCGGGGAGCGGAAGTGGGCGGAGGCGGGAGCGTGGGCGGAGGGGCGGAGGGGAGCGGGGGAGGGGAGCGGGGAGCGTCGGAGCGGGTGATGCGGGGGAGGCGGGGGAGCGTGGCGGAGCGGGCAGAGCGGGAGGAGCGTGGAGCGGAGCGGGGGGAAGCGGGGGCGTGGGAGCGGGGAAGCAGGCGGAGCGGGGAAGCGGGCGGGCGAAGCGGCGAGGTGGCTAGAGCGGGGAGCGGGGCGGCACGGGGAGCGGGGCCGAGCGGGCGAGCTGCGGAGCGGGGCGCAGCGGGGAGGGCGGGCGGAGAGGGGGAGCGGGGGGAGCGGGAGCGGGGCGAGCGGGGGAGCGGGGCGGAGCGGGGAGCGGGGCCGAGCGGGGCCCGGGCGGGCAGAGGGGAGCCGGCGCGGAGCGTGCGGAGCGCGACCGGGCGCCGAGCGGCGGGCGAGCCGGCGGCGGCGATGGCGCGCAGCGAGACGGGCGAGGGAGCCAAGGTGCAGGCAGTGGGTGGGCAGGCGCTGTTGTGAGCGAGGTGATTGTGGTAGAGGTGGGAGAGAGCGCGATGCAGTCGGTAGGAAGACGTGTGAAGTTGAGCTGGGCGAATGTGGAAATGGTGGGTAAGCGTACAGGCGGACAGGCGAATTGGCCAAGGAAGTGCGGGTAATATACCCGATAGCGAATAGACAACACATAAAATGATTGGAATAGTTGCAGCAAGAACTAATAGGTGAATAAATGGGAGCGTTGCGCACCACATTTAAAAAAAAGTAAGAGCTTAGTTGCCAGAAAGCTGCAGAAGTAAAGAACTCTCAGTTGGAGGCAGACGAATCTTCCCAATCCGAAAATACATTGATTTTCTAACATTGCTTTACCCTCCGTGTAGCATTTATTATATGTCAACGATACGCCAATATCTTCACTTGACTGATTGGTTCCGGGAACGTCAACTGCTATGGTCATTAGTCCCATTATTGTGCCGTGTTAGTCCCGTATATATGCTTAGATTTAACAAGGATTCTCCCGCAGTTGATGGTGAAATCCGGTTCCGACTTACACAACGGCTTCCTGGAGATTCCTCCCTCATGTATCTGCCCCAGCGAGGTTAAGATCTATGCTTGAAGCCTACGATGTCGCATATTCATTGGCTCCCCAATAATCGACGATAAGTAATAACACTTTGAAAGTTACATGAAATAATATCCTTCTCTTGATTTTCTTTAATTTATTAAAATAGATTTTCTAAAAAGCTCTGTCAATAACAGTGCTACAAAGCGGTAATTGGTGTAATGTCAGAGATACAATTTTTCTTTAAAGGAAATGTTTTGATTTTGTTTGTTTTTGGGCCGATTTACCTCAAAATTTCATTTTTCGCTTGTTTTGAGTTACAACAAAAATCCGAAAAGACAATTGCGTGTGTTAGTGATGTAAGTGTAAATGCGTACACGGGGAGAAGGTACGATAAGGAAGAGAAAGGAAAGATCGCGCGAGGTCTGTGGTCCGTTAGTTCGTCTGGTATTTATCCACGGAGAAAACTGAATGGGAGTAACCGAAAAACTAATGATCAGAACAGCCAACTGCTAGAATGTTCCTCCAGATAGCGACTGAATTCGACCAAGCTATACAGCTAGTGTGGAAAACCCGCCACAACCTCCCAGTTAGGGTAGATGCAGAGACAACAGCAATATTGTCTCTGAGCTTAACTGTGCCGGTTACAAAATCTTGAAATTGACTTTCTAAATTCAACATAGTATGTAAACATTTCTTTGAAGTTAAATATTACGTCCACTTTTTCTCTCGCTGAATCAGCGTTGAAATTCTGAAGGATGCCTCCTTCCCTAAACCTAGAGATATAAATCTCAATAGAAGCAACTGAGGAAGTGAGGCAGACAAATGACTGGGGTGGGTGCGCGGACGTACACTTCGGCGACCCAGCGCTGAGGAGAACAAATGAGTGCGCCGGTAGGTGAACCGCTGGGCCGTCAATTAGACGGGCGTCTGAGAAGTGGAGCTGGCGGGCGGTCAGCAGGGCGGGCGGGCGCTCAAGCCAGCGCCGGGAAGGGGACGGGGGAGGAGAAAAGACGGACGAGCAGGAGCGACGGACTCCCACGCCCTCCTCAGGGCACAATCACAGGAAGCACGCGTCCGTGCCCGCACCGCCACCTGCCCTTGGGGCCTCCCTCTGGCCCTTGTGTCCGCCCTGCGGCGGCAGCGGCAGGAGTACCCCAAGGGCCTGCGCGGGCGCGTGACTCCGGATTTTCCGCTCCTGCGCGGGGGCAGCCCGCGCTGCCGCTCCCACGCTAGGCGGAGCGCGGGTGGAGGCGCTGGCAGGCGGAAGCACGGCGCTTTACTTGTTCATCCCCACACCCTTGATGCGGTTTAGAAAGTTAGATCGACTCTTTTGTCAACACATCTACGTAGGGCATTGATTTTCAAAATCTATAGAAGTACATTATCAGAATGGGGGCAAATACAGTTGTACAATTTTTTCAAAAATCGACAAAATATAAATTTATCCATTTATTATTATTATTATTATTATTATTATTATTATTATTACTACTACTATTATTACTATTTATCTATTATATCTTCAAAGAAAATCCCTTACAAAATGAACAATCATATTCAGGAATGCAACTTTTTTCACAATAATAGTAATAATAATAAGAAGAATTGTTCCACTGTTCCCATAAGAACTATGATGTTGCGCAATTCGCATTACGCTAGTAGAAAATTGAACTATAAGTAAAAAGAACTGAAAATTAAAAATACTCCCTAAACACAAATTAACAAAAAATGCAAAGGCAAAAATAAAATTATCATCTCATAATCCAGTAGTCATGATTATAATTTGTACAATATTTTGCAATTCTCTTGATATACTGTAATAAAAATGGCATGTCATCGTGTTTAATTCTATACACGAAGTGCTACATCCTCACGAAATATTTTTATGAAGTCACTATTTAAAATTCGAGAAGTTGAATTTCTAGAAGGTGGCTTCATGTAATTCTTCACCGTCATTGCTACAAAAATGTCACCAGCAAAGTATTCATTCCACTAATTACTACAAACCAAATAGCAAAACAAACAGTTCAACTATTATAAAATTTGTTTCGCAGAAGTAGAACAGATAGAGTTCGTTGTATTTCCATGTACAACGTCTTAAGCTTTTCTATCACAAGGAAAACCGCCATCCTCAGACGCGACCGAAAGACTGAAGCTGTTTTGCAATACGTAAACCGCCAAGGACAACTTATGTCAGCATCGCGCAACTGCCCAAGGAGCACATTAAACGTGAATACAGTGCTTTTAAGTGAACCTACATGGCAACACTAGTGAATTCGATCTGACTCGACTCACGCGCAATGCTTCATCGTAAGTGTTTGCGTTTCTTTATTACACTAATCCAAACGCCTTCCTAAGCATTTTCCTGAAGGAAATGTGTGTATTATTAAAAGGCACATGATATCAGGAAATTCAAACGATGAGTTTTGCAACAGAAAGAAAATAGCAACATTAGTTTTCTTTCCCGCGTTAATTACAATAGATTTTATTCGGTCTAAATCATTACTTTCATTTCAAGAACGTACTGATACGTAGTATTTTATCCCTAGGACAGGTATTGTGTCAGAAATGTCAGTCTTATAATTAGATAAAAGAAATAAATACGAAGTAAATCAATTCATTCTCTCTTCAGTCCTGTTTGTCAGAAAGGTAAAAAATACAGAATGTTCATTTCAAGAAGAGAGATAATGATGTAACCAATAAAATAAGCACAAGAAAACAATGCTACAAAGACCTTTAATGAATATTCAGCAATTATGGAGTATGAAAAGAAAAGATTCGATACAAGGAATTTTAATGTTTCGTAAATCTTTCTTTGGTTTTCTTCTTGCGTAGTACTTCACAGGTTAAACTATGAAAACAGGTATTCATAGGTTATAGACGTTATAGACATTTTAAACGTTTCAATTTGAATACATATTCATTTACGTACAAGTGTTAGCAAAATTGTAAATAAATGAATATGTATTCAAATTGAAACGTTTAAAATATTGGTGTCTAGCCTATGAATGAAGCAGTTCAACCTGTCAAGGAATTTTATTGCAAAATTGATAAGGCATGGAGGTACCATTGAGTTGTGAGCTAGAGTAAAGAGTTTTTGAACTCTAACGAACGTTTTTTAAATGTTAGCCAAAATATTTAAATAACGACTAGTTAGGTGCCAATCATATTATTATTATTATTATTATTATTATAATTATTACTATTATTATTATTATTATTATTATTATTTGAAGTCAGATTGTCTTCGATTCAATAAACCCTTCGATTAATCAACAGCACTTCACAAGCAAATCAACAATACAAGCACAACTTAAAGCTTATTTATAATTTTTTTTAAAAATATCTTATCCTCTCACATAAAATTCATTGAAGGTTAACAAAAATAACGAATTCGCTTACGATAATAACGGAGGAAAATATCAAATTTGGTTCATGTTTACATTTTTATTCAGTTTTATCGTTTAATTTTCAACATCATTAGAGGCAGCTTGAAAACATTTTTGTAAAACTCTAGTCTCAAAAAATCATTTCGTACCTTTTCAGTCGACATATTATTCCATTCCCAGACAAATGTGTAAGCGCTTCCTATGCTCTCATTAAGCCAATTTTCTCTGATGGTACGTTAATTGAAAACGTTGGCACCAAAAACCCGGATACAGCATCATGCAAATGGATAAGATTGACCCGAATCTGACAGCGAAAATCTCAAATTTGCATGCATCAGAGGCGAATGACTCAAGACATTTCAGCAATGTGCATTAACTCTGTTGACCAGAGATCACACGATCTGCCAAACAACTCGGAATTTTACGTGATTTGAGGGAACTTATGGATTGCTCGCATTACGATAGGTAAACACATTAAATCGTTGAACGGGCAGGGAATACCGTCCAGCAGACCAGCGCTGTTTGTTTATTTGTGTTTTTGATACGACATGATGTTTACCGCTTTGCACACATCTCTGAAGGGCCGCCTTAGTGAAGAGTTTGCTTCTCTCACATTTGGCATTCTCTCCACCCGTTTGGGATAGAAGCGATTAAACATTACGAAACCCCTACCTACTAAATGTACTCTTGTACCAAGACAACTCTAAATGGCTGTTATTCGCCCAGATGAGTGGTTATTGTTGTGTTTTTTAGAGAGAAACTGGTATTCGACTGAGATACACAGGTTGAATCACCTACGTTGGCCACAACAAATATCTTCGAAACCGTTTGATGTGTCGGGCCGCTGCTCTCGAACAGTTCCAACGAACAGTGGCTATCTATAAGACGTCCTTTCTTCACGCACAGCGCCAAGAAACGAAGATATACAAGATCCCTATAAGTTTGTAGCTGTCTACTTGCTGACGTACAAGCCGCTCTACAAGAACTGCTATGGCTTTGGTAAGAAATAGGACAACGGCCGGTATAGTATAAGCAGTAGGAGCTTCACACTCATCTGCTACGAACTGGGTAGTTCAAGCTCTGTCAGCTTACAAGCCATCCTGTAAGTTAATTCACAAACCGAACTACTAGACGACATACATACCAATCTATAAACCGACCTACAAGCCGAACTTACAAACGGGTGTACACCCGACGTACAAGACAGCTTACAGTCAGGCCTGCAAGCCGACTTGAATATGGTGTCACTGACGTTAGCGAGGGCGACGTTCAGGACCGGCAACCAAGCAGTTCCGCCTTACAAGCGGTCCCCGCGCGGCGAGCAGCGGCAGCTCCGCGAGGGGGGGGCGCGCTGGGCGTTATTGGGCCGTAGGGAGGTGTGGCAGAGTTGCTGGCAACGCACCCGGAGCCGCGCGGCTCCCCGCCGTTTCCAGACGTCGTCGCGTCGTGGGCCAGCGCGCCGGCACCGCCTCGCCGCCTCCGCGCCGCCCCAGCGCTGACCGTCCGTTGTCCCGCGGCGGCGCCGCCGCCTGCAGCGCTCGCTGCGCGGGCGTCGGCGAGGGCGTAGCGGGTCGCGAAAGCGGAGGGTGGCCGGGTCACCGTTACTCCACCGGATAATTCATTTGGAAGCGGACATTTTGAAACGATTGGAAAGCAATATTTCACCTTTCTTTCTACATGTCTTTAAGTATTACTAATCCATTAGTTGAAAACGTCAAATTTTATTGGATTAGAAATTTCATTTCGAATGAACGTAGACTGTTTAAACATTTTTATGATTAATTATAATGTGGAGAAACTTCAATGCGTATATGATTATTGTGGCTGTTGCCCACACCCGAATGAACCCACTGTATAACGAAAGAGATAAGCTTAGTTGCGCTCTCTAACCGATCATGGAAAGAACAACATAAATTAATTTATTTAGAATCATCACACCATTTATGATACGTTCTTCACTTCGATAAATAAGAGACCGATTAAACGACACAACAAAAGATACCAAGACTTTGCGGCCCAGTCTTCAGACAGGCACATGTATTATCTTCTCATGCTCACTAAACAAAAAGGTTTCCAACTTTTTTTTCCTTTCTTTTTGAAATTTTTTTTCCCTTTTAGACCAAGGGGGGGCGCCCCCAGTAACATTTCACTTTTCCTTCGCCCCTTCAGTGGTTTTTGATTGACAATCGCGTGTTCTATGTGCATTATAGTTTTCGTACAATGCTATTACAAATACAGCTGTGCCAACAAAACCTTTGTGTGCATTCTATTCTCAACAATAGTAAATTATTTTTCTCTACTGATCAGTATTCGATAAAATATTTTATAGTCAGTCTCAGTAAAACACAATATAATTGGGTGACTTTTTACTGGCATTTTCTGTGTAGATGAGTAACTTGCAGACAACTTAATCTCGAAAGCATTTCGGTTAGAATTTCAAAACAAAAAAGAAATTCTGAACCGTTCCTCACATTTTCCATTAATGAATTTGTTTAATACTGATAACAAATAGTCTTTTTTAGGAACAAATTACTTTCTAAACCTTTGTAACGGCGAATAATCTCGTACACTTTGAAAGTCATTTGCGGATAGACCGAAAGAAATTTTCCGCAGTGTGGAGCCAATAAGACGCAAAGAAACCGACATTGGTTATTACAGCAACAATCGCAATTATTACGCGGCTAAGAAAACTTGAACATGAGTCTTACAGGCAGCCTATAATTATGGCACGGGGATTACACAACATCTAGAGTGAACGCACTATTCAACACCTCGATGCGTCTTTTTCCTCTCGAGTTTTCCTCCTCGTGAGCATTCCCAAAAACTATGAAACCGAATGCTATGTATTCTCCAGTCCTTTCAAATACTGTAATAGGAACGCAGAAGGAAAGCATCCTTAGTATTTGTATATTATTTTGGACTAATTTTTATATTATTAAAGTATATCGCGTGCATAATTTTCTACTTATAAAACACACGCAGCAACAACAAGTTAAATAGATCAACAACGTAACAATTTGCGTTTATACACATACTCAATTCTTCGGTAAATTTTTTTCATTCACGATATCAATTTCATCTTTGCCTTCGATAATTACAAATTAGTACTTACAAAGACTGATTATATAAGTTTGCGCAAACATTATCGGTTATCAAAAAGGGAAAGTTGTCGGTGATTGAAAAGATGTTTTTTCCGATTTTGGAAAGAAACTGCATATCTTTAAGTGCTAATAAATCATAAATTATTTCCTGGATATTGATTACCTGTAGTTTAGCCACTCAAGACCTAATATTTCTTTCCCTACCGCGAAATCGTATTATCTGATGACTTCGATTGAAATGTAAATGACATGTAATCTTTTTTAATCACGAAAAAATGTTGGACACACTTTTTACCTCATGGTGTCGTATAAAAATATTCCCAACATTTAGAGCACGTATTTTTTAAAACCAAACTCTTTATGTAAATGTGTGAAGGGCGAAAGAAGTACCAGACGTCTGTTCAGCATAGGAAGAGAACAACGCACGAAATACGCAGCCAGCTATCTTCTACAATAGCAACGCATATCCCATCAGGGTAAGCAAATGCGCAGTGAATATTCGTACAAAAGAGTAGGAAATTCGTAAACCGGAAGATTCGACTACCGATTACAGTGTTTTGACCCAAGAGTCAGAAATAAAGTAGCAGATTCGCCCAGCTGTGGGGCGGTCCGTTGACGTAAATACCTGGAAGAGACCCCCCCCCTCAAGCCGACGAGTGTGTCTCTGCCAGCGACGATGCAGTGAAAGAACATGGGCCCCTTCCGTAATATGACATCAACTACACTTACAGGACTAACGGTGTTATAACATCCCTTCCACGATATAACATTCGGTACACGTAGAGAACAAATGGTATCAGTACTTAACGTGGCCGGAATCGAACATTCAGTCACGAGTGCTCCAGGAGACAGACGAAATGACCAGCCCGCATCACGGTGAAGCAGCAAGGCCCCCTCGTCGGCCTTCCAGTGACCTCCTCCGCGGGGGGCTGGTGTTCGCTTCCCCTACGCCGGCCATGGCTTCGAGAATGCTAATTCACGCGCGTCGTTTTATTTTTCCCCCGTTGTCCGTTCATTTGTTCGCGGAGCAGAAGGCAGTCGCCGCATTACATAAGTAAACTTGTTGCCACCGCGCCGTCGCCGCCAGAGCTCGGCCTTGGCTGCGCGGACCTCCAGCTGCAGTAGGATGTCCGCCTCCGGCATGCCTCGAGGCATGGGGGAGGGAGGTTCAGGTGGTGTGGGCAATAGTGGAGGAACAGATAGGCGTTCTCACTGCAGTCGCTCCATTGAATCCTTGTTAGGACCATCAGTACCCAAGACTTTCCAGGCATACTTTACATTGATGATGATTTAATAGATGAAAATGGTAAGTGACGTGCATCATGATGATCAATGTGCAACTTGCTTTTCTTAATTATTGCCTTCATTTTTGTATAATTGGAGAAGTTAATTTCTTTTAGTTGCTGAGTAATGGGTAGATTTACGAATTTCACGATCTATTCATAAATTTTGTAGACGTATTAACTCATCACTTGGGAGGAAGAGTTGTTTGATTATTCACCTTATAATAATGATTTTAAATCATTGATTGACATCAAATGAATTACATATTTGTTCACACTACAGCGTACTGTCTCTGTCGTGACGTGTTCAGAACTACGAGATGGTCACATATTTGTGAAATTAATTTTCACGAATTAGCTTATACACGGGAGAAAGAAATGGTGTGGTGGGAGATGGTGTACACTGACCATCGCCAAGATTTTCCTCAGTAGCAATGAATAGTCATGACATACGTATTGATGAGTTCTCAACTAATGACCGAAGTAGATATAAAGAAACTTAAACATTCTATAAATTAAACCGCTATCTGATAATTTGACAGATGGCAATTTAAGCAATTCTAATCCGAGTATATAGGGGTGATGAGAGGTCATCAAGATATTTATGGAATTCGAGATATCGTAATTCGAGTTATACAGATAAAATTCTGTGGATCTGAGGAAACTATACCCATTTTTAGCCGAAATGAGATTATTAGCAGCATCATGTGCGTTTCTTGTTCTCTTCCTAGAGGTATGAAAAACTATGTCCTACATCAAGTAACAGTTCTTTTAAATAACACCAAGTTCAACCTGAAACATCTACAAACTGCTCTCCTGTACAATTCTCTCAGTACTCCGAATGAGTTGATTATTGAGTTGAGCGACGCTGACAAGTGTAGAAGATGGAGTTGGCAAAGTTGTCGCGGCCACGACAGCAACGCCGATGCGCTGCGACAGGTTTTCCAGGCGACGCGTCGGCAGCGATGGAGTAGGTGTGGAAGTCGGAGGCGATCGCCCACGACAGAGGAAAGACACCTCCTGTTTGGCTCCTTCCCGAATTGGACGACCTCATCAACGACGCGACTTATACAGCTCGGTGTCACTTGACGTTTCGTAATCGCAGCGATGCGAAGTGAGTGTGTTAAGAATTGCTAAACATTGTTTTTGGATGACTCGTCGCCACGGCGTAGGATTGTCATCGCTGTTGTTCTCTGTCTCCTGTATGCAAATCGGATTTTGGGAGGTGGAGAGACTCATAAAGTTTGCTCTTGAAAGAGGCTGTTCACACCAACGCAAAATACTACTTCGCACCTTAAGGTTCACCTTGTTTTATTTTTCATTTGCAATGTCTTAGAGAAGTTGCATAGTTAATTCGCTTTAAAGTTTCAAATAGTTGCAACACTTAATTTTTAGAAGAATGACATTATTATTCTTAAATTGAATTGATTTCCTCGATTTGGAAAATACGAAATATATGGCATCCCTTCGACTCATATCTGAAGATGGTGAAATCTCATTACGCACAATGGTACCACTTCCCCTAAAAATATTTCTTTCACAGGTAAACAGCCCCGCATCTCATCTCATAGCGGCACCTCCTGGCCCGCTGACGTCGGCTGGTTGTTCCCAGAACACACCAGCAAGAAGCTGCACACACGGTTCGCGACGTAGGCACGAGCCACGAGGCATGAGGGAGGCTACTATATGAGCGTCCGTTTAAGGTCAGTGGGTCGAAAAGAATGCGGGCGGTGGCATTAAAGACGCGCCAACGTACTCGCAACCGCCTTCGCCCCAGTCCCCACCTTCGACTTGTCTTCGTCACCGCACCCCACCTCCCCCATCCCCCATTGCCTTCCGATTCGCGCGCCAGCTTCCGACTTCGCCCCCAGCCTCCGACGTCGCCCCCAGCCTACGACTTCACCCCCAGCCTCCGACTTCGCCCCCAGCCTCCGACTTCGCCCCCAGCCTCCGACTTCGCCCCCAACCTCTACCTCCACATCTCTCGTGCATCTCTTCGACTGGTGCCGGTCGAGTTTCCGTGAGTATCGCGGTACACGCCGTTTGGGGAATGTTACTTCAGTGATCTTGAGCGCTCTAGCAATCATGTTTTTAGCGGAAGTAATGAGACTTCGGGAGAACAGCCCAATGCAGACACAAAATTGAAATTTGCGTAAAATGTCTGAGCTTGCCAAATGCAATACGAATTGATTTTAAGGCTCTAACATAAAAAGAAAGTTTTAATAAAGACGAATATTTTGAAAGTAACACGTGGGTTAATTTTCGGCAACTGATTCATTTTTGAAAATATTTCAAATTAATAACATGTTCTAATAGGATCCTACACCCTAGAAAGATTGTAAAAATGCAGTTCAGATATTTCTGGAAAATATTTTGCTTTCCAAATTTCTAGATTATTTGTTATGTTGCATTAAAATGCGAGAAACTACTTTACCCTTCATTGCAGAGTATCTCAGAGTGTGTAGCCATCAGAACTCACCTGCAAAAAAGAGAAAATGTTTAATGATATGTTCGTAAAAGAAATAATTTTCAATTGTAAATTGTATTTTCTCTACACATAATACATATAGATGACATGCTTTTACAATTTAAAGTAAATGTTTGCACATTATGACGTAACAGATTACTGCATTACATTACAATACCGCATCCCTTACAAACTATGCGTTCTAGACTATTAAAGGCAGATATTCGTATCCCTCAATGACCCTTACATTATCTGGGAACAGGTGGAAACAGGTAGAAGTAAGATTGGAAAATAATGAGGAACGAACGGACCCAATTTTAATTCCCTTAAGCAATATTCTACTATTAATTGAATGTGCAATTTAATTTAGACGCTTAGCATTATTAAAATGTCTCCTTCGCTCCATTCCGATTATGTAATGTTGTACCGCAAAAATTCAGTGGCTGGCTATTCGCAGTTAGGGCCCATGAAGATTTTATATTTTTTTACCTTTAAAATATTGATCAACAAAGGGCGGAATGTTTCGATGGATTCAGCCTGAATGTATTAATGGCATATGTATTAATGATAATACCAATTTTTTTAATTATCAAGTTTGGATACTATTACAATGAATTCCATTAATTATATGATAACAGAATGAATTACAAAGCTGTAGGCTTGATATCATATTTCACGAGTACGAACAGAAGAGTAATCTGCGGATGGAAATTCTCTGAGGAACCCCATTCTACACATAGACTTCTCCCTGCCAAAATTCCGCAGTCTTGAATCCTTTATCCTGCTGCTGCGTTCTCCAGGGCGGTGGCATTGGTATTGGTGGTGGATACGGGTGGCGTGGGCTGGGTGTGGGTGGGAGAAGTGCAGTGAAGGGGTGGGAGAGGGGGCAGGGCGGCGGCTGGCGATGGTGCGGGCGGTGGCGCAGGCGGCGGGGGGGGGGGGGAGCGGTGTGCGCGGGCAGGGGTGCAGGGCAAGCAAGGGCGCAGATGGGGGTGGCGGGAGTAAAGGGATGGGAAGAGGGGCAGGGCCCAGCGCCGGCGAAGGGGCGGGCGGGGGCGTGGGTGGTAGCGGCAGGGGTTGGGCAGGGCAGCAAGGGCGCACATGGGGTGGGAGGGAGTGAAGGGATGGGAGAGGAGGCTAGGGCCAGCCGCCGGCGAAGGGGCGGGCGGGGGCGTGGGTGGAAGTGCGGGCAGGGGTGCAGGGCAGCAAGGGCGCACATGGGGGTGGAGGGAGTGCAAAGGGGATGGGAGAGGAGGCAGGGCCAGCGCCGGCGAAGGGGCGGGCGGGGGCGTGGGTGGTAGCGGCAGGGGTGCAGGGGCAGCAAGGGCGCAACATGGGGGTGGAGGGAGTGAAAGGGATGGGAGAGTGAGGGCAGGGCCAGCGCCGCGAAGGGCGTGGCGGGGGCGTGGGTGGTAAGCGGCAGGGTGCAGGGCAGCCAGGGCGCAACATGGGGGCGTGGAGGGAGGTGAAAGGGATGGAAGAGGAGGCAGGGCCAGCGCCGGCGAAGGGCGGGCGGGGGCGTGGTGGTAGCGGGCAGGGCTGGCAGGGCAGCAAGGGCGCACATGGGGGTGGAGGGAGTGAAAGGGATGGGAGAGGAGGCAGGGCCAGCGCCGGCGAAAGGGGCGCGGGGGCTGGGTGTAAGCGGGCAGGGGTGGCAGGCAGCAAGGGCGCAACATGGGGGTGGAGTGGAGTGAAAGGGATGGAGAGGAGGCGGGCCAGCGCGGCGAAGGGGCGGGCGGGGGCGTGGTGTAGCGGCAGGGTTGCAGGGCAGGCAAGGTGCGCACATGGGGGGTGGAGGGAAGTGAAAGGGCTGGGAGAGGAGCAGGGCCAAGCGCCGGCGAAGGGGCGGGCGGGGGTGGGTGGTAGCGGGCAGGGGTGCAGGGCAGCAAGGGCGCAGCATGGGGGTGAAGGATGAAGGGATGGAGAGGAGGCAGGGCAGCGCCGGCGAAGGGGCGGGCGGGGCGTGGGTGGTAAGCGGGCAGGGGTGCAGGGCAGGCAAGGGCGCACTGGGGTGGGGGAGTGAAAGGGATGGGAGAGGAGGCAGGGCCAGCGCCGGCGAAGGGGCGGGCGGGGTTGCGTGGGTGGTAGCGGCAGGGGTGCAGGCAGCAGGGCGCACCATGGGGGGTGGAGGGCGTGAAAGGATGGGAGAGGAGGCAGGGCCAGCGCGGCGAAGGGCGGGCGGGGGTGGGGGTGGTAAGCGGGCAGGGGTGCAGGCAGCAAGGGCGCACATGGGGGTTGGAGGGAGTTGAAAGGAATGGGAGGGAGGCAGGGCAGCGCCGGCGAGGGGCGGCGGGGCGTGGGGTGTAGCGGGCAGGGGTGCAGGGCAGCAAGGGCGCACCTGGGGGTGGAGGGAGTGAAGGGATGGAGAGGAGGCAGGGCCGCGCCGGCGAAGGGGCGGGCGGGGGCGTGGGTGGTAGCGGGCAGGGGTGCAGGCAGCAAGGGCGCACTGGGGGTGGAGGGGAGTGAAAGGGATGGGAGAGGAGGCAGGGCCAGCGCGGCGAGGGGCGGGCGGGGCGTGGGTGGTAAGCGGGCAGGGGTGCGGGCAGCAAGGGCGGCACATGGGGGTGGAGGGAGTGAAAGGGATGGGAGAGGAGGCAGGGCCAGCGCCGGCGGAAGGGCGGGCGGGGGCGTGGGTGGTAGCGGGCAGGGGTGCAGGGCAGCAGGGGCGCACCATGGGGGTGGGGGAGTGAAAAGGGATGGGAGAGGAGGCAGGGCCAGCGCGGCGAAGGGCGCGGGGCGTGGGTGGTAGCGGGCAGGGGGTGCAGGGCAGCAAGGGCGCACATGGGGGTGGAGAGTGAAAGGGATGGGAGAGGAGAAGGCAGGGCCAGCGCCGGCGAAGGGGCGGGCGGGCGTGGGTGTAGCGGGGAGGGGTGCAGGGCAGCAAGGGCCGCAGATGGGGGTGGAGGGAGTGAAAGGGAATGGAGAGGAGGCAGGGCGCGCCGGCGAAGGGGCGGCGGGGCGTGGGTGGTAGCGGGCAGGGGTGCAGGCAGCAAGGGGCACATGGGTGGAGGGAGTGAAAGGGATGGAGAGGAGGCAGGGGCCAAGCGCCGGGAAGGGGCGGCGGGGGCGTGGGTGGTAGCGGGCAGGGTGCAGGGCAGCAAGGGCGCACATGGGGGTGGAGGGAGTGGAAAGGGATGGGAGAGGAGGCAGGGCCCAGCGCCGCCGAAGGGGCGGCGGGGGCGTGGTGGTAGCGGGCAGGGTGCAGCGGCAAGTCAAGGGGCGCACATCGGGGGTGGAGGGAGTGAATGGATGGGAGAGGAGGCAGGGCCAGCGCCGGCGAAGGGGGCGGGCGGTGGCGTGGGTGGTAGCGGCAGGGGTGCAGGGCAGCAAGGGCACATGGGGGTGGAGGGAGTGGAAAAGGGGTGGGAGAGGAGCAGGGCCAGCGCCGGGAAGGGGCGGGCGGGGGGCGTGGGGTGGTAGCGGGGAGGGGTGCAGGGCAGCAAGGGCGGCACGATGGGGGTGAGGGAGTGAAAGGATGGGAGAGGAGGCAGGGCCAGCGCCGGCGAAGGGGCGGGCGGTGGCGTGTGTGGTACAGGGGAGGGGGGAGCGGGGGGCGGTGCGGCCGCTGACAGCCTGCACCAAGAGGGGCGTGCCGGGCGCCGCGGGGTCCGGGCGTGCAGGTGCCGGCCGCAGTCTCTCCTCCGACCAGCTCCCGCCCGGCCCCCCCCTGGATCCAATCGGCGGCTGCGATCGCGCCCGACTTCCGGTCCACCGTGGCGATCGCTCGTCGCCCTCTCGCTCGCTCGCCGCGCACGCCCGTGCGCGGGCGGACATCGGATGGCACGCGGCGGGCGGCAACCGCCGAGACTTGTTCTTCTCCACATTGAATTGGCGGCGAGCGGCAGGCCCCCACGGTGGTTTGCAACGCGCCAAAAGGCGGCCAAAAATTCCTTATTTTTTTTTGGAAAACCTTCCCACATAACACGTAAGAAAAAATCGTAATGTTTATTTTCGTCTTGTGTAGAAGTGCCAGCAACATTTCAAAATGGCAAGAAACCACTCGGCTGATTTTGGGCTGCACTTCTCATGTAATTGGTAAAAGTTAATTTTTTCATGCAATAAGAGCCATACGCCTACGAATTTTACACTGGATGCTCCACAACGCTGCATGTTAAACGCATCGAAATTTCTAGTTTGCACCTTGGCGAGATCTATCTCACGGGACCGTAAATTCTGATTTCTGACAACGATTTTCCTTACTAATATGTTTTGAAATGAAGTGGTTTGACAAAAAATGTAAAGTTTGGTATTTGAGATTAGGTATTAATGTTACTGTTGTAGACTAGTTGTAGTCTAAATAAATGAGTGTACACTAGATAGGTTTAGAAAAACAGTATTGCTCTCAGCCAGTTTGATACTTTAAACTACTCAAATCCAGATTTTAAAATATAGAGACAAAAACATTTCACATATTATTGGCAAACATACGACTTTACCCATATTTTGCAGCAGTACCTTCAGTCTTCGTTCTGGTTGGTTCGTTGCTGAACTTAATCACGCTGTTTACCTCTAAGCTCTGATTTTTGCTGCTTTTCTCGTCAGTCGGCCCACAGCAGAACGTGCGCGGAGGCCGCAGGCGCGCGCGGGTCTTATTCTGGGCTTGACCCCGGGTAAACGGCACAGCGTCATCGACGCCGGCCGCCGCGCTGCGCTATCGCCAGGGGGTGGCGTGCTCACTCGCGGGAGAGCCGGCAGATTCTCTCGCCTCGGCGGCGCGGGGAGCGCCGTATGCTAACGAAAACACGGCGTCCCGGCGCGAACAGCCGCCTAATACGGGCCGCGGCAGCGGCCGAGCCCGCTGCCGCCGCCGCCCGATAAGATGAAAACACGGCGTCCCTCTGATATTCACCTGCGGCACGAATTGTGTTTCGTGTTGGCTGCGCAGTCAAACGTAAATGTTTGGTTGGGAGAGAATTACAGCCTATTCGCTGCCAGTTCGCAGGTCGGAGAAATGTGTGATTCGCGGAATGGCGGGGGGCGGGGAGGGGAGGGTGTTTTATTCGAGTGTTGGGGAGTGAGTATTCTTCGAATGCTTGTGGTGATTCGGAGGGGGGAGGGGGGTTTCGGAGTTAGGGGTAAGTATTCTCGAATTGTTTTGGTGATAATTTACGATATATCAATTTCAAGCAATTGCCTTCGAAGAGATGAAAAATATGATTATTGAGATCAGTATTTAAGTTGATTCCATACATAATTTAGAAGATAATATAGTTAACTAATCAAATAACTTGATATATAATTCAAACGTCGATAAGAAAAGCCGAGAGTGTTTAGTATTATACATCATTAAGATACCTTTCTTCATATTGCGTTTATAAAAAAAAATATTGGTCTTCAAAATCAAGTAATGGCAGATCCCTTTAACTTCACATTGATTAAATATACATTGATCGACCTTAAAAGACCAACAAACATTTCACAATTTTACCTCGCAAACCTTCACAGCACTCCACTCCACTTCACCTCACTTCAATTCAACTCAGCTCACCGCCCTTCACTGAACATTTCTTTCTTACACATACGTCTCACGCGCCCATACACATACGCACATTGCATATAAATAATAATTAATAATAATAATATAAAAATCATATTTGGAGAATTTAATAATAATCTTCTCTTATATATCCATGATTTTGCAAAACATAAAATGTAGAAGACAAACACCTCGAAATATCTTTTATTTTTCGTATCCTCGTCAGTTGTTCTTCCTTCTTTTCTTCCCCTTTCCTCTTCTACCTCTTTTTATACTTTTACTGGCCTAAGAAGTTCTCTCCCCCCTCGATGAAAAATGTAAACAAACATCCCGGAACTTTGAGTTATTTCCTTTAAAAATTAATGCCTCTTCGTGACCACAAATCTCGACATTCCCGAACGTTCCAGCGATCGTCAGTCACCTGAGAAAGCGGTCTAGGCAGGAACCTCGGCTTCGATAGCCACTCGGGTCGACCGTCTGCCTACCTACCTTCGGCAAACGGGGAAGAGGTAGGCAGCGACTAACAAAACGAAAACAACCGTTGAGGGGTAGATTTTTAACAGATAGGACGAGAAACACCGTCTTAAAATTTTACACGATGAGCCAACAGCGGTGAAACTCCACGATCCTAAGCACGTATCTTCCCCCATCAGACACCATCGGGGTGACAGGAAAAGATGTACCGGCTGAGTTTACGAAACTGTCCGACGGAACTGGCGTTGTCGGTTCGAACTCTGCGTATGGCATCTGCGATTTCACTTTGTGATCTCTGGCAGGCAAGAAAAGGACCAACCAGTATTCGTCTTGCTTAGCAGACGAACTACTAGGAAAATTTTCCACTTTCCTAAATTCAATTGTCAGTAGGTGTCACATCGCATATCCACTTTTATTTGCTCCATACATTCCAATCATCACCGCAGATTCACCTATCAACTCGTCCTTTAATTACTCTCTGCACTAGTCCGCCGTACGGCAGTAATTATCCAACGGATAAGTATTCAATCGTTTAAATTATCAGTCATCATTTCATAATTCACGAAAAATATTATTGATTTTTGATTGCACTGTCTCGTAATACAACAATGTGAATTACAAAAATTCAGTTGTTTCAATTGCGAAATGAGAAATATTTTTTCTCGTGTGAATTGAGTCAAAATGTGTTCACAGAAAATTCTCATTAAATACACAATATTTATTTTAAATTAATTACTAATAGAGTGCAATATATTATACATATTAAATGAAAAAAAATACTCGTTTACTTGAACAACATTAAAACAATGAAAAGAAAATGAATCCCTCTAAAAATATTTTATCTATTTTTAAGTACTAATTACACATGTATCAAAGATGTTTGTATTTATTATTGAGCGCGCCACCCAGAAACCATTAAAGTTACTTCGTGGATCAGATACTAACGGATTACGGAATATAATGCATTTTCTAAACTCATCCGTAACGACGAATAGCATTAGATTCTCCATGCCTCCTTATCTTCTCCTTTGGATACACACGTCCACCTCAATCGCTGTTAAATCCACAATGGAGGAGCCAGCTATTGTTCTGAGCTGCACAGTGGCGGCGCATCGGGTTCGGTAGCCCCAAGGAGGGCTCTCAGACGTGAGCCAACGCTTCGTCTTACTGACCACGGCTCCCTCCTGGTATGGAACTGGCTGCTGATCGGAAGCAGGTACTCCTATCAATTGTGGTGATCACCATTAATGACGGCAAACGAAAACTGTAAAATGAGACGATCGAGTGAAAATAATGGTAACTGACATTTCTCTTTCGGAAGAATTTGCAATGTGATAGGCCCAAGCCAAAACGAACGAGAGAATTATAACTGTTCTTGAAATCGATTGGAATATCAACAGAGCTACCATCTAACCACCAAAGTAATATAATGTCCATTTTGAGAAAATGTCAGATGCCATTATTTTCACTGATACAGATGTGTCCAAGAACGAGTGATATAATTGGCAAAATCACTTCTTTATAAACATTGCTACAGGAAAGGGCAAATAAAGATTCTGGAATGCGAAAGAGCTGAACAATAACTGTCATAAGTGAACTATAAACTGTTTCAGAAGATTCGACATGGAATGATCGTATTGAAGGGTGTGTATGTGCATAGAAGCTAACGAGCTTTCTGCAATAATAAGTCTAGCTAAGGCGAAGGCAGAGTCACGTCTCGGATCCGTATTCGATATCGTGAGAAGGAATAATGTTGGGAGTAAAGGGTGAAAAGTGGCTGAGTTTCGACGATGGGCCCAGTGTAAGGCGAGAAATGCGATAGTGATTGTGCACAGGATGTCTGCTTACGTAAACTGGGGATGCCATTGAGTGGTAGAAACTTTACAGTGATTGAAGCGCTGAAGATATGGACCGTTGGACTGTTGGAGACAGCAACCGCGAAAAGAGTCTGAAGTGAGGTGTACGTTGGGAGTGGTGGGCGGTAGGAACAGCTGGAATGGAGGCGCCCAAGCGATGGAACTCTCGGTAACGGAGAAGACGATGGATACGCCGCGGTGGATGTGTCTGGAAGGGAGTGAGAATGAGGAGGGAAGTAGAAACTGTGCAGACTGTGGGATAAGTAGAGGTGTTGTGGATAGTAGGAACTGGGTAAGATATACTAGGCATAGAGGGGGCGGTAGGAGCAGATGAAGTGATAGGATTGGTAGGGCGGTGTGGATGGTAGTGATGATGAGGTTAGTAGCTGTAGCTTGCAGCAGGTTCTGTGCACGTCCATTGCGCACAGAAGAAGCAGAGGACGCGAAGGGGTGTGGAGGCCAGTGAAACGACGGGGGTGTAGGGGCGTCAGAGTCGTGGAAATGGAGGGGACGACGTAATCAGTGAAGAAAGTGGAGACAGCAAGATGGGAGTATCTGGAGAGTGGTAGCAACGGTGGGCGTGAGATCATTGGGCTCAGTGCGGGAGGAAGAAATGGCGGTGAGGCGACAGGGGCAATGGGGGTAATGGGAGCAGTGGGGACAGTGCAGGCGGTGAGGGCGATGGGGGCGACGGGAATACTGCGGTGATGGAGCCAATGAGGCGGTGGGTACAGTGGGGATTGTGGCAGTGAAGGGGGCCCAAACGGAGATGGGAGCGATGAGACCTGTGGGGGTAATGGAGGCGATTAGGGCGGTGAGGGCATGCGGGCAATGGGGGCGGTTGGGGGATGTGAGCCGGAGCGCCGTGGGGAATACGGGGGCGTGACCGGTCCCTCCAAATGAGCATGATTTAATGAAGCGGTAAGAGTCCCAGAAGGCGGCGCGGCGGCGCTCGCGTGCGAGACTGTGCTGCGGTCTGCCTGCGCTCAGATTTCCGGTGCGTGCGGCGGCGGTGGTAGTGGCCTTACCCAGGGCGTGAGAGCATCGCTCGCCGACCACAATGCTCCGGCCGGAACGACTATCCTGACAGTCCGGCGTCACTGAACCATTTTTATTAACTTCCACTGAAAAGTCGTGAAACTTAAACAATGTATCCCACCACAGTCACTGGTATCACTGTTACATGAGCTATTATAAATATATTAAGCACCTATTACAACAATGGCAAAAGCTGTGGTTGCAATGATTTTCTGGGCGAACACTTCTTATGTGTTCTAACAATTTGATGTTTTCTGATGCAATTTGATTGAAATAATTTTTCCACTAAAAGATATGGGCCTCATACGTTGAAATCTGCTGTTCATACCAATTGCATATGTTAAGTAAATTTCAAGACGTGTGTGAAATTGGTCCCAAAATGCTCGTGTCGGGTCTCTCAGCTACTAGCTTACCATTCATCTGAATTGATGACTCTCACTTTCCCCTACTCATTCTTTAGCACCACTGATTAGGGATTACAACACATTTACATTCTGCTTATCCTCAAATTCTAATCTCCCACGCTACCACCATCACATCACCTCGCATTTACATCTGATACTTTCTGTTTCCATCTTTGACTATCTTCTAATGTCGGTCTTTCTGACCTCATATTTTTCTTTTTCCTCGGACTAAAACCAGTCTGGATCTGTCAATACCAAGTGTAAGATGAACTCAAGCTTAAAATACGTATAGCTTTGGTGCGCATATTTAAGAATCACTTGAAGCAGAACTTTAGAAACCACGAACAACAAGAAAAAAGGTCTGAACGTAGGAGCAAGAAAAACCACATGTACCACAGAACTTACGAGTTCTCTCGGCGTGGTCGACGTGCTTATCTCCGCAGGGCAGCTGTTCTTTCCGTTCCCATCATTCTTTTCGTCATGCTCGTCTCGGACTCCACCCCCGCCGCCCGCGACCCCGCCCTCGACCCCGCCTTCGGAAGACGCCGATTACCATACATGAAAAGCACGATAAGCCTAATTAAAGACGGACGAACTAGCGCCGACCAACGCTAACGACGTGCCGTGCGTGTAGACCGAGATATTTATAACTCTTCTAATGGCCGTACGCCTTCTTGCCGGCCCACAACGGTAAATATGGTGCTCCTTATATAATAGCACTAAATGATAGTAATGCGGCACCCGCGCCTGGGTCTCTCAATTTATTGGGGAAACGCCGGATCGAGGCGCCACACGCATGTTCAGTTAAAATATGATAATGAGGGGATAATTAGATTTCATCGGGCCGGTGGAGCACCTGATCGCTGCTGCAAGAGCAGCTCCTCCCACGCAGGCGTTTGCTCGTTCAACAGCGCGCTGAAGAATGGTGGTGGAGGCGGAGGGGCGAGGCGGTGGCAGTTGTCGCTGGTTATGTGGCGGTGGTGAAGGCTCGCTGCTGATTGTGATGGGCTTGTGATTTTTTTTTGGTTAGTGGAGGTTGTTGAGCGAGATTGTGTTGATCGTGGGCCATGGCGTAGAGACCACTCCGCTCACCGTTCACCTCTGGGCGGCGAGATCAAATCACGGTCGATCCATGTGAACTTTGTGGCTTAGGGGAAGTTTTCTGATGTGGCTAAGAGGCAGAGGGGGCTTCTTTTGTTTCTCCATGATTCTCATTCGATCATTGCCCAATTGTTCAAATCTAATCTTTATACATGTGGTATACATGTGTGGTGATGTAGTAGTAGTGGTAGTTGAAGTGGAAGTAATACGTATATTGAAAGTGGTAGTGATAGAGGAATAGCATCCACCCATAAAACGAAAATAGTGGTATTGGTGATGGTAATGGATGTAGTAGCGGTAGTGGTGATGGTAGCGGCAAAGGTGGAGACAGTTGTGATGGTAGTGGCGGTGTCAGAGGGAAAGGCAGTGGTGGAGAAGGAAAAGGTGAAAAAGTGAAAGGCAATGGTAGCAGCAACGACGGGGGTGGCGGCGGCGGCGGCGGCGAGACCAGAGTATCAGCGACAGAGACCTCGATGCCCCAATCGAAACACCCACAGGAAAAGGTTCGACGAAGCTGCACGGAAAGTTTGCTAATAGCTTCTGAATAAATTCGCATAAATGCATCGCATTACGCGCCTCTACCCTGGGCTTGGTGGTAATTCAAGAAGCTTGCAAACATAAATCTCAGTTCCCGGTTTGTGCTGCGTGACTACATTCTGAAATACATTCGAATGAAGGTACGAGTGCAAAAATGAAGAAGCAGGCAATCTGATAAGTATGATATATTACTTCACTGCAGACAGAAGTTAGTAAAGAAAGAAAGGGGTGGATATTATCGCGTTTATGCCGAGATTCGTTACCAAGGTCTGTTGATTTTAAGGAACGGCAATCGACTTTCGGTTTCTACGACAAACTTCGCCGGAGATGTTGTCCAGCGGATAGTTAGCGTATCATTTAGTTTATTGCGTGATTTGTTCCAGACCGTTAGTTTGAGAACTTGCGTGTACTAGCTTACGCTGGTTCGTGGTCTGGCAGCAAAAGTGAAAAATGTTGCCCGCAAAGAAGCTGGAAAGGAAGACACGGAAAAACTTGTGACGGAAATTCATGGCGAAAATAACTCTTGGAGTACAATTAAAAGCTTTAAAATAATTTTGCTCTAAAAACAACTACCAAAGTAATAATTACTTCTGCCCGTATCGCATGTCCTACAGTTATTTGCATTTTGTTCCTCCGTAACTAATTTCTTCGTCACCCGTCCAGCCAACCGACAAAATCCTGTTTTAAGAAAATAGGACTGTGACATTTTGATTGCGAATAAAATGAATCGCTGATTTAGCTTGTTATAAGGAAAGTGTTCGTGAGAATTGTGTGCAATATTCGGTATGTACAGTTTTCAAGTAAAAGTTTGTTAGTGTGAAGTGCTGGAGGAACTTAACTTCAACATTAAGTTCATTACTCATTATTATATGATCTCATCTATGTATGAATAACGCAATGCAGTAATAAGCCTGTTATTTCACCACTATCTTAAAAACATAATTGTAAAATAAAATTTGTTTCAGTCACTTCAACTCAAAGACAAATATCATGTTGGTACTTTTAATAATTATATAAAAATGTTGCATCGTTTGAAAACGAAAAAAATATTCTTTTTCACATTTTAGGGCGGTGTTTAAGACTAATGAAATTGAATGTTTCGATGAAAAGTATTTTGTAGAGAACTTCCACAAAAAATATTATGAAAACGACTGAAATGCAAGTTAATATTTATCTAATGAATTTAATAAAACTAAAAAATAAGGAATACAAATTCTCAGAGCATCTGAAATTCATTAGCCAGGTGATTTGGTCGTACGAGTACGACCAATGAAAATGATTGTGAAAAATATACATGACGTATAATATAGAATAAATACTTTTCGTTCTGAGGTATTATTTCATTATATTTCTTGAACATATAAAACACCACAGGACACGATCGATTTTTTTGGGACATTGCTCACGCAACAGCCGGATCTCGGTCCCGCTCAGTTCCCGACAACCGGCGGAGGTCCAACGACCGTGTCCTGCGAAGACCAGCCCGCCCGCCTTGGCCGGTCCTCCCCGGGCCCCAGCCCCGCGTCGCCCTCCTCGCCGCCGCCGCCGCCGGGCAGTCCCGTTAGCGATGGCAGCAGGGACGCGGTCGCTCCGCCGCCGCTGCACAATGGATCGGATTGGGGAAAATGCGGACAAAATAGCATCCTCCCACAAAACGAACTTCGCAACTGGTTTCGTAAGGGTCACTCTGGCATCAGTGCTCAAGAGAGGGTACCAAGCCTGGGTTGCGCCCACGCCTCACTATTCCGATGCATAGTTCCGTCGTGGAAACTATGCTACGGTGATAAGAGTTGCAATAGACACAAACAAGATTTGCTAGCTTGAAATTGGATGAGACGCTGGAAGGCGACTATATGTCAGGAAGCCCGGCTCCCAAACATGCAATGAAGTTGTCATCTTTGGTTGGCCGCCGCGTTCCACAGTGAAGCAGCTAGCGATTCAATAATCGAGGTTAGCGAAACGAACCGGGCTTGCTCGTTGATGGTCTTCGAACTTGGGGAAGACGCCGTGTCTTTAGGCAGAGCAGACAACGTTATAGCTTCGGCAGAGGGATTCTAGTCCCCTTTTGCCTTTCGACGCATGCACATATTTCCACGGCGATTAAACTCCTTGGTTTTGTAAAACTATTTCAAGTTTTGTAGGTAGTATGTATACAATTTTTCGTAAGTCAGGAAATGCAAATATTATACTAGGTGTGATAGGATTGTTTAAAAAATTTATAATAAACAAGAAAGTACTACAATCATTTACGTAGTAAACATAATTTATTCGCAAACACGAAGGAGTAAAGAAATATAGCACAAATATAATATAATCAACCATTGCTAAAAATAATTAATGATCGTCTCAATTCTCTAAAGCAATCATTGTTGGAAGGTTTCTACACAACAAAAGACAGAAGTCTTTAAAAGCCATTGGGGTTCGCAGCTTGAAACACTTGGGGGGGGGGAAGGGGTCACCATTTCTGAGCCCTCTTATCCATTACACATATTAAAAGTACTCAAGACATTTTACTTGAACAGCAATTTTCTGACTTTTTTGAAATATATTATTGACCAGGTGTAAGGAGAATTGACTTTTTCTGGTTTTTTTTCGGGGTACTTTGATACATTTTTCTATGTTTTTAATTGTTTTGGTATACTTCCTTTTTCTCGATTTGGTAAGGATTTAACGTGTGGAATCGGATCTAATCAATGTACATTTTATAACCTATTTTTATGTTGTAGATGTCAGGGATTGAACTTATATACGGAAATAAGGTATTTCATTACGCAAGTCTACGGGCTCCTTTGAAAATTATCAGGGGCGGGGGAACTAACCACCCTTTAGTATAAAGGTAGTACAGAACATTAAACACGGAAGAAATTCTCTTTGCAAGTGCTGTGAGTGAAATAGGAAATAGATTTGTCCGCTTTTTTTTCGCCTTCCCAACCATCGTGCGCAGCCTGCTCGAAGGAACCTGCCGGCGACCGCCTCCACTGACCCACCGCTCCCGCCCGCACGGCGGCGACGGGTTATGCATATGCGTCATGTTTCATTTACCGTGGAATTGCGGTCTCAGCACTGGTGCTCGTTTGTTCGGGTGCGCCATCGACGAATGTGGAAAATTCATTTTTTCCCTCTTGTTTCCTTTATTATTATTATTATTATTATTATTATTATTATTATTATTATTATTATAAGATTAATTTTTAAAATATTAATTACACACATGTGTAAAGATATTCTAAAGGAAATTGAAGGATTTGTTTTGTAGATTACCTCTGTTCCTATGAGAATGATTTGAGCTAAATCAATATTTTTGCTTCCACTCTTAGTAATTTTCGAAATTCGTTGGGAAAATGGAAGTAAGGAATTTTATTGGTGTATAATAACTAATATTATACAACTATAGGATATTGTTGTATTGTTAGTATCGATTTTTATGATGTTTTTAAGATCATTCCCACCATAAAGTGGTCAACTTCACGAAGCCAAAAAATTATAAAGGTTGCATTTTTAAAAAAAATTGTGTGAGTAAACGCATTAAAATTGTGAACTTTTCAACATTTTAGTTGTCAACAAAGTTCTGGAACGAGCACGAAACCATTATATCCTCCATTTGCATACAGAAAAAATAAACACGTGCCCCTGTATTTGCCCCACTCCCCTGTGGGCGTGGTCGTACACAAGACTGCCCTTCAACAACGGAGGGAGTTTCTTCTTTGGCCGCTGCCGCCAGACAACAGCTCAATTCCTCCCATTGTCTGGGGAGGCGGCCTTGGCTACACATGTGGTGCAGACGGCACGGAAGAGACCCGGGTGCCTCCCGCTGTCGGGATCGGCCTTGCTCCCGCGGCAGGCGTCGTTAGTCGCTGCGAGAAAACTGGACTCATAAAAGAGAACGGGCCGGAAGGCTGCGCACGGGAAAAATCTGAGCGAGAACGAGACGCACTGACAAGAATAACGCCCGGCATGTTACCTTTTTGTTTGGTTATATGTTCAGTTTCTGATTGATTGGTTAGTGATTGTTTTTTTCTTGGCGATGGCAGTGATGTTCCCCAGCTGGCTGGCAGGATCCAGCGCCGACATGCGTCGTCTCGCGGGTATTTTCCCCAACAAGGTATCTCCCACCAGCGTGGCAGCGTGGCATGCGTTGGGGCAGAGCCCCAACTGGGGCAAGCTCTAAGTTTTCAACTCGTGTCCCGGCGTGTGTAGTAGGTGGCATGCACTACGCATGTAAGTGTAAGTAAGGAGCGAGGATAAGAGGAGAGGAAGATCGCACGCAAACCGTTGCCCGTTTATTAAGGCACTGCTCCGGCATTCGCCTAGTGATGTTCGCATAAACCATGGAACGTTTCAGTTAGAGGTACTGCAGTGACATCAATTCATGCCCTGAGCCAACTATACCGGTATGACGCACGACATCGTAACTGTTTGTTTGGTTATGGATTCAGTATCTGAGATCCTGAACTTTTTTTTTTTTTTGCTTTGGACCCAGTGATAAAGATCTCATACATATTGTTATTTGCTTACAGGTTCAGTGTCAGATATCTGTAACATTTTTGTTTAGCTACTTGTCCAGGGTCAGAGATCTTGAACATTTTATTTGGTAAAGGGTTCAGTGTCAGATTGTTACGGGCTCATTCGGGCTCTGGCTACGGGTTCATTTCCTGAGGTGACGTTTAAGAGGTCCACGGATGTCACAACGGCGATTGCATGGAGGAAGGTGTGATGTGTCCATTCCTCGCAGAGTTTGATGGTGATCAAATGACGGGCAAGAAGTTATTAATATCCTTGCCCCGTTGACTTTTAGTGTCCACCATACGAAGACCCGTTCAACAATATGCTGCATGTTGACATTAACATAAATCCTTTGCTTCTTTTTCAAATACGAAGGTTCAAGGGAAAAAAGAACGATTTATATTCATCTGTTCGTGTGCTTAATATTTAAGTATACTATAAATTAAGAACGATTCACTAGAATGTCACGGAAAGTGTTTTGTGATGTTTAAAAATTTTAATTTACATGTTAAAGCATAAAATACAAAATCAGACCATTTTCAACGAAATTTCATTGTGTTACCGCATTTTACTGTGGAACAGTGAGCTACTAAAGTAAAATGTTCTTACAAGTATTACTTACGTAATACTGCCTGTAATGTGACATATTTCAGTTCAGACTCCTTACAGAGTTGTTATCGCTTCATACAACTCCACCAATAAGCGAAGTTTTAAAACAGGAGAACAGTGTCGGTCATGTTCCAAAGCACAAAACTCTTACGGTGCAAAATAATTATATTACGTGCATCACTTTTCCTGATCGCATCCTCACAATACGAAGTTCGCGATGGCAATGTCAACAAAACAAACTGTTGACAGAGCGACCCTCGGAGTTAACAATCTAGTTAAAATGCCACGCAGTTCCATCAGGTCATCAGTTGGAAAATTTGCTGCATTTTAAACTTCAGCGACGTAAAAGTTGAAAAAGCCAGTGACAATACATCTAAATTTCGGATGTTGGACACACCTGGAGCGTTATTGTACGTACGAAATGTGGACGTGTTTTTTTTAATCATATTTGTTTTGGGGAGAGATTTCGCCAAATCACCGTGCCTTGAAATGGTTTCTTCGCATCGATTTCAGGTCGATGGCAGTTCCTTTTCAGGTGGATAGCTGTTGTAACAGTTCCTTAAACTACGGTTTGATTGATTAATTGATTGGAGTTTCCGGGCGCGTCAACTGCTAAGGTCATTAGTACCGTAAGTGCAGTGCTTGGTTTTCCTCGGGAGGTGGCGGCGATTTGCCCCCGTTGCCTGGCAAGATCCGGCGCCGACCTACCGTCGGCGAGCGGGCTTATCCCCAACCAGGTATCTTCCACTAGAGGGGACACAGCCCGAGTCGGGACAAGCTCTTAAGATTCCCACCGGTCTTCCGGCATGCGTGGTAATGTAGTGCATGTTAGTTTACGTGATTGTAAGTAAGGGGCGAGGAAGAGAGGGAAAGAGCGCATGCGGTCCGTAGACCATTTGATATGGTACTGCTCTCGCATTTGCCTGATGTTGCTCGGAGTCACCCCGGAAAACTACAGATCCTAAAACTACAGAGCAGCCGGCCGCGAGAATTATCCTCCAGACAGCGACAGAACTCGACCCAAAACTCTAGCTAGTGTCGAAAATCCTGTCACCGTCGGGACGCGAAACTAGGATCTCCTGGTTAGAGGAACTGCAGTGACATCAGTAGGTGCCCTGAGCCGCCTCTTTCGGTTTAAACCAGGCATGTCATAGGTAAACCGACCGCCCACAATCACCGATTATAATCAGTGATTATAATTTTTTTTATTATCGGTGATAATTATCAAAGATTCCTCGCTGTTCAATTTTACAACACTTTCAATTAAACCCGTAATTTATTAACAAGATTAATTTTTAATCGAAGAATAATTATGTTAATGACTTTTCTTTAAATACAATCACTGGCTGAATACAAAACCTGCATTGCCATGATTCTTGAAGCGACTCTGACCAGGAGGTCTAGGCGCTAGTGTCCCGATGGTGGCGGATATTCGACACTACCCATATAGGAAACCTCATTAGTAACGGTAAACAAATTGCAGTTATAATTTTTCTGCGTTGCTAACAAAATACTAACTTGTCCTTACCTCTACTCCAACCGCTACAAATAAAAAGAGAGTTCAACAAAATGCGCGTAGTGAAGCTACATTTCATGCGAACGTTCTCCAGTTGGTGGAATTAAAGAACATTAGAGAGTATAGAGCCCATTGCATGTTTGCCAACGTACGAGAAATGACTGCGAATCATTTCCACACGTACTCAGACACTACGCCCCCTAATTTAGCTTGCTCACATGACAGAACCGAATATCCGGCTAGTAGGCAGTTGTTAGACCCGAACCTTCCCGAGTCGCAACACCTCCGAGGGAGAGAACACCTCCGTGAAAGAGAGAGAGAGAGAGGTTGGGCACATCAATTGGCCCCTCCGCAGAGAAGCCGTATCAGATGGCGCGCACGTCCCCAACGCGTCTCCTCCTCTCGATGAGCCGAAGCGGCGATTCCGAGAAGCAGAGGAAGAAGGACGCGCTGAGAGGGCGGCCGGTCGCTGGGTGCTCCATCAGCCAACGCGCCAAGGTCGACGGCTAGCGGCGCCAGCAACACGAAACACACGACGCTCAGCGCCCGCCCGCCCGACTGCCGCGTGTTCGTAGCGACCAAGGATTGTGTGGAAATGCGCAGATGTGCAATTCAGTGGTTTCGCCGCAATCGCGGGGAGGAGGGAAGGGGAGGGAGATCCCGGCCCACACATGGAGTTCCGACCATTATGGTTCGCATCCGATGAAAATCCGAGACCACTTCACGGGGGCAATTGAATAAGAAACTGCGTAGCAAGCACGGAGGCTTACTGAATGGGAGTAGGGCACCGAAAATACAGTGGGATGAATGCGAACTAGTTTGTCCTTTCTTGGTGCTGAGACACGGGCAAACCTACTAGAAAGAAAAAAGTACATTCTAAAATAACATACTAAAACATCATGCAGGTTTCGTTGATTCATCTTTGAACAAACTACCACATAATTAAATTTGTTCTACCTTGTCCGTCTAACCAACATACAATCTAGCTGAAGCTTTTCTGAAGTCAAATATAAAGAAACAATAAACTCAATTACTCGAATTTGTTTTCTTGCATCGTCGCTTAGTTTTATGGTAAAGGCTGAAAATATATACTAATATATTGAGACGATTAAAGAATAAAATAAAATATGAAGTCGAATTACGTAAAGAAAATCAAAGAATTCCGAGTAATTCTGAGCAGGAACGTGACATTGGGGATGTAAAAATCATGTGTTCAATACAATTAATTTCTATTGCGTATTTAAAATAATTTTAAAATATTTGAAATAAATAAATATTTATTGAAAAGTCATTATTGACATCGATGATTCAGTAGCAAAAGGACCATTAGCATCGAAATGGCGAAAAACAATTAAAACAAGACACGGGGAAAACATGTCGAAGATGAACTTTGGAAAAGCAATATTTTATCAGAATGTGATGTGCCTTGATAGGCAGCGGATGTAAGACTACGAATGAAATGAAATGTTACTAAAAGTTTAAATGACAACGTGTCGTAAATTGATAGACAGCAACTGATCACAGAATTATTTTTTGTTAAAATTTCAAATTAGAAAGATTTGTGTCTCGGTAAGCAGCGGAAATGTCACGAGTACAACTAATTTTTTTTATAAATTAAAATTAATTGATAAAAAGCGCAATAATACAATTTAGTGGTGGTTTAGATGTGGGACAAAAAAAAATTCGGCCGACAAAGTCATGGAGCTGGAACTGGGTGGACGACCAGTATGCAATTTCGACGATGGAAATGTGACTGCGTGTTTCGACGCATCGTCAAGTGTGCTACTTTTCGATGATAGAGAAGTTTTAGAAACACGAATTGTTAAAGACATTAAGTAAGTTAAGGTCACAACAGTTTTATATCAACATATACCCTGTCAGGAATAGAAATCCACAAAATGCGCTTGTATGTGTCTGAAACGTTCTTCGCAATGCTAATACCAAATTTATTCCTGGTGAGATTCCAACGATCAGAAGCTAAAAAATACTAAAGTAGAAATCATTGTTCCATTAGATACAAAAGGGAAGAAAGTACTTTAATAGCTAATACTCTTGAAAATAATTCCACACAATTTTCGCAAATTATTGACTCTGCATTTCCTCTAGGTGTACCACCACTCGTCCACTGAGCGGAATTCAGCACTCGCGTCGCAAAGGTCTCCATCCCATATGTAACAGTGCGGTAAGGCAACATTACCTCCTAAAGCCCCCTCTCAGCTCCAAATGACACTGATGAGAATTTCTATTGAAAACGGCTGTTCCACTTTACTTGCATCAATTTTGGAACACTTCCTGTGGCTTGGTTTCAAAGAGGGTTTTCATTGATTGAACTAACGGCATTTCTGTAGATTCAGAAGATATAAAAAGAATTACTACGACTTACTGAATGGACATCGTAGATCTCAAAACAAAATATTGTCGTGTTGTCCCAACTGAAAAACTTACCCGTCTCAAGAAGACAATATTTTGTATCTCAATTTTACAGACGAAAAAATCCACATCGGTATTAAAAATACTAGTTCGACATCTGTTACTTAAAACCAAATTTTGAAGATCTAACAAACCGAACATATTCCGTACAGTCAATTTAAAAGTAAAACATTCAAAAAGAACACCTCACGTCATTAAATTTCACAAGAAATTTGACTTGAATAAAAATAGCGGAATAGGATTCCAGTACTATTTTGATTCATGAAATAGTACTCGAAATACGTGGCGGAGGCGCAGGCGGTGCGGTGCGGTGCGGTGCGGTGCGAACTCGACTCCCTGACCGCGATTCAACGAGGAGCTCAAGTGCGGGCCTCATTGGGAGTACTGCTGCAGGTGAATGTGTGCCGTCGCGTCACCCGTCCGTCGCGAACCGATGACAGTTTTCACCGCGTGACAGCCTGTACTCGCATCGTCTAGTCACCGTCACCTTCCCCCCTGCTTCTGGTCCCCTCAGGCAACTCACGTTTCTCGACGTCAGATCTACCACTGTCGACATCCAGTGCTACTAGTTCCTTCTCCGCCATCGCCGCCGACAGCCGCTGCCGTGGAAAAAATTCTGCAAACAAGGTTTCCTCAAACAATCACGAACACGTTCAAAACATTGTAACATTCAAAACATTTAAACAAAATTGTTGAATATTAAATGTTACCGAATTAAAAAAGTTGCCATGTGGCCTAGCCCCCACTTGAATATTTTTGTAACTCGCCTTATAGATATGAAGACCATATTACGCCAGCTCCCAAAGATTTTCTGAATTTCTTAAATTCCAACGAATATTTAGACATTGAATTCCCAACTTCTCAAAACATTGATGTACTACATTAGTAGTACATTTGGACTCCCAGTTACAATATTTTTTTCTTGTAGTTAAAAAATACAAAGTGTTGAAGTAATTTGAACACAAACACTCAAGTCAGATATGAACGAAGCTTTATTTAAATGACGATTCTTTTCTCTAAAAAGAACGTGTTTCTAGGAAGTACATGTGCTATAATAAAGCTCAAAAATGTATTCGGGTGATAATAATAATAATAATAATAATAATAATAATAATAATAATAATAATAATAACAACTTTAATAGTTTTAACAAGCTAATATTACAGGAAAGAGAAAAACACTTGAGAAATTTATGAGATAACAATTTTCTTAAAAATAGAAATAAGATTCCTGTAATGATTCAATAATATATATTCTGTAATTTCTATGCTACATTAGAGCAGACAATATCTAGCTCATAATTTGAACCACCAATGAGAATTAGCCGTGCGTCACGCGAAAGTCAAACATGTCTTACACCTTGGTGTTGAATGCCAATTCTAGAGTCGTCCAAACCTCGTAATGTTTGAGGTATAAAAGAAAACATTGAAAACTCTCTCCGTCAGCTATTGAAAGGACTATTGAGAATGATTTGCAAATAACCATTAGTGCTGCAACTTATTGAGAGACATCATGCTATCCTCTGAAGTAACACCAAAGTCGTCAATTAAGAAAGTTTTTCAGAAATTTTCCCTAATAGCCCCACTTAAGTTGTAAGTATCAGTCTTCAAATGTACCAATTCGAGTATAATTTTCAAGATCGGCATTTATGAACAGGATCTACTACTAGACTTTAAATTCAAATCCTGTGATCTTTCTTGAGCGTAGAACAATATGAAAGATTATTTCATTAACCCAACACATTATTTTAGTTAGGAGGAATATCTTTTGAAAATACTAGGTTCTACAAATTGCTGCTTGTTTATTTGGAGGGAGGGGGCGGAACCATCCATAATTGAACCATTATTGAAATTATTATAATTTCAATTTAACACAAACAGTAACTACATTATTCGCAAGTGAGTTCTCAGCTAAGCGTCAAACCCTAGTTCATAGCTGTCAGGCGAAGACTGAATGCCACTGAACTTCAGTCCATCGGATGGAGATGTAGAACATAAAGTGCAACGCAAGGAGCTCGCAACGGGCGCTGCAGGCAAGACATGCGAAGCCTTGACTTATACGCGCCTCTCAAGTGGTTCCAGGTGACGCCAGAGAGGGGCCAGCACACGCGGAGGCCTGAGGGTCGGTGGAGTAAGGGGCGTGGGAGTTTGTCCCAGGCTGCAATGACTACCGCTCACGATGCTGCGAAGAAGAGGGTATGTGTGAAGAGCAGTTTAGAAAAGGCGAGCGAGGCAAAAGTAGAATAGGAGCCAAAAGCGGCACTTACAACGAACCAAGTTGAGGGTGTAAAGGAAATGAACGATTTAGGACCGCGCCGGATGTGAAGAGACATGGTGTGACAGTCCATGTGGAAAGTAATGGAATGGAGGGGACTGAGGTTCAATGAGTCAAATGATATTCATGAGGTGAGGAGAATAGGGTGGATGGTATGATCTGAGTAGAATGTAGTAGCTGCAATGAGGCAGGCTGAATCGGGTACGTGTGCATGAGGGAAGGGAACGGAGCAGGAGTTGCAGAAACAATGAGTGGAGCAGTGCGGGGCAGAACTGGGTTGCGAGAACAATGGCAATGCAGTGGGAATGACGTTGAGGAGAATGGACGGAGCGATCTGGACGGCATGAAGCGGACGGTCTGTTCGGTACGGGGACGGGTCTGGTCAGAACGGACTGGTCGGAAGGGGTTTGTAGGGGCGGCACGGACCGGGGGGGGGGCAGAGCAGGCGGGCGGCATGGACTGTGACGAGACGGACCGTTTCGGGACAGTTTTCGTGTTGGAATGAAGCGTGTTGAAACAAAGGTTTGGAACGACCGGTCGGAACGCCACGGGACGGAGCAGTGCGGACAGAACTGGCGTGACGGAAAGTATAGGGTATGGACACGGGGCAACACACGGAGCGACGAAAGTTAGGTGGGTGGGAGGAGGAAGTGGGACGAAACGACGCGGGGTAAGGAGCGGGTCGACAGGCGCGTTGTTGGGCGGCGCGGTGGGCGTGTCGGAACTCGAGCCCGCGCGCGGGACCCGCTTTACAATGTCCTCGCGGCGCGTCGGAGGCGGGTGGCTGGTCAGCAGGCGTGACCGTAAACGCATAGCGATAAGCCTCGTGCGCATCTTTCGCTTTCGAGCGGCGGGAGCGCGACGTGCGTACGCGCGGGGAGCGCGGGCCGAGGCGGAGGCCGGCGCCGCCCGCCCGGTTCCGCCCTGCTTCGCCTCTCATCGCCTCGCCTCGCTCCGCCACGTCCCCGCAAGCCCTGCCCTGCCGTTCTGCCTCACCGGGCTGCTGATCCCCGACCAGATGTTCCCACAATTGGCACTATTACCATATACAATTTAATAAACTAGTGGTGCTACTCGTCTCGCTTATTATACTTTCTCGCATTATTTGTGACGAACCATTTTCGAAAATTCAGAGAATTCAATTAAATGGAACTTCTGTCATTTTTATAAGCGTACTTGGCCCGATTCGAGAAATTCACAAAACCATGGAGCTTTTTATGTGAGGAAAAATTGTTTATCAAATGACTTTACTTAAGAACATATACGCAAAAACTACTAGTACGAAAAAAACATGAATGCTACCTTTGTTAAAGATCAAATTTTATAGAATTGATTTCATTAACGAAAAGTCACTACGAATATTGTAATTTTGGAATGTTAATTTTATGTACATCTGGAATGCAGAAACTTCACCAAAAAAGGAACTTATGCTTATGCTTAAAAGTACTCTGCTGTATTCAAGAAAAAAGAAACAAATAAGTGGAGTGCCTTTTCAGAAATTTTTATTGCCAATGTTTCAAGCAAAATTTTGCGGAAAATTATTTTATTTTTTAATAATTGTGCTTGACCATATTTTAATATCTGTTTTCAAAGTGCAAATTTCATTTAAAAAATCTATTTTTTAAACGCCATAAAAAATGGAACTTTTGCCATTTTCGAAAATTGTGAGCTTAATGAAAATGAGAATAGCGGCATTTATAAAAAACGTTATCTCTGCTCCGAGAAAAAAAAAATCACTTCCCGTTGCAGCATTACAAATACTAGCTTTACTCGGTAACAATGTACAAAACAATAAAGTAAACGGGTAATTTTCACATTGTACATTGTGAATAGTCAAAGCAATAAATGATTGACAAAACAGAAAATCTCCCCAGATCTAAATAATCAATTTTATTGTAAACAGTCCATCTTTAAGTATATTATCTTTAATTTCTAGAATTAGAATAATTGCAATAAGTATGAATTTATGACAGCATTGAAGTCCTAACATTATGGAGCCCAACCCTGAAAATTCTGTTTTCGAAAAACTATAGTTGGGAAATCATTGTGAGGCTTAGAAATGTATTCTTGTTTTACACATTGAAATTTGACTTATATATTATCCAATTCAGCTCTTGCAAATGCTTACGAAGCATATTCTGATATGGAGATTATCATTTTAAACGTATCGATTAAAAACTAAAAGGAACATGTTATACTTCTGCCATTTTCCATTGAAATGTCGCAAATAAGTGTACTTGTCTGTACATCATGCTTACACAGACGTCTTGCAAGCCGAACAGCAAAAAAATCTCTTTGCATTCGAGGCAAGTGCACCGCCGAAGCAATGGTTGTTTGCGGAAGAACGAGTGGAGAAACGCAGCATTCTTTCAATGGACCCCTATATCTTTTACGATGCACTACACCGACATCATTAAGATAGCGCTCTCTGATCACCCGGAAGAAAGCAATGGCCCAGCTTCATTAGCAAGCACTTATCTCGAATGCACAAACTCACCTTTGTTACGGCCTCTCAAGTACATGAATCGTTTTGCGGGAGCACACGGCAGGTGAAACGCTTTGCGCCATTGAGCGAGAGGGAGCGGCAAGAGAGTTGAACTAGAGAGAACTATAACTCGATTAAGACGCCAAAGCTTGTTCTGGTGAGAACTTCAGGAAGGCGGGAATACTCGTTTTAATACCTCACTGGAGAACAGAATACCAAATGGGAGTGTTATAATAAAAGAAAGGAGAAACAATATAGTAAACGAAATTTGGAGACAGTGTGCCGAAAATAAATGCTCATATTCTCGTATTTATAATTACTATTTGAAGGTAGTCAATATTTGACCTCTTTATAAATTAAGTTGAAAATTTTGGGTTTGAAATGTCGGCAGTTGGCATGCCTGAAGACTGAAAAGTACTCGTGTGAAAATTTAACGAAGTTCTGTCAGGGAGTTATTCATCACGATGGAGTATTTAACCGAGATCATTCTGATACCGAATACTAAGATGGTTCCTTGTTTTGCTTCGAGACAAGACGCGTAACTTTTCTCTCCATGAATAACAATACACAATTTTTATTTAAATAAATATTAGTTTTATAATAAATGTAAATAAATATTAGTTAATTTGGTTACATAGAGATGTAGAAAAATAACAAAATAAATAACTACAACATTGTTCATTACGTCACCATAAATATAAGCTTTCTAAACTCTTGAGAAATACATTGCGATGATAATAGAACTAAGATAATAGATATAAGAAAACTTACGATAACTGCTAATGGAACGTATTACAGAATCTTGCGTGTTGCTTGCATACGCTGTAACATGATGTCATTGGCGCCAGCACGGTGTAAGATGGTCCATTCTACGTATAACTAGACGGGGCGTTTTGATGTGGGAGTCCTAAAAATACGTGACAAGCATAGAAGTAGAAAAAAAGAGAAAGTGTGTACCGAGAAAAAGATGAAAAGAAGTCTGAACATTTAAAGAGGACTATACATTTAACCAAGGTTTGCAAATGGTGTGTCACAAAGAGGCAAAGTCAGAGATAATGTCGTGCTGCATGTTGCGAGAGCTGGGGTTAGTGAAATGTTTCCAAGATTTCTAAGAAATCGTTTTCGTCTAAAAAGAAAAAAAAATATGTTTGCGCTGCAAAGTGAAGTTTCACTCACGACATAAATCTTTCATGTTAGTTTGTTTTCACTGATGCAATACAGAATATTTCCGAAAGAATTACTTTCCTTCATGACTAATTATTCGAATATCAAAACAGCTGAGTCTCAGGTAACAGAAATCATCGACTTGCTTACTTGACAATAAAACATGTACGCATTTCGTTCGCAATCAATCTTCAACTTTTTATTTTTTTATTTTTGCGACATGACTTTACTGCTAATGTCCATTGCAATTTTTATGGTCCTTTAATTTTCAATCTACTCCAAAAATTAAAATACAAATAATTCAATAATACACAATTGATAGTAAATTAAATATAGGAATAATTTACCGCGAAAAGAAGAACACTTCTGGATGTTTTATCCATTTATTATATCATCAAATAATAATCCCAGAAACACTGCAGATTCCTATTCAATATACTTTATTTCCCATACTCTGAAAAATACAGTGTATATTCTGCAATAGAAGGCGCCACCACTAACAAAATGATTCATTCTGCACACATGTGCAAAATCAGGGCTCACAGTTAGCAAACAACTCAAGATAAGACTTCGAAAGCTGTGTGTGGCACACAAATAGAGGGCAAACAGTCGAGAGGGGGACGGCCAATCGTCTGTAGGCGGCCGCGGAGTTTTCCAGAGGCGATCGTTATAAACAAATATTTGGGCGGCCGAAGCAGCGGCGGTGCGGCAGGTGAGTGCACCTGGACGCCCGACGCCGCCGCCGCCGCCGCCGCCTGCATACAGATGAGGGCCTCGGGTCCCGTTAGCGCCCGGTCCAGCGCCCAGCAGCGCCCGCGTATCGGACTCCCGGAGGCCTCCCGCTTCGCCCGCTCAACACTCGCCCGCTGCCCTGTCACTCGTCCACCAGTCGGCCCAAACACACGAGTGTCTGCCTCAACAAACGACCGAACGAACCCATTCCATGTCCGATCCCTATCTCATGACCGATACGACCTCCTTTCCCATTTCCCGATTGCATTCATTGTTCGTTCCACCCCACGTCCAATCCCACCCCACGTCCAATCCCATCCCACGTCCTTACCATCCCATCCCACCCCACTTCCAATCCCATTCCACCCTACGTTCAATCCTAATGTCATGTAGCCAAGCAATCTACTAAAGTTCTTAGCGTCATGTTTGGCGCATACCAGAAATAATACATTTTCATCATAACAGGCGATCACATTACTGATAAATTCGCAAGCGTGGATAATTCCCCTTGTGTCAATTAGTCACACATATACAACATATTGAACGCAAGCTTTTTCAGAAGTTCAGGAAGTCAAGGATTTGCGCAGTTTCCCCTGACCGTTGTCGTTCGAATACCTTGCAAGGTCTTTAACGAGAGGCGTGACATACTCATTACGTGTATTTCTGAAGCGATGTGGAGGCCACTTGGGTGGAGTCTCGAAAGAGCAACGTACCGCCCTGACATAGAAAAGTATTACATTTCTCAACCGTGCATATCGTTATGAAGCTATATGATCCGTTTCAAACTGTGAATACGAAATAAACGTGCTAAGTAAAAGTTTATTTTCTTTAGATCCAAGGTGATACCATAATAACAACCTTCGATGCAGTATGCCACAAAGTTATATCCTTGACAGCCAAATTCAGTTACGAGGGAAATGTTACACACAATGTGCATAAATATATGTATAACAGGCAATGTGGGACATGTACACAATATATGTCATAGGTCATTAACATCGTCCTGGCCGATCATCCATAAGAATTCCGATTACTTGCCGAAACTGTTCACGGCGATTGAACTTCCCGGTACTGCTGAGATGTCAAAACAATTTCTTTTCTGACAAGTTGATTTTCAAAATTATATGTTTAGACCAGAAAATATACTTATCTATGTCTGAGAGAAGGCGAGAAAGAGGGTTTACGTCATTGTAATGCCCTTTCCAGGGCGGTATAGTTCTAGTTTACCTTTGTTTTCCACTGCGTGAAAAATTATGTATCTAGATGAGAGATGAATGAGAGTTGATGAGATCATGATTCAGATGGGATTCATGTTGGTGTGAAAAATTAACCACGGCACAACCCATCACTCTTGCCTCATCACTGTGAAATCACTCTTGCCTCATGCACGATACTAATCCGCAATGTCAGGCTTGGCGTACTTAGACAATGCCTCCTGTGTCAACAAAGCCGGCACACCCAGTTCTAAAAAGAAGGCATTTTACAAACAAACAAAAATCTGAAATCTCCACGCGCATATGTATGATGTAAGTGAAAGAAACT
>BOPP01000001.1:20478406-20509012 GCA_017312745.1 Gryllus bimaculatus
CCACCATCGACACCACCATCGCACACCATCACACATCCATTCGACAGCCACCATCGCCATCACACCACCATCAAACTCCACCCTGATGCCCGCGTTCTCCTTCTCATATCCCACTTCCAAACCGCAGGCCTCATCATCACGACTCACACCTGCGTGTCAGCACCGCCCTCCCACCACCGGCCCGCATCACCAGACGTTCTGACGCGCAGCACAGTAGCGCCGCTTTCTTATATACATCGGAGGTCGCAAATTCGTTAAATTTAAGGCTGGACCGCAGCCGCGGAGAAAGAGAGAAACTGCCTGTCGAGTTACATACTTCGATGTGATCCATGTGGGGTTCTTTATAGACTACCGGGGAGAGTAGAAGTTTCAATGGAAGTAGTTGGTTCATCGACTCCTGTCACACAAGGGCGCTTTTACTCTACGGAAATATGTGTGCAATACACATGCAGCGTTAGTGAAACAGCCGAATTCGGACCAGAATGTTCGCAACACCGTACTTCAATGAAAGCTTGAAAACCGTTACATTGTCAAACAGAAATGCTACATTATTACGTCCATTTACTTCAATTTCATTACTTTCATTTACCGACGAGCATGTATTAACGTGTGAAAATCATTAGACATCTCTGTCGTACACAGTTTGCAATATGAGCGAGTTAGAATGAAAATATCTTCCATTTACACATAAAATCACTGCTACATACATCACCGTAAAGATTTTCATTTCAATTGAAACACTCAGCGACAGCTGTAAAACAGCATCACGAAAAAAGCCAAAAGTCTACGCATAAAACAATTTTCCAAACTCGAAAACAAAAATACAGATAAGAAAATTACCCTTTCTTTCTGGTAAGAACTAGACAAAAATAGTTACTCCAAGAAAAAACATTAACAATGTTCATACAATCATATTTTCTATGGTTACTATAGAAATTTAAATAATTCAAATAATTGTAAGGACAATTACATACATAATTTTGGATAATGGCATGAGAAAATACATATAGTGTAAATTTTATTAAACTGCATAGTTCGAAATATTAAAACAAATTGAAAACGAATATTAGCTTACCCTAAAGAGTTCAAACTGTAAATGATCGAAAACAGTATATTAATGTGTTACATTCATACGCAAATTATATTTTATACTGTCGTTATAATGTTTTTATTATATTAATGTCAATGTATATTATCTACAATTTATCTTACATCATATACAATGTTTACGCATCATTTCCATTTTGGAATAAGTCCTGCTCCTTCCAGAGAACTCATACCTCCACCCGAGTCAAAAACTCCATTAAATTCTATATAGGCCCGACCCCAAGCGCGCCCGCCTCCCCCTCGCCGCCACCGCCGCCAGCGCCGCCGCAAAGCGTTGTTCTCCAGATCGGACGCGGACCCGATCCCGCGAGGTGAAGTTCGCGGCCCGGGGGGCGGGGGACAGACGTTCCTCCATTCCCGCCCGGGCGGGGGCAGGGGCGGCCGGAGGGGGCGGAGGGGCCGGGAAGCGCCGGACCCGCGACCGCGCGGCGCCGCCCGCCGCACGGTGGTTTCAGCCACGCAAATGTGGGCAAAATTATTATTTTTAGACCGCCACTAGTATGCACGGTGACTTTTAAGGTATGAACAGCGTGCTAAATGTTCATTTTTTAGAACTACTGCAAAAAGTGAGACTATGCTTTCCTATTCCGTCCTCACTTTTATGACGTGGTCGAGCGAAGGATCGCCTATCTTTCTGATTCAAAAAAAAATCAGAAACCCAGAAAGCAGTGCCAGCGCCAAGCCGATCATCCATCTTTCTGATTCAGGAAATCAGATACCCAGAAAGCAGTCCCAAGCACTAAATACGTTTTGTGGTGGAAACTCAATAATAACCTACATAATAATAACCTACATAATAATAGTAATAAACAATAATGGGCGACTCAGAATAAATTTTACAAACTTCAAGGGCACATCGCAATTAATCACTTGGAACATGTAATGAAGATTTCATGTGACGGTAATACTCATGTGCTCCTGATTTTTAGGCAACTTCTTACGCACGTTTCTTCGGTATGTCACGTTCTGACGCAGTCAAACGAGCTTTCGAGTACCTGCCGAACATGTGTGCGCGAGGGGTTGCCTAGAATGCAACAGCAAATGCCATGTTTAAAAATACATATACTCGTAACTCCATGACATTCGATTTCTCACTACAACTTCACTGGCAAAAATTGATCCATTTCGACCTGCCAACATACATGAGAACATTCATACCGAGTCACCTGCATTTGTCCGCTTCTCTCTGAGCCGGGCCCATAGTGGGCCTGCCGCCCTTGACCCGCGCCGCCGAGGGTTCGGAGGTCCCCGCTGGACGCGAGTAAAAGTGAGTGGACTCGCGGGCTCCTATTTATACCTTTCTCCGAGCTCGCAACAACGCGTGCCGACCAAGGGAAATAAACGAGCCCAGCTGTGCGCGGCAGGAGGCAACAGTATGTACGCGAGGAATCTGGACACGTTCGATTGGACAAAACCTACACACATATGTTTATTTAAACATTAGAAATATTACAGTTTTGAATAAAGAGAAATAAGTTTACTCTTCAATTGGAAATTTTTATTTCCTTTCATTGTTTACTTTGTTCACAAGTACTTATTGTGAGTTGTTAGAAGACTCATTGTGTGTAACTTATTGTGTGTTAGACTTATTGTGTGTGTTAAAGTTGTAGTACCGTACCCAAGAAAAATAATTGTATTAGGGTTTTTAAAATTATGGTTAAAAACGTATTTTTCACATTGAAATAGAACAACGGATCTAACTAAAAGAACATAACTATTGTTTATTTCGATCGAATGGTTTCAGGAGGTAACAATAATACCATCTGGTCCACCATAATACCTTGAGACGTGCCCTAAGTCTCGATTAGAACTACCCGACCCAGTGTATTTATACGTAGTCCCTTTTATTAATACATTGCATGTTTTAAGAAAACACGAACCCGTGGATAGTTATTTTTAAATCGTGCATTGATTGGCATAAACATATTGATTATACACGTTTCTAAGTTGGTTGGGTAAGAAAATATTCCTTTGGGGTTTAATTTATTCTTTTAATAACTAACTATAAAAACTAATTTTATATTTTATCAGATTGTAATTTCGTTTTTTATTGATATAAAATGGGTTTCATCCTCTGTCAGTTCACATGTTTTCCTACGTTCGGATTCATGCATTCAAAAGTAATTGTCACGAAACTGAAAAAAAAACTCTTTTTATAACCATTATTATACTTTTAAACCATTTAAATCATAAGAAGAACAGGTACTTTTTATTCTTGTATTGATCTTCACATATATTTTACTTCAATTTATAAGTTCTAATTAATTACTTAGCTTCATTATCCTATTTTTTACACTACATGCCTGAATACATTGTATAATTATCAGTTCTATAAACATGAAATAAATATTTTTACAATTTGTAAAACATTATTCGATTTAAATTGATTTAAACCAGTGATTTAGAACAAAACGATTTAATCCATCAAAACACTAGTATTCATATAAATCAATTTTCCCAAATTGATCTAATTTCAGCCGATCTACGAGTGTCACAGAAAAACGTTAGAAATGCGTCCACATGACATACCTCCCGACATGGCGATTTCACGCCGGGATAGAGGAAAATCATGCGTCGGTGCAAAGTGTGCTAGATGTCACAGTCGGCACTGACAAACTTCACATATTCACATTTCTCATTCCATCCTTTCCAACCTATACTTCATATTGTACTACTGATTCCTCTCGATTACTTTCTCCCCAAGACACGAGTTTCATAGATGTCCTGGATTCTTCGCCTACCTTACTTTCAAACTGCTACTCTCGGCAACGCTGTTCATCCAACAAAATTTCGTCCTTACCTGCAACAAAGAAGAAAAAACAGTGAATTTATGTGTGGACTTCCAAGTTATATCACAATCACACATGCATTTCAAAATATGTATGCACAGCCACATGAAAACAAAATTCAAACACGGGTGACAGTACTAGAGATCACGTGTAGAGATAGCAGATTTTAGCAATTGCTAAAAATGCAAAATGCTACCAAACACGAAAAAATCGGTAATTATACGTTTTACGACCAGTGCAAATAGTTTGGAAGGTTTTCAATCTGCAATAAAATGCGAAATCGGCCGCAAAAGGCGAAATTGCTTACGAAGAAAGAAATAGTTCCGAATTGCGAAATAATATCAAAATTGCATTTTATGGTTTCCTTTTTGTTATTTAAGGTTGCATTAAGGTTGAAATGAACACAATTACAACCATGCCCGAGGCTGGACTCGAACCCGCGATTCTTCGGCCCGAGATGGCCACTGCACTACTGCTTTAGCGATGTCCGCCATCGGCTGTGGTATCGTTTGTGTTGGATCACTAACTAGGGATGCAACATCGACAAGAACAGTGAAAACATTTAATTTGAGAGTGATCGCTTTTATTAATTTATAATTATGATTTACCTGTCTAAACGAAGTAAAAATAATAAGAACAATTTAATAAAACGTATCCTAAAAGCCTGAGCGCTCAGAGACATCTCAAGGGATCTCAGCTTCCTCAGTTCGCTGTATGGGGCAGATCACGGGAAGATGATGACGATCCTACCCCCTAAGGCGCAAGCGTTACTTCTTACGCTTTGTACGCTACGTACACTTTTGTATTTGTTGAAGATCACAAATGGCTAAATATAAAATTGTTTCCCTTATCTCCTCATTGTAATGGGAAAAAAGCACAAAAATAAATATATCTCAAAGAGTTCTCCCTTAATAATAATAATTTTCTCAACAATTCCTACAAAATGCTAAATCTTAATTTTTACAATCCTATAACTTTGTTTTCTAATAGATTTTTTTAAAAAAAATTAACATGCTAAATTCTACCATCGATTGAGGCCATGTGAGGCATCCTCGAGGACTCATTCAGTCGCAAAACATTGGCGGTCGGCCAGCCATGCAACCACTGCGACAGCACGTTCGCCCCAGGTGCAGCCTCCGCGAGCGGAAGTGCGTGATGTGAGCAGAAAGGCGACGCGCTGGCCGTACGCGCCGGAAGCGGTTCCTCACGCTTAGAAACAAATGCGTAGAGCTCTTAAATTGACCCATTCATCATGATCTCGGCAAACACGCTGGCTCTCGTATGGTGCACTTGGATGAAGTGTGTGTATTCACTACGCTTACTGAGAAAGGTACACATTGTAGGAATGAAAATGGTTTGTACATAACATTGGGTTGGTTGGTCTGTGTGTTATAAGGCAAAGCTAATTATAGCAATTTAATGTTGTTGCTTTGAGGAAGCCATAATTTTGCGAAAGTGGCATTGATTCCTACGGTTGAGGTCGCTGTCTCACATGCAGTTCTTAAACTGAAATAAGTCTGACAATGAAAAATTTGATGGAAAATAATGTATTTTCATCCGTAATTTTAGTTGTATTTAAACGTTCTTGAAACACAAATATATCTTAAACTCGAACGTCAAACTGCATACCTACTTTACAAACCATAAAAAGTGCAAGAAAAAAATATATCAAAAACTTAATACATTCAATAATTATGTTAAGAACTTTTAATTCGTCAATGTTGAACTTTTGTTCTCAGAATGTAAAATTAAATTTGTTTAAATATCGACACTTGTAATCATAGATATCACACTTGTAACCATAAACGAAAAATAAGATAATAAAGAAAGCTCGAATCAGAAATCGTAAAAATATCGCGGAGCTGTAAAAAATACTCGAGAAATGCAATTCGAATAAAATGCGAGAATCTGTTGACAGGAGAGGTTTCCTCACACACCGTTGAAACACCTATCTCAGTCGAGTTGTTTGGCGTTTAAACAGTCGTTTCCCAAGTTCTCAAAAAAAACTTGCCTAAAGAAACATCTGTTTAAGATGCACGATTGGCTGAAAGCAAGAGAGAAGCGAAGAACTTCTTGAGATAAGAAAACGCAAAATACGACTCATACGTGACAGCAGATCGTGTGGGAAAGACGTCGAAACATGGCAGGAAACAAGCTCACCAATTACACGCTATCGAAAGTTGCTTCAAAACGCCGAGAACTACTTATTCGAAATGATGTGAATGTGGGAATTAACATGGGCAAAAATGTACTCTCATCTTCCAAAAAATACATTTTGCCCACTAAAGGTACGACTTTGCACACTTAGAGAACTCAAACTGCTATCACGAAACTATTATTATTATTATTATTATTATTATTATTATTATTATTATTATTGTTGTTTTTCTTTTCATTAGGAATTGTTTTGCATCTAACTTATCCTCCCACATACATTTTTGAGCGCATCCTAGTATTTATTAATTCACATTGTTGTTGTATCCAACTTGAAGGGCAGATAGTGTTTGCACTTTTTATTTACGTATTTGCGAGTAATACTGAATATAAACACGTTTTATAAGCTTCAGAATATAATCTGAGTCAGTACCCAGCACGTTTTAATGTAACTGTCACGAGGGAAAAATTACAACCATTACGCTGAATGTAATAATGAGAACCGTAATATAGTGGTCACATTTATGTATTAAATTCCTGGAAGCGTAATTTCAATTCCGGGTATTCACATTGAATTTCTAATGATTCACTTCACTCTAATTTCACCATTGTTTCATAATCATCACTAACCCCAACTTCAATTATCACCACCATTATCTGTCTGTATCCCACCTTTCCGAACAACACTGGGGTATCGAAAGAAATTCTTTCCATCGACACATTCTTCCCACCTTCTCTCTTGAAATATAAATGCTATCATTCACCCACTAAGAGCACTACATCTCTACATTCTCCACATACTGGCTCTAAACGTAAGCATTGATGAAGATGCAGAATTAACAATTTCCATTTGCCCTAAGATACAGACATCCTTGACCACTAAAAGGGACATATTTTCTTAACTAGCAATCAAACAAAATATTAAATTAATAAACCCTCTAAGTTATGAGATTATATCATTATTGTAAAAAACACTCTCCTTTTAAGTTACTTGCAGTAGGCAAAAATTCAGTATGTTTTATGGTTCAGATTATTGTTTATATTCTTGCACTTCCAACGCCAACTAACCAAAGTGAACGTTTTAAGTGCAGAAAAGGCGATAGAGTTTTTAAAAATGTTATGACGAGAGAGAACATCAAAACGACAAATCTTTTCTTACAACGAGATTATTTCCAAAGCCCCAAACAAGCGCCCACACCAACAATCTTCTAAGCACCCAATAAAAATTAATTAATGTAGCGTCTGCCACTCAGCACGTGGAAACCCAATTAACAGCGGTTGGGGGATGGGGGGGGGGACGCTTCCAAAATGGACACGTGGAATGGGTCGACAACTGGGGAGAGAGCGAGGGCCAAACCCAAGGGTCTACTCCACAGAGTCAGTGCCACACTGGCGCCAGATCACTAGACCACACGGTTGCGACCGCGGGGAGGCGATGGTGTCTCGGCGGACTAATAGGAGGGCTGGCGCAACAAAATGGGCTTCTGTTTCGGCAACCTCCAACAACGCTATGGCAAGGACGCAGGATGCGTACGAGATCGCATACCTGCGGGTATGAGTGCCACGCGCATGTCGAACGGTGAGTTCGGAAGTTGGCAGATGCTAACGAGGAGCCAATGCTCTGTCACTAAATGGTACGGCTTACATATTTTACACACATAAATAAACTGCATATATATGCACAACTCCAAAGCTGTGCTGTCTAAGATTTGGGCAACCCACGTCCCACTAGCATCAAGGCGGTGTGCAACTAATTTATATCTCCCTTTCCACCGACTCAAATTCCACAAAGTACTGCTCTCCTCTGCCCATCCGGCACGGACGCAACCGCGCCAAGGCGAGCCGCGCAGGCCCCGCCCATTCCTGGCGCTGAACATCCACGTGTAACCCACGATAGTCTTCCCTGGGGTGGGCGCGCATCCTAAAGGGCAGGAGGGGGAGGCGGGGCGGAGCAGAGCGCGCGGCCTGCCGTAAATATGTCGGCGAGGCAACATCCGGGGTCGGATGTCGCGTCGCGTCGCATCGTGGCCGGTGCGCTGCGCTGTCGGCGGCCGCTTTGTGAGGTCCGCGTCGCGGGCGGCGCCCTCTGAAGTGCCCAACGTCTGCCAACGCACACGTTGAGAATGATGCACCCGGCTTGAGTCACGGGCCCAGCCGCGATGTACGGAGGTGGGAGGTTCACAGCTTATCTCCTACTCGTAGCTCAGCAGCCAGTTATGGACCCGTCGAGCAACAGGGAGTTCAAAATACGATCCCAGTGATTTTTGTTTAAATGCTACTTTAAAATTTGTGTTCTACGTGAAATATTTCTTAAATGGTCTCATAATAATCCACTGTTGTTCAACGTCACAGATACATTCCCATGAGGATGACGTAGTAAGTCCTGAGCAGAGTGAGAGCTTCGGTTTCGGTTGCTTGCAGCATAAAATATCTATAAAGAGAACACTGTGCTTCAATATATTCAATTTTCAACCATACCTGACAACTCCAACAACGAATTCTAACCATAACCTGGTTATTCTAATTTTGCAAAAATACGCAAAGTGTAATATGCCAGCTTTGCACCGGCTTCATGTGCTATTCCCTTGTCGAAGACTAAATTTGATATCCACACTTTTTTGTTGCCTTATAACAATCGATCGATGTAACCCGATGAATTACAACGCAATATGGGAATAAACGAAATTTAAAATATTATTCGATTTAAAGAGGATACTATACCACTTTCCCTGCCTCCCCGCCTCCTATTCTCTCTCTTATTTCTTCGCCTTCCTTCCCACTGCTCCCTCCTGTGGGAACTGAACCCGCGGCTGTCACCCGCGCAAAGGAGATGCGCCCGCTCGAGTCATGGACTCTTGACGCACCACGGGAAGGAACAGGACTTTCCCGCGGCGCGGCGGATGACACCGGCGCCGAGCCGGGCGATGCGCGTCGGCCTCATCGGCCGAGATGCATGCATCTGCGCCCAGCATCTAAAAGACTCCGCTGCAACTCGTGCGTACACTCTTTGTGGGCGTACTCCCACGACGCGCAACCTACGTTCTGTCTACGCGAAGGCCTTTTTGCCTACCGAAAAGGCTTTTTCAGAAGAAAGAAAGATCTGACATTCCCAAATGTTTGAACGTAATTCGTCCTGATTGGAATAAAATACATTGAAGTGTTTGGTAATCTCTTTTCTCGAAGAGAACAAAGAAGATGCTACCACACGTTATCTTTTCACATTTATTATAATCTACATTTCATTACCCGACAGCACACTATAACATTAATTTTCAGGTTTCTTTGTCCATCAAAATAAAACATAATGACGTTTAAAGAAAATGTTTCATGAAGTGATTTGAACACGCATTAAAAGAGGTCGTTTTTAGTTTGACTCAAAATAATAATAAAAATTTCAACTCTACATTAAATGGCATAAAGCGTTAGTTAATTACTTCCTTTTTTTTTTTGCTTAATTTTATAACTGATTATTGGTTTACCTAGTAAGAGTATCTTGCACTTTTTAACAGGTGACGTGGGTTCCATTAGTATTATAGAAGATAAAAGGTAATGAATTTAAAAGAAATAATAATGTAACCGATAAGTCATATTTTCAAATTGCCATGCATAATGTTACTACTCGTTTGAAATATTTCGAAACAGTTTTTCTAAAAAACACTTCATTTTAGAAATGCAAAAGTACTGTAAGGTTTTGAACTCTAAATTCAGAATTAACGATTACCACCAATTTAAATTTAACAAAGCATTAATAAAGATTTGCAGGTTTCCCCCAAAATGCTGCTCACATTGTGAGTGTGAATGACACGACTAACTGGCGCTGCCAGCCGGTGTGTCGTACAGCGCCTTCCTTCTCGGCAGACAATGGGATTTGGCAAAGCCCAGGCAGCGGCTGATGTGTGACTCAGTCTGCCATCTGGCGCGCCAGGACAAAGCGGAACTGTCACCCGCTGCATCTGGGATTGGAGACGATGCCTCCATTGTACTCCACCACTGAGATGGAAAACTGCTTATTCTATTTAGGGGACGATCGTATTCGTTGACTCTGTTATAATCATCTCCGCCTTGAAAATGTTATCGAAAAGGCGAGCTGTTGGCATCAACGCAAGTGTCAACAATATTAATATCGAAATTGATACTGTGCAACATTATCCAAAAGATATACATCTTGAAATAGCTTTTTGTACGGGATTACAACAGGATTTTTCATATTATGAATAATATTACTAGTATTATTATTATTGGTATTATCATTATCATTATTATTATTATTATTGTAAATTATGATTCATTTTTGTGTTACCGATACTCTTCCTTGTTTATAATTTTATACACTTTCCATTTAACGTGGTCTACCTGGTCACTGGAAGAACGTACGTTCCTACATCGCCAACGCGTTCATTGCTACCCTACAGAACTTTCATATCATCCTTACAGTGTTTTTCATTAACCACCATTATTCATTGACGAATTCGAAGTATCAGTGGCTTCCGTTTATCTCTCCTGCCATTAGAATTACCTTTACAACAATTTGTATTATTGCCCTATTCACGATAAACACTTACGGCTTTAAACCTTTTTACAGCGGTCCTTACTCCTCCCCTCTCCTCTCCTGTATGCGACCACACACTCCCGAGCGGACATTCGTGGTGGATCATCTAGCACAAAAACGAGCCCCTGTGGAACGCCAGCAAAAAAAGCAGAGCGTGGAGCCGCTCCACACCACGTCTCTCCACACCACGCGTCAGGTCGCGTCCGCGGTCGGTAGCCAATGGCTAATCGGCCAGGAGTGGACGGGAGTCCGAACGACGTTGCACAAGCGCGAGAAAAACCGTGACTTAGGAGACAGCTCCGCAGCATTAGCATTTTATGGACGCCGACTATCGTTAATTACGGTGCGCGAGGCTGCAATTTGCGTAGCGAATGAATCCATACGTACGTCTTCATATGATATTTCACGTGAAATGCGTCCTCCGCCTGGTAATTTGACGAGGTGGTTGAGCGCCTGGGAGAGTGAATTCGGGTCCTAATTTCTCTGAAAGGTTTTGAGATTCGGGTTTTTGCGCTTATGTGGCGAGTGATGAGGCATTCTTCATTTCTTCGTAGGTTAGGCGTCAATGTTTCACGTCCTGTGGAACAATGCACGACCTTGGCTATGTGGTTGATTTCTTATTATTTCCCCTCCCCCTCTGAAAGCGCGTTCTGGAATGTTCATTGGCATCGTGATAAAATAATATGGTATTTGTCTGCTTCGGAAGTCAATGTCAACTACAACATCAAAGACAGGATGACATCAACTTTCTTAAGTCTTGTTTTCAAAAGAGGACCTTGGAGTTCCACAGTACAGTTCTTTGGCATACGGTGCAATATGCAACTATTTCCTCATGATCACCTTTTAATTAGTCTTTTTCTTTTCTGTGATATGAATTAAATCATGACAAAAATTGTTTTTAAAATAAAATTAAATACATCAGAGAAACGACGAACGCTCCACACGAGACAAATTGACTTGAGGGTTATGTTGTTAACGAAAAGACGGGAAAGATCGATCTAATGTGTACATAATTACATAATTTGTGAAGTTATTTTCATGTAATTTACTTCTACAGAAAGCACGTAACACAAAGCGACATGTGAATACTAATAATGTACAAAAATTGGAAACCTCGCACATTCAAGCGTGACACCACTACACACTGTGACAAACATCAAAAAGCTATCGCAGTTTTAATTTAGTTAGTAGTTAATTCAGTAGCTACCACGAAAAAAAAACTACGAAAAAATTTTAGGAAGTGATACTCAACAGATATTTTCTCCAGATACTCCCTTTTATTGTACAAATAAACACGGGCAGGTCACAGCTACAAACACATCTCAGAATTATTAGATTGTGAGTAACATTTACCATTGTGTACGCTCAGCTCAAATTCGTATGTACACTCGCGTCAGCAGCGTAAGGTAGCGACACCCTTGTTGGGAATATTGGAAGAAACGTACGGACGTCGGTTCCATAATGTACATTACAGCTTGCAAATAAATCCCAATGGTTCCCTCACAGAACAACACTTCTTGACCAACAAAGCTTCATTGAAAAGCGACGGAGTTCCTGCTCCAGAATCGACCCCCAATCGCCTCCGTTAGAATCGACGCCAGGTTGAGAGATGTCGAAGGATCAGAATTCGGGGGAGGTGCGCGCGCGGCGCCAGAGGACCCGCCCGTGGCAGCCTACGACCGCAAAAAGATGCGCGGGAAACTTATCGAGTAGGCGGAACTGAAGTCCGAGATTGCGCTGCGGTTCTCCAAGAGTGGCCACCGGGAAGGCGGGTGAGCTGCCGCGACCGCCTGGACCGCGGAATGCGGCGCCTCGCAAGCGGCGCCTCGCAAGCGGCGCCACGCTCTTGGGAACCTCGCGCCGGCTTCGGTGGCTCAGGGCCGTGTAGCGTCCGCTACACAGCTCGCAGCAGCGTGGTGCACGCCGGGTAGCGTGGACACTTGGGTGCCGTGTCGAATGCACGACAACGGGCCCGAGGCCTAGGAGTGCGGTTTCAGAGGGTACCTTGATCCAGACGTGTCGCAAGACCAGGGAGTCACACTCGGGGGAAGGCGACGCGGTCAAAACGAGGCTATAAGGGCGGGTGGGGCCTGAAAAGGGTCAGCATTGTTCTTCAACTTTTGTCGTGAGACCGTCGCGAACACGCCAGTGTGCTTTTGAGGTCGCAAGCTTGCGGGTATAAGCGCCAGGCTCATGTTGACACCTCATTCGGTAGATGCTAACGGGGAGCAAATGCTACTATAGTAAATAGTATGGCACTTTATATATATTAAATAAACTGCGTATATACCAAAGCCATCTTGTCTGAATGTCCAACCCACGGCGTCAAAGCATCAAGTGATGTCACTGCAATGCCTCTGACCGGGAGAACCTAGGTCCCAACGATCATTGGATATTCGATATTAGCTACATACGAGTAGCTAGGTCGAATTCGCAGTTCCGGTTAGCGATAAGGCAGTAGGAATCGGATCGAAGCATAGTGGCTTCCAATACAGCCTCAGCCTCGTTCATGGTAGCGTGTGTTTCGTGATTATGTGTGTTCTGTCCACGTATCACGTGCTTGTGTGTCCCTTGTGGTTGGCGTCAGGAAGGGCATCTGGCCATCAATCAAACATTAACCAAACATCAGCTGGTCAAACATCACCAAATCAGAATAAAAATGTAGTGTGCGAAAAAACAATAAAAATGAGCCCACTTTTCATTAACGTCGAAACCTTAGAAACGAGAAAAAGGCAAGGAAGAAGAAGAAGAAGAAGAAGAAGAAGACTTAGCGTTCTAAAATGTTTTCAGTTTTCACTTTCTTTATTGTTTATATTATTCAATAATAAATTGAGTAACTCTTATCAGATGGAATTTTCTAAATATCAAAAATGATGGAAATAATTAAATATTGTGAACGCGCTTGAATTGTGTAATTAATTTATGATCGAGAGAGGCTGCTCTGGTCGATTTTTCGTGGTTTCTCCGAACACGCGATGCGGGAGCAGTACCCTAAGAAACGGGGCAGCGCGCAATATTTCCTTCGCTGCCCTTGCCCTATCCTTACCTCCTTACTTACACACACACTCACCTTGTGTGCCTTCACTATAACCCTTGTCGGGAGACCAGATGGGGGCTTAAGGCTTGTTCCGGATGGAGCGGTGCCCCGCCGGTAGGAGACACTTGATTGCTGAAAACCCTTTGCCGATGAACATTTGGCTGTCCAGCAGGAGAAGATCACCGTTACCTCCCGCGATAAAAATGCAACACGCACGGGACTAATGCCCTTAGCAGTTGACGTTTCCGGAATAACTAATCAATTCGGACCTCGAGGGGGATGCATGCTCCTTCTTCGCAACTATTCTTTTTTTTCTCGAAATTAGCTATTATTTCTGAATTTATTTTTAGAACAATTGCGGTGGGTACGTTTCGCCGAGGTCCAGAGTCGATCTCCTACCATCCATGCAATTGATGATGGAGAAAGCGAGCGGGTTTTCTCATGGTGGTCCCGTTTCCCCTGCCTGTCATTACAAAATGTCTACCTACCCATAATCGCTATCACTACCTTCTGCTCGTTGGAACATCATTCATGGCCCTCAAGAGCTTTGATAGTTCAAGGGACCCAATTAATAATGCTATACATCAAATTTAAATGAACAACAAAACATACTGCTAATGACTTCAACTATTTCCGTAGTTGCCTCCAGTGTCGTTCGGGGCGGCGGTTCCCACCCCGCCTCCGCCTTCCGGAGGCTCCGCCGTGGGCGCCGCCGTGGGCCCCGCCGCCGCCGCCGCCGCCGTCGGCCGTCGCGGCCACTTCCGCCCCTTTGTTCGCCGCAACCTGAGCCGCTCGGCCCAAGGGCGCGCCGCCCCGCCCCGTTTCCGACCCGCCCCAGGGCACAGGGGTGGCTCCGCCCAGCCCCCTTGACGCGCGCCTGATTACATTTCGAGAAAAACTTCGCCGACTTTGTGGACTCTCTCACCCGCAGGCCTATCGCCTCCCCGTATCTCAATTTTCAATCGTAACGCGGGAGGTGTGTCAATATTTGCCGCCTCCTGTGACGTATATCATACCAATTCCAACGTTCAATCTACATTTTTCTTGAAAACCTTGTCTTCATTAATAATTATATTTTCTTGTTAAACAAATTGTATAGTTCGCTTCGACATCCTGTATATAAGGGCCTTTTAGCTTAGAAGCGCGTGGAGAAAGAGTTAGTATCGTTTAAACTCCAATACATAATTAAACAAGGCTGCATGTGGAAAGGCTATTTTCTTTCAATTAGTTGGCCATTTATTATAATTTTAAAATACATTATCTGACACTATGTGGCTTGGTCGTAGGCATTATTAAGCCACATGCGAGGGCGGCTGCGGCGGCGGCCGTGGACCCAAAAGAGTCACATTGTAAATAATTGTAAATAGTTGTTGGTTAGATTGAGTCAGTAAATAAACAGTATTTGATCGTTGTAGCCATCACCAGAACTACTAAAATCTGATAGGCTGTAGTATTATGTGCCGCAGCAATTGAATACAGTTTTGCCTCAACAGGGTTATTGGAAAACGAAAACCTGGGGAGGGAAATATTGCGGAGGCGGTGGTGGTGGCGACGGCGACGGCGACGGCGGCGGCGGCGGCGGCTGCAGCGGCGGCTGCGCGACAGCGGCGGCGGCGGCGGTGGCGGTGGCGGTGGCGGTGGCGGCGGCGGAGGTGGTGGTGGTGACAGAGACGGTGGCAGGGCGGGCGGTGGCGACAGCGGGGGCGGCGGCGGAGGCATTGGCGGAGGAGGAGGAGGAGGAGCTGGGGGCAGAGGCAGCGGCGGCAAGCGCAGTCACCGCGAAGGGGCCTGCGACAGCCGGTGACGTATGCAGGAAAAGGTGAGCTGCGCGGTGTGCTTGCGGAGAGTCTTTGTCTCTTTCTGGCATGCGTTGACCTTTCCGTCACGGAGGGTTCGTGACCCGGGCTTGCGACGACTTCTCCGCAGCCTTTTTGCCGTTTCGCGTCTTTCTCCGCTTCCCTGGAGCCGCCTCCGCCTCCACTTGTTTTCGTTCCAACTGAATACGCTACAACTCACGCGGCTGTCACTACTGCCTTTAGGGCGCAAACTATTACACTCGTGCCATTACCTTGCCCAACGTCGTTTGCTACTGAACCGTTGTAACTTTCGCCGTCGCTGCGTGACGTCTCAACGTCCTCTGGCATGTCTGCGACACGGTCTACCAATTTTCTCTCACCCTTGGCATCGCCTTTTCTTTCTTTTTTCTTTCATCACAATCTATATTCTCATCTGTTTTCAACATTGCGGTTCGAAAGCGCTAATCCCACAATTCACACACTTCTAATACATTTATCAGCTCTGCTGCCGTTTGCCATTGGGCTTTGCTACGGTACGCGTGGTCCGTAACTTTCGCCGTCGTTCGTTGACGACTTCTACGTTTCTTACTACGCCTTCGTCATCCACTGCCAATTTCTCGCCAGTTCGAGGAACACCTTTTTTTTTATTTTTTTATTTATTTTTATTTTTATTTTTTTATTTTTTTATTTATTTTACTCTTTTTTTTGCCTTTTCGCCAGAGTTTATTCTCAACCGTGGTTTCCCTTTTCAGAGCGATAGCACCAACTCCGCAATTCTAACTTGCACGTGTGGTGCAACCATTACCTTTCATGCCGTTGCTTCTGAATCGCCGCAACTTTCGCCTTCATTGCTGGACCTCTTCGCCGTCTTCTGTCATGCCAATGTCCTTCGCTGACTTTCTCGCCCGCACGAGTAACAATTTTTTTTCTTTCTTTTCAACGTGGAGTTATTTTGACTTTTGTTTCCCAGTTCGATACCGTCAACTCACCATTTCTTTTTTCAATGCGTTTCAAAAGTTTTCTCCAGATTTTGTTTGTACCTTCGGCAATCTCTCTCTGTCGAGTCTCATTACAATACTGCCAATCTAGTTTCTATGCCCATTATTTTAATCGCACTTCACCTAAAGCTGTCTAATCTCACCGTCCCTTCTCAACCGAACCTAACACTAGCTGAATAGACAACCGACACATGAGATTAAAATAATTCTTGAAAATTTTCTGTCTTTGTTTTACTGCTAGAAACAATTCAATTTTGTTTTACACGCATGCCTCACTGAGCGATTCAGTCCTGCAAAGGTCCAGCAGCCAGGAAATTCATTAAAATGGGCACACTAATCTGCGAGTTTTCAACTTTTGTTTTGAATTGTTCATTTTGTCTCTTATACGACAGTTCAGAAAGAAAGGAGGCTCATAACTCTTGGATAAGTTGGTCGGTTTCTCGGAAGTGTTTGAGGTGACGACCAAATATTTTCAGAAGCGTTAGGAACATTGTCAAAAGTTTGTGTGGCTGTGTGTGTGTGTGTGTGTGGGGCTGTGTGTGTGTGGGGGGCTGTGTGTGTGTGTTTTGCTGTGTGTGTGTGTGTGCTGTGCTGTGTGTGTGTGGTGGCGTGTCTGTGTGTGCTTGCGTGCTTGTGGCTGGGTGTTGTGTGTGTGTGGCTGTGTGTGTGTGTGGCTGTGTGTGTGTGTCTGTGTGGTGTCTGTGTATGTGTGTGGTCCTGGCTATGTGTGTGTGTGGGCTGTGTGCTGTGTGTGTGTGTGAGGCTGTGTGTGTGGGCTGTGTGTGTGTGTTGCTGTGTGTGTGTGTGCTGTGTGTTGTGTGTGGCTGTGTGTGTGTGGGTGTGTGCTGTGTGTGTGTGTGGCTTGTGTGTGTCTGGCTGTGTGTGGCGTGTGTGTGTGTGTGTGTGGTGTAGCTGTGTGTGTGTGTGTGTGGCTGTGTGTGGTGTTGTGTGGCCTGTGTGTGTGTGTTGTGGCTGTGTGTGTGTGGCTGTGGTGTGGCGTGTGTGTGTGCTGTGTGTGTGTGGGCTGTGTGTGTGTGTGGCTGTGTGTGTGTGGTTTGTGTTGTGTGTGGTGTGTGTGTGTGGGTGTGTGTGGCTGTGTGGTGTGTGTGTGGTGTGTGTGTGTGTGGCTGTGTGTGTGTGGTGCTTGTTGTGTGTGTTGTGTGTGTGTGTGTGGGGGTGGGGGGTGGACGTGCGCCTGTTCAGGTGATGCTAGGGTATATAATAAACAAGAGCTTTTTGTATTCGTAATTGCGCTGATAGAGTAGGATTTTAAAATTTATTATTAATATTTAAAATCGCTAATTTTTGTAGGCTGTATGTTAATAATCTACCAAATATGCCTTTAATGCATTATAAATAACGAAGAAACACTTGTTAAAATTATTAATTATTACCATTTTAAAAAGGACTTAATGAATCAATATTGTTAACTTATTACCACAATAAAAGAATTGAATTCGTAATTGTATGAGAACGAGTCACACGCCTCCACCAACATCTCTCATGAGCTGCCTCCGTGGTCCGTGCTCCTCCATCGACGAGTGTTCGCCGGCTGCGCAGGTTACAGCGGCGTCGCGCGCCAAGCGTCGCGTCGTCGTCGTCGTCGTCGTCGTCTCCTCCCCCTCGCGGCACTGCGCTGCGCTGCGTCGTGTCTTCCGGAGCCGACCAACAACGGTTCCGCCGGCCGACGTGACCGCCGATCGTGACCTCGGCGTGCGCCAGACCGCACGCGCGCGGCGGCGCGCGCGCGCGCGCAAAGGTCTCGGGCGCCACAGCGCGTCGTGGGGGCGCCGCCGCGCCGCTGCTTCCTTCGCTTGCAGTTGGCGAACGCTCGTTTGGTGGAGAAGCGATCGGCGGTAGTAGAGTTGGTGGCAGAGGCAGAGGGACAGAGGGAGTAGAGAAGGAGGAGGAAAGAAGAGAGGGTAGATGATGAGAACGATAGGAGGGAAGAGAGAGCAGGAAGGGGAGGAAGGGTAGGAGGAAGGAAGAGGAGTGGGAGGAGGAGGGTAGGAGTAGGAGTAGTAAGAGGAGGGAAAGCAATGTGAGAAGGACTAGAATGTAAGAGAAGGAAAGAGCGGAAGAGGAGAGAGAGAAGAGAAGGAGAAGGAGAAGAGCAGGCGGAGACATGAGAACCGGAAGGTAAGTACAAAGAACAAAGAAAAAGAGGCGATGACGAAAAACAATGGTCAAGGAGATTGCGATGGACGCCAATTACGTAAGGGAAAGGAGGATGTTGTGAAGGAGACGGACGGCGTGAAAGAGGCGAAGGCGGAGGAAGAGAAACGGACGGCGGAGAAGGAGGCGGAAGGGAGCAAGAAGAATGCGGAAACGTAGGCGGGGCGGCAGGATTTGCGTGGCGGTGCGAGGGCGGGGATGGAGGGGGGGGGTTGGGGTGGGAGCGCAAAAGGCGACGGTGGAGTTGGCGGTGGCGCGTGGGGAGGAAACGTCGAGATGCGGAGATGACGCAAACTCTGGCGGCGGAGGCGATATAAGAAGCGACGGTTTAACGACTCCGTGAGCACTGCGAGGAATGTTTTAACTTTTTTCACTCTCTATCAGCCTCATGTGAGAAAGCCAAACGCAGTGTATTTACTGGAACTAAAGTAAGAAATTCAGGTTAGAGAGACATACATTCTAGATTTTCTAAAATCATAATTCTAATCCATTTAGGATTCTTGGATATCTCTAAATAGGAAATTTTATATTTCCTCGTCGTCTTCAAGGTTTTTAAAGTCTATCCTGAGCTTACGTACCTTCACTCTCCCAGTTATTTCACGTCACAGTGTGCGACTATAATAATACGAGAAGAGACGAGTGTCCACGGATACTCGGTGTAGGGAATTCAAGCCTCATCTGCGTGGGCGATCTTTCTCATGCATGTGGTGAGATGGACACGCAGAAATAATAAAGTAAGTAGAGTTGCACCGAAAACGAAATAAATACACGCCTTGCTCTGTGTCAATAATCGAGGAATATTCTGTTCCTGGTTTTTACGATTTCACTTGAACTGCGCCGGTTGAATTCGAAATTTCCACGAATGATTAGAAACCGGTTCAATGACCTGCATATTACGCAGGTCGTCATTCGATTATTTCCTACAATAATAGGCTTTGCAGTTTATTATAGCGACTGGCAAAGCAACATAAAGTTTCGATTGGGATGTCAGCTCCTATGCTTTTAAAAAGTTCTAATTTGCGTGTATTTACGTTTTATCATGTCATATTCACTTCACTCCATAAGATAACAGCAATAGCGCACTGTGTTACAGTGAGCACTGTCTTAATAAGAAAATATGAACGGTCTGAAGTGAACATGAAACAAGGAATTCATGCAAGAAATTGCTGTGAACGAGCCATTGGATTACAGATGAATGAATGGGATGTTACCCGGAAATCATTAGAAATGTCATTGTTTATGAGCTAATAAATGCACAGGTTAATATTAATATTCAATAAATATTGTATTTTTACAATATTTGCAGTATTCGTGTTAGAAGTGTCTAACATGTCCACGGAAGTGTAAAATTCGGTTTAATCACTCTCGTTGTCACTGATTCTTGGTACAGAGCCCCGCCGTTGCAAGAGGGAGTGCGGCCTGCCAACAGCGCGTTGTGCTGGGCTCGGGAGTCAGTTCGAAGGTGCGGCATTGGCACCGCCTCCCGCGCGTTGTTTTGACTGGCGCCGCACCAGCGCATCAGCCAGGGGAGCCGCCTCGCAACCCGGATACGGTGCTGCTTCCTGTCGTTCGCCAGGAACGTTAGCGCTATTTTCACCACTCCCGACTTCCCTGCTTATCCGTATACACTGCACGTGGGAGCTTCGGTGAATTTTGCGTTGGCCAAGGTTACTCAGTCACTGTCGAAAGACTTCTTTTTAAAGGAGGCAGCTCTGCCAAAAGAGCTTCTTGGAGTAATTCGTCTGTACTTCAAATGCAGAAAACTACGCAGTTTTATTTTTGAACCAAGTCTCACAGCTTGCGTTGTGCGAATTACTGAGCTGGTCGTTACGCTATATTTTTTTTAAAAGAAAATGAACCACAATCCAACGCACTTTAATAATGTAGATTGAACCGCATCCGTTTCTGCCTTAACGTCTTGTCCCGCACTTGTTAGTGTTGCAGAGCGAAGTTCGCTACATAATGACAAGCTCACGAGAACCATGATCGCTTCCTCTTAACGATCTCGTAATACGTTATAAGTGTAGTATATTTTTTAACTTGTCGAGATTTTAATGGTAGCTATTGAATAAAGTGATAAAAAAGTCGCTATTTCACATGGAATGAAAATGGGAACCACCCAATTAGCAAGTGAAGTAACAGAGAACATTTGGAAATACAACTGCACAAAAATAAAGTACGACTACACAGCTTCTGGATTAAATATGCCCGATCATAATTTAATACATAAAAATTTAAAAAATGAATACATCCTAAAACAAATAAATTATTCTAATTACTTTAAAAAAATTACAGCAACGTAAAATTTGACAAATGCAAACCTGGACTGGTGTTCCCGTTTGCACTTTTAGATCAGTTTTATAGTTGCTTCTCTTAGTAAGGAGTTTCGACAAAAATAATTAATTTAAGCCTTGTTCTGTGATCAGACAAATAATTTACTTCATACGGAAAATCGCTTGAGATTCATTGCAAAAAATTGGAGACGAAACATTTAATTTCAAGATATATTTCATTTAAAGAGCGACGCCAATAAAATATATTGCGTTTTTATTGGACTTATACAATCATCTCAAGACCTAAAACTTCGACAAGTTAAACTAAAAGTATTAGAAAAGAAGATAGGAAAAATAAAAAAAGAGTGACCTGAAGTAATGAAGGGAAGTAAGTGCACGAAATAAAATTGATAATAAACTAATACAAAACAACTCCAGAATGAAATACTTGTGTAACACATTCTATAAAATATAATTTTACATGTTATCATTTGACAGACAGGTATTCTTTTTATCTTTTTTTAATATAAACAAGTTTTCAATTGTATTGTCCATGTAATGCGACGTTTTGCGTGCTGTTTATACACATTATCGGTGTAACAAATAATAATAATAATAATAATAATAATAATAAATTTATTTATGTCTGAAAATGAAAACAAATTTCTATAATATTGTTTAGAATAAAATATCTAAAAATTGAATTGCACAGTCATAGGAGATGAAATTATGGGAAAAACAATTACTATAAGTAAAAAATCAATAGTAAAATACGTATAAATATATGGGAGAGAACTTGCCAAAACATGTTAAACGAAGCAATTGTTTTTAATTATAAAAATATAAAAAGAACTATAAGAAATAAAGGATAAATAAAAAAAGGTTGGCAGGGATAATTCCCATTGTTAATTACATTCAATCTCGCTTCAAGGAGGCAAGTATGAACAGAGATGGAGCAGATAAATCTGAAAAATGAGTCGTAACATGTCACAGCTTCCTCTTACAACGAAAAATAAAAACAGAGAGAGAGAGAGAGAGAGAGAGAGAGAGAGAGAGAGAGAGAGAGAGGAGAGAAATAAGATAGGGACGGAGAGAGAGAGAGAAATCAAGAGAGGGGGAGAGAGAGAAATCAAGAGAGGGGAGAGAGAGAAATCAAGAGAGGGAGGAAGAGAAAGTATATAGTACACGTGAGCAAAAAACACGAATTCTAAGCGTAGAGAATAGATTGCGAAATCAAAAATGTTTGGGTTTCTTAACAAATATGGGATGCGTGCCAAATACACTATTTAATTTCAGTAGTTCAAATTTAAAATTTTGTGATTCAAACAATGTTTGGGATTCATGGATCTTGCCACCTATTTTATAATACTTAATAAACTATTATATACTATTTGCTCGCAACATCGTCAATCCAAGAAAACCTAGTATACATCAATACCTGGGGAGGCAGACCTGCCACGACGCAACGTTTCTGCACATCCCTTCTTATTCGCACCCTCCTCCTCATCCCCCTCTTCCTCTGATCGAAAGGTGAGAGGGTCGCACCCTCTGCGCCAGGGAAAGGCTGGAAATCCGCTCGGCGCCTCCGAAGGACGTAAATAATTCGCAGCGGGACGGGAGCGACGCGGGGGCAGAGGCGGGGACAGGGGTGCGGGCGGTGCCGAACCCGCCATCATCTCGTATTAGCGCCGCCGGCGCCACTCCACGCCGCTCCGGCGGTAAAAAGTCGCAGCCCACGTGGGCCCCCCACACGAACATCTCTTCCACCCCTCCCGCGTCGTGGGTCGGCAGGCGGCCAGTCGTAAAAGCGGCGGATCTGGCGAGGGTTGATCGAGAGAAGGTACTAACCGAAGGACCAGAGGTTGGTTCTTCTGTTAGTACTTACGCATTTAATAACAAATACTAACATGCAAAAAACGTTAAAAAACGACCAAAGTTTGTGAATTTATGAGAGCTAAATACGCCTTCAATCGGATAGCAAGTAAATTTGGTAGTTCAAGGCACAAATTTGAGGTTTGTAAGAAATTCGAATTTTCTGCAATAAAGTGTCAAAAAAATCAATAAGCAAGCAATGACAATAAGAGCAAAGAACACTTGCAAAGTCAACCCTCGAAACATCAACTGTGGGACACTACCTTGCCCACGTTATGCAAACATGTTATAAAATTGAAAGAAAACTGAACACAAAGTCGTGAAATGTCTCTTCGATTCGTTAGGATGAAATAACAATCTGTTAAAATAAGAAATTGACTGTCGTTTCAGTATAAATTAAGTTCATACTATAGAACTGTAGCACTATTTGTTTATCCCAATGCCACACAGTGTCAATTGACAGGCATCACAATTAACACACTGAATGTCAAATCTGGGGAGATGCCGACGTAGCACCACAAACTGCGAGCCAACATGTCCCTACGCCCATTCTGATTCCTGAAGACCTGATTCTCCGTTCCCACAAGTCCCAGCCTTCATGGAGTAGAAAGACTCCGGCAATACTACAAGAACGTGGATATCCACCAAACAGAGCTGTAGCGGAACCGGAAATTAAGTTTAAAAAATAATTGAATTAGTAATTTAATGTACAATCCAAACAATTAGCTGTTTTGCTTCGATTGATTGATGACTCCAGGCATGTCACCAACTAAGGTCATTAACCTTGCAGTATGTGTGCCGTTATGCGCGAGATGGCAGTGTTCTTCCCCGCTGCATGGCGCGAGATGCGGTTGTCGGGAGGGGCGAAAGGGGGGGGACGGTGGGCGGGGAGGGGAGGGGAGGGACGGGAGAGGGAAGGGGCGTTGTTGGGGCGGAGCGGTGAACGGGGGGCGGGGAGGGGAGGGCCAAGGTCGGCGCTCCTGGCCCTGGTTTACGAGCGGAAGAGCGCCGGCCTCTCCCCTCTCGTAATCGCTCCGCTTTGCGTAGTAATGTGACCCGGCAAGGAGTCGTTACACTTCTTTCCAGCAGAACACCGCCCGACGTCGTCTTCTTCAGCCTGTGGCGCCGCAACACAATTTAAACCATGGTGACTCTCCGCGCATCGGGGAGAGAATTTCAAATTTTCTCCCCGCGGGAGGGGGTTGGCGAATGGATGAGTGAAACGATGACGAACATCGCTTACGCAGTGCAGTATGAGTACATTCTGATAATGTTAATGCATATGTTTTCTTTTGCTATTTCCTTAATTTCAACCTTTTACAGAGGGGATATCATCATCAGGCACTTAGATACTAATTGTGATCCTTGCAGGAATACCTAAATGCTCTTTTAGGAGAGAACATGAAATTCACTAGGGAGAGACATTTCCTGGGACCCAATCGTCAATTGGCACTTCACCGGAGAGTTTGTAGATTACGTAGACATGGTCATATTGCAATGACAATCAGCTCATTGTCCGGACCTAAGGATGGAAATTAAGGTCATTTGGGGGAAGGAAGGAACGAGTGCGGCCCAAGGCCAATTGTCTTAAAACAGACCGACCACATTCGCCTACTATTGATCGAAGAATCAATTCATAAGGAGATTACTGCTTACGACTAGCCGACTCCATTCTCTTCCATGTAGAATTATGTCGAAAATGCCCCATCGTGTGGTCTAGAATCCTGGTTAAAATTGTTATGAATTACATTCAGTAAATATATTGGTATCAGTACGAAGAGTCGCGGGTTCAAATCCCTCTTGGGCATGGTTGTTCGTCCCTTTTCTCTTATGTATGTGTTATCGCTTAGAGCCTCGGGTTCTGCCGACCACAGATTAGAGGAGCCCGCAAAGTGTGTTAGTGTCTAGTGTGTGCGTCTCTTCGGGAGGTAAAGGGTAACCGGCTATCTGCAGGAAAAATGCCTAGGAAATAAATATATTGGCATACAAATTTTTTATTTGAAATTAAGACTAGAAATTACTTTCTATTTTCACTTGCGTGTTGACAACAACCATGTTGTCCTACTTGTTGTTTTAAGGGCATTCAAGTAATTGTATGATTAAGAAAATATGTATTGCTGGAACTACAAAATGAATAAATTAAGAACTTTTATATATTTAATAATGCGATGTTAGTAACGTATTATTAACGATGTTAAGTAGAAAGATTAGAGGATGTATTTCGATTGCATGTAACAAACCAAATAATAAAAGAAGAATATACAGAGGTTATCAACCCACAACATTAGTATAGTATCGTAGGCTTTCACGTCCAGAGTCAATAGAAGATAAATTTTCGGGGCTGGTAGGCCGTGATTCAGTTGGCATTGAAGGGCCAAACGTTTCGTCAACGTCTGCGGTGGACATCCTCAGCGGCGGCAGGGTCGGGGGCGCAGTGTTCGGGGCGGCGGCTGGCTGGCGACCACGGCCTACCAGCCCAGAAAATGTTTCTTTTATTAGTATGATTTATTTATATAATAGAGAAAATACCAAAAACCATATACAAATATCTTTTAAATCTTGTCTTGAACTAGAAAAATAATAATAGCAAAATAATAAAATTGCTAAACATATGTTATCATAAAAACACAAAATCGTCAGAAGTAGCATATCACGGTACATCCACAAAGTCCATGTCCCGTCGTAGTACGGAAAAATATGCCTCGTGCTGTGTCTACTAGCATGTTAGAATCTAGTACATTGCGGAATGAGCGGCAATCAAGAATAACCGGATCCCCAGGCGATTCTGTATGTCTAGTGGCTCTCCCATCCTGCATTCCGCGATGACTTTTACATCCTCGATACAACTTCTCCATCGCCGTACCCTTCAAGTGCCAACTTCCTCCCTCCGATGTCGCTTCAAGGCATCAATTTACTTCTGCATGTACCCGCCTACATCCTCCACAAGAATTTTCTATCAGACAAGACATCACTGAAGAAGCGATGTAATATACAACGTAATTACCTGAGAGAAATAAATAAGAAGGTTCATGCGGTAGAAATGGGAAAACATTCAAGAAAACATACCCCAGGAAATTACTTTAAAAGTATTAAGCATTTGATATAAAGTTATATTTTTATATAGTCATTGGTAAAAGCGGTTTTTCAAGGCGTAAATTGCGTGCTACATGTTTAATTATCAGCACAAGAGCTAAAAGTGCTCTCAATTATTCAGATAATCTGTGAATGCAACAAAAAATACTTTCGTCTGATCGCATTAGCTAGTGCTGACCTTAATGCATCATTGTGCGTTTTGTAAACTCGAATTAAAATAAAAGGAAAGTCAGTTCTGACTTTCAGTCAAGACTGACTAAAATAATGCGAGGCCTAAAAATAATTAATGACGCACGTGGTAAAATTGATTTTATTTTGCTCGTAGGATTGCGTCACTCGACCTATCGGCCCTGTGTCGCAACCTTTCCTACTTGCAAACTAAAATGTCACTTTTACCACTGGTACCATAAATAACTATTTCTAGCAATGTAATTGTTGCCAACATCAAATAATTAATTTTGGTTTGAGGCAAATGAATAACAAATGCAGCTTTAAAAAAATAGAATTTCCTTCACCCCTTGGCCATTTCATAGTACCTTCCCTATCTCATATTTTTTCTTTTGCCATTTTATAATCCATTCTTTCTGCCTACCAATTTCCTCGTGCTGACACAGCCCGAGAGCTGCAGTTTATACACGTCCCTACCCTCTTTCTCCGGGTAATAGTTCTTACGTCGTAACACTAACTGCCGCTAAAGAAACGGCGTTAACTCGGTCGTTCCAGCCCTGAAATGAAGCCATTCACTCGCATCGAGTATTATCAAACCGATGATTTACGGTTCCGGTCTTTAGTGTTGGCCTCTCCCCCTCCCGGGAGGGGCGAAGGCGATTATTTGCACAGTGGCGTCTCCATTGAACGGCCTCCCAGCTGCTGCCCACATGGCGGGCCGGTGGTCGAGCGGGAGAGAGAGCGGGAAGGGTAGGCGCCTGGTGAGTTCGGTGGGAAATAAACCGGTGACGGCCGCCTACCGGAATGCGGGTGGAGGACTGACAGTGTGGTAGGGATGGACGACCAGGACGGATAACGCACGGGTGCGAAGGGGTGAAGGAGCGACCTAGGGCGGACGGAGAGGAAGTCACGGTGGGTAGATGGCTAGACGGTTGGGATGGTGCGCGGGTGCTTGGTAAGGCGGTTGGGCGGAGAACTGTTGATTGCTTATTTCGTGTTTCTAAACACATCTGCTCCAGTCATTAGTGAAATTAGTGTAGTGAATATTTTTCCCGGAAATGGCAGTCTTTCTTCCCCCGCTTGAACGCGAAATTCGGTGCCGACCCACAGGGCTGCTAGCTGGGTTTTCCCAATCCAAGTATCCAACAGGGCCCTAGCCGTGACAAGCTCTGAGCAACCAACTGGCCCCCACCCTGTTCGTGAAAATCGTGCCACTTTCGGGACTCGAACGCCAGGTCCTCCCGGTCAGAGGCACTGCAGAGTTGATGCCCTGAGCCACCTCAGCCGGTGAAAGGACGGTTGAGGGGCAGTTAAGACGCTGGCATGGTGGCGTAGGGGGTTTGGGACACTGCACTTAAGTACACGTTACATCAAGGCTGTGGATTCGAAACCCGCGTTAGCCATGTTTTCAGTTGTGTATCCTGGCGAGCATTACTAAACACAAAGTAACATCCAGCCTCTTCCCCAAACCATTCTCAATTGCCATCTGTACCTGGAAAAATTAATGTAAGCTGTTAAACTGTGTGCGACGCAATGAGCAAATGGATACTGCGGTCAGTGTAAATTGAGAGTTAATTAGCTCCTTACCATTACAGCAGTCCCCAAACTGGCGGGTGCACGAGTCGCATTAGTTCGATAAATGTACGCACCCTGATTGACATAGTCGCATTAGTTAGATAAATGTACGCATCCTGACTGACATGTAATAATGAGGCTCAAAACATGGGCCACCTCGAAATGAAGGTAGGGGAGAACTGGGTAAATAACTAAGGGTATGTACTTGGAGCTACCAAGGGTGTATCCTGAGACGACCATAAAACCCGTAAGATGTGAGAGATGCAAATACTAAATCCATGCATCTGATTGAGCGAGGTTGACCAAAGCATAGTTTAGCGGTGAATGTGTGCTTAAGTATGACGCCGGTGAAGCCTTTCAGCGGCGGGTGATTCTGCAAATTTTGCAGGTGGATAGGTGGGTGGCAGTTGGGGTGAATGGTCGTAAGTGAGCGAATGTAAGGCAGAGCAGAGGAACATGTGAAGAGAGGGTGAAACGCCGGGATGGGACAGATTCAGAGTGGAGAGTGGAAAGTAGACAGAGGAAGAAAGGGAGAGGGAGGAAGCGATAGGGGGTGGAAAGAAAAGAGGGTGGATTGATTTGATTAATGATTTCGGCGAGGTAACGGCTAAGGTCATTAGTTCCATAAGTGTAGTGCATGTTCTGTCGCTGGAGAGACGGTAATCTTCCCCCGCGAGATGGGGAGATCCGGCACAAACCTACACGCCGGCATGTATGATTTCCCCCCAATCAGTTATTGCCCACCAGCGGGGCACCGCATCAGCCGGGACATCCTCTAAGCTCCCGACGTGTGTGGAGTGGAGTGCATGTAAGAGTGTGTGTGTGTGTAAGTAAGGAGAGAGGTAAGGACAAGGAAGAGGGAATAAAGATCACGCGCGGTTCTTGGCTCATTTGTTAGCTCCGGCATTCGCTTGGTCGTGGTAGAAGATACCACAGAAAACTACCGATCAGAGCAGCTAGACTTCACCAGACAGCTTCTGAACTCAGTCTAGCTTAGTAGCCATTATCAAAAATCCTGCCACAGAGACTCGAACCATAGTATTTCCGGTCAGAGGCACTGCAGTAACATCATTGATGCCCTGAACCAGCTAAGCCGGTAGGAAGGTGGAAGTAAGGTGCGGGAGAAGGGGGAAAGGAGGGAGAGAGGGGTAGTCAAACCGAATGGATGACAGAGTTGGTACAATGAAGAAGACACAGGTCGTGGTAGCAGAACGAACGCGACTTCGTCGAACTCAGCCTTCGGTGCTCAGCGCCCGGTGGCGGAATCTTAAAGCAACGCCGTGAATTCTGCCACGGACAATCGCCGTCGTCCATGAAGCGTTTCGAAAAATTTTGCATGAAGGCGGCGAAGGCACGGACAGCGTCCGCCCGCACGAACCGTGCTGTTCCCTTGCTGAAGCATTCCATCATTCTGGTCTTCAATCTTCCGTTCGCACAGTGAAGATAATATTAGTTGACGCCTTTTATTACTCAGACTGTCGGATTCAAATAAGTTGTATTTTTAACAGTAATACAAGAGTAAATAGTAATAATTTGGGGGCATATTACTCTTTTTCTGATTCTACTACCATGTTGGTATACTTTTTTTAAGTTCCACCCACTAAATGTATTCTCTCTTGTAATTCAATTATGAATACTTACGGTTCCTTCTCGAGGAGATTTTAGAGTCAATGTTTTCAAGCAGTGTAATTTGAAGGAGAAGCAAAATACATGACTGAAAGTCGAAAATTAATGATGTTCAATATTTTCTGAATTCACAATGTATGCAAACACTGGTACCTAAATTGAAAATTATTGGTGATTGATGGAGTATTACTCTGCACTAAATGTTTTGGCAGGGCTCTTCTGCAGCAAACAAGAATTTAAGTCACGGGAACAGCGCGTCAATTCATGCGACTCTCTTGCAGCAGGTTTTGCAACGGTTATTTTAATACGGCAGACGTTTCAATGTCCCGCTCTATCATCAGCGACATTATTGTGTAATGTCAAGGTAAAGTCAACAACTATAGATGGAATTACTCCCTTCTACACCGCAACATTCAACGCCGTTCGCCATCTTCCAAAAGCGAAATGTATTTCACGAATTACAGCCTTAGCACTTCGCGAATGCTGGGGATTTCCGAAGGGATCACCACGAGGCTGCCTGATCATATGGGCGGGTGCGGAGCTGGCACGGAACCAGGAACAAAAACAACAAGTGCGACGAAATATGTTGAAAGCAAACTAGAAGAAATAAAAGGGGAAGGAAGGGATTCGAGAAACGTGGAAGACTATGGAACCAGTGGTGCTGTAGAATGACACAGACTTTCATATTAGTTTCCGATTCCCTTGAGCTGAGCTATTTTTTTTTTGGTTTTGCTCCCATCCTCTTTCCAGATTCGACTTCCAGCCCATCAGTGCACACTGCGGGGTAGGCTAGGGAAAGGCGAAGAGGTGGGCGGCATTATCGGTTTTTGTTTGATTCATTGGGGATTCGGGTCGCGTCAAATGCTGATGTCATTACTTCCCTGAATGTAGTGCGTTCTTTTTATAAGGAAGGTAGCGGTGATCCTCCTCCGCGGGATGGTGACATCCGGTATCGACGTACTTGTCGGGTAGCAGGGTTTACCCCAACAAGAAATCTCCTATCAGCAGGACACCGCGCCCCAACCGGAACAAGCTCTAAGCTCCTGACCGGTCCCTCGGAATCTGTGGTAGTTTAGAGTATGTAAGCATGTGTGTGTGTGTTTGTGTGTGTAAAGGTGACGATAGGAAAAAAACTTCACACGCATTCGCCCGGTGTCTGTCAGAGAAACCTCATAAAACTACCGTTCAGAACAGCTGACCGCTAGAATTGTCCTCCAAACAGAAACTGAATTCGATCTACGAACTATGTAACTAGTGTCAAAAATCCTGACCCTAATACTAGGACCTCCTGTCATAGCAGAAACGGGTGCCGAAACGGCGAGGGATGTGGGCAAGAACGGGGAAGAAAGCGGAGGCGAGGGCGAGAGCGTGGGCGGGGGCGAAGCGAGGGCGGG
>BOPP01000001.1:20512018-20559422 GCA_017312745.1 Gryllus bimaculatus
GGCTTGTGAGAGGGCATTGCGAGCAATGTGATACAATGTCCAGAGTGAGGATCAGTGGCCGGCGGGGATACTGGGATGGGCGTATGGGCATATGGAAGAAGTGCCTAGAGCGCAGGTACAGGTGGATGGCGGCCGAGAAAGACAAAGATGATTAGCAGGTGCACGCTAGACAGACGTGAAATCTGTGAATAGCCGATAGCGGATGCCCTTGCGAGTGAAGGAAGCGAAAGGTCGGAGGAGAGAAAGTGCGTGGAATGACGAAGCGCACGAGATGGAAGAGTGGGTGAGCCTGGCGGTAAGATGGGCAGGAGGAAAGCAGAAAGAGAGAGATGAGAACAGCGACCGCCGTAGAGAAGGTGCTTGACGGTTCGCGGGGTCGGTGGCGGAGGTTCGAAACGGACGGTGTTGAGCGAATTGTGGTCAGAGGCGGGTCGGAGGAAGGCGCGTGGGCAAAGAATGGTGGCCGGGAAGAGGCGTGGTGTGGGACGTGGCGGGGGTAGCAAGGACGGAGTGCGGAGGTTGACCGGCGGCGTTGCGGATCAAGATTGAGCGGGCCCGGGGGGATGAGGTGGAGCAGACGCGCGGGATTGCGGATAAGTAGGGGCGGGGCCGGAGCGAGTGCGCTGGTGGCGTCGGTTGCGGGGGCGGCACGAGGCGCTCGGCCTGCTCGTTATGTATACACGACGTAGGCGGTGAGGCGGGGGCGGCGGCGATCGCGAGAAGATTGCCGCCGCAAATTGCGGCCCAGAAAGCGAAAGGAAAATCCGGGGCGCGAACGAGCGAGCAGGCAGGCGACCGCCCCGAAAAAAACTCGTTCGTGCGAAGAGCCAGCCAACCAGCCAGAGCGGCCGCGCTGGCGAGCGCGGGGCTGCTTAGCAAACGCCGCAACAGGTCTACGCGGAATCCCTGGAGATATAATGAGAGCCTCCCAAGCGTGGGATATAATGGAGAGTTTCCACAAAATAAATGGATCGATTTCTTTACACATTTGTCTCGCTACTCGAAATTAATAATCTCAATGTTAATCCTAATTCGTGACATCAAATTTTATGGTCCTCTAAACCGAAAATTAATTTAAATAGATTCCCTTTTCAAAATGTCCACATTTTTATTTATTTTCTTAAATATCGTAGGGAAACCATCTTTATTTCCTGACACTAACAAATTCATTTCATACATTTTCAAACGTACTCATACATGTTTAAACTCTGCGGATACGGCCTCTAATTCTTCATTGACATTCTTCACAAACGCTTGTTTCATAAAACAATGATTTAATTACTGTTTGTGAATGTGGTAAACTATGTGACGATCTGCTATGATGTACCACACATCAATACCCAATAGCACATGAATTTTATTTAATCAATCAATACGAGAAGACACTTATTTATCATAAACTACTCATATTTACACGAATACTTCGAAACATTTTACCAAAAAATCATGTTTCAAATAAATTATATACCTAAACGAGCATTGGAATACTTTCTTTAGAGGTTTAATGCAATTTTCAAACCAATTCGATAAACGCGCAGAATCTAGAAGTTCTATGAAGTTTTTGAATATTTAATGCACTTTAAACTGCCAACATGAATGTATTTTGAAAATGTCAATATTCCTACTTGTCCAGTACGCCTTGATTAGTCTCCGTCCTTTAAAGAACATCAAGCCGAGAGCGTTCCTCCCACGAGCAGCAATAACTGTAATACTTCCTTCCTTTAATGGCACAGCACTTCACGGTGTCATTCGCCTTGAAAGTTCAGATGTAATGCTCACGTCTTTGAAATGTGCAATAAACGAACACGTGGCTGTATTATCGACGAGAATGACGCGCAGAGACTTCATACTATTTGAACCTCTCTTTCTACGACAGTGGGAGAGACTCAGGCAGTGCTTTGGTCGCATAAAATGTAGATTGACTGGCTGAAGATGTATTATTATGACTCTGCTAATGTAGACATTCCGAGAGCAGCAACGATTATTTTGTGTGGTACGCCACTCATTTTTTAATTATTTTTTTGTTTCCATATTATTATCTTTATTCGACATTAGAAGAAAATGTTTTACCCAACTATTACAATATATTAGGTATACCGGTATTTCACTATTACCTCACTATATTCTCTGCTACGTTTTCGAAGATTAATATCCCAATGAACTTGCATTTTTCTTTTACATTATAATATACATTTTCATTCTCACACCAATAGATTAGATCAGTTTTCGAAGAAATATAGAATAAGTAATATATTTAAAATATATTAATACAAATATTTATACAATGTTCCAAGTAAGAGGAAACGTATGTAATAGAAAATTATGGAAATTTCGATTGCTCAATAGTCGATGAAAGTACGTATGCACACTTGTGAATGATGTAAGTCACGATTTTTAGAAGTGTATAACGATTAAAATACATTAAAGTGCATCAATTAAAGAAACGACTGCATATTATTTTCTTTCGTAACTTCCCGTCATTTTTCAGAGTATCCTTTATTTCTCAGAGGTACCAAATTTACCAGCGTGAGAGGAACTTTTGTTTTCAAGTGTCTAACCTGTGGGGAGAGGTTATGCGTGAAATGAAAGGAATGAAGATGAAACAAGAGAAAATAGACTCAAGAGGGAGGACATGAAGGAATGAGGGATCACCAGGAGCTGAAGAGGGTGGTGGAGTAGGGCTGCGGGAGGTGGGAAGGGAGGTAAGAGGGATGGATAGGGGATGAAAGGGTGAGAGAAGTGGTTATGGACTGAGAGAAGTGGAGAGGGTTGAGAGGGGTGGAGAGAGACTACGTGTTGTAGAATGGTTCGGGCGGCCGTGGAAGACGGAGGGCGATTGACCCGAGGTGAGGTAGGGCGAGTCGTGGCTCCAGGGCAGGGCAGCGGTGTGAGGACCGAGCCGACGTGTCGGCGACGGGGCCCTAGGCCGCCTCCTGGAGCGTCTGGGCGTCGGGGCAAAAACGGCGCTCCACACTTGACACCTGCGCCGCCGCCGCCGCCGCCGCTCCGCGCCGTGCAGACTGCAGAGCGAGTCTTCTAATAGCGCACGTTCATCACTGTCCGACGTCGCGCATACTAGCGTGGAGAAGGTGGGGGAGTAGTGGTAGAGGCAAGCGCGATATGGCGTCGTATATATATATATATATATATATATATATATATATATATATATATATATATATTGATATATATATATATACATGCATGCATGCACGGGACTGCTCTGCCCTCTAGAAGTACTATGTATGATTCGATGGGGGTGATGCAGAATGTGGTGATGCTAGAAATGAAGATCAATCGTAGTGCGGTTGGAAGGTGAGGAAACTATCATAGATGACCTAGTTGTTGTAGTATAGGTACTGAGATGGAATCGACAATCAAATTTGAATTGTAAAAGGAATGTGGCACTAATCTAATTGTCCTAGATAGAAATATGGTTTTGTAGCGGGAGAAAAGCATGTGATAACCATACACACTTACAAGTTCCGATTTTGAATCTTTTTCCGTCAAAAATAGTAGACAGAATTGAATAGTAACAGTGGTAGAGACAGAAATGAATTTGGTAAATACAAAAGGGGGAGGAAAAAACAATCGTTTCAATAACGTAATATATATTGATGATACTATCGAAATTCGACATCCCATCGAAAATATTTAAAAATTAAAAAGCATCAAACACTATACGTCACAGATAATGTTTCTTTCGCGTGAGGAAGATTGTTGAACTTTTTTCATCATTTCTGACAGAATGGACACCCCTCGCGTTGGCAGCTTTTTCAGACACATCAACTTCCGTGCACCGGAGCCCGTGGCAAATTCGATAACGCGCATCGAAATCTGCAGGAGTGTTTTACGGACCTAGTCAGCCAAAGCAATGGTAACTGCATACAAAACAAGCGTGCCTACTTCAATAAACCGAATAACATTGAAGAAACCACAACGACGCAGAAAGCCGCATATCCTTTGGCGCAACCGCAGCGAGTAAGGAACAGAACAAATCTTAAGACAGTGACAAAGGAGTGAAAAAGTCAATGCACAATGAACCATGCAGATTTGAGAAATAGTTAAATAAGAATCAAGCTGATATGAAAGTACTTCATTTTATGCACCAATACTACATGAAAGTTGGCCCACTTACATAATTGCCGTACATATTTCGCGTTACGAATTAAATTGAGAAATTGACTGACGTCAACGACGTAAACGTTACAAAAGTTGATAAACATGTGATTTAAGGTTCATAATTTGAAAATAATGATTTTTCACGAGTTAAATTATACAAAAAGAATGCATTTGGAACGAATGACAATGTTACGTACATTATGCGTGCAAAGAGGATCTGAAATATTCTTACGTTAAAAGGGTAGTTTCGATTCTAATCGTGATTTCTCGATTACATGAACATATTTGCAATTCTTCTTTAGTTCTGTATAACATTAGGAGTGTCTTCTGAGCACTTTATTATCTCTTTCCATGTAGTAGCATCACATACGAAGGAGTATTTGCGACTATATATCGTAGCGTTTGGTATTTGTTAACCATTGATGTTCATCCGAAGCCACTTCTGTAGGAATCGAGCTTCGAGTCTGATGTGTAGATGAGTTTCTGCTGTCCTACTTTAGTCTTTTAACATTACCGAGGATGGCATGTGGTGAAAAGTGATCAGTCCTTTCCATGGCCAGAAAGGGTGGAGTGGCAGGATGACTATGGGAGGATCACGCGCAGTCCGTGGTCCGTCATTTACATTACGGCTCTAGCCACCATACGAAGTTCACGAGAGGAAATGGCGGTAAATAACGATCGAAGCTGTGTATTAATATCTTCCAGAAAGTGGCATTGCAGGACCCAGCTATATAGTTATGCAAACTACAACCACCCTCACCTCTCGAACTTTCAGTTCCCGATTCACAACTACACGCTCACTTCACGCCCGATCAGTCAACATGACAATAATTGTATTTTCAGAACAAACTCCAATATTATTTCCTCCTCCATGCCATTTCACAGTTAACAAATACATCTCGCTCGCATCACGCCCTTCCGGATCGGTTGGCGCGTCGTGAGCGACGCCAGGCGGTCGCCGCGCTCTCCGGGGCTCGACGCCGCGGCCTCCGGCGCACGACTTGACCTCGCGCGCGGAATCAGGGTCACGCCCGCGCACAGCGCCCACTGGCCCGCTTTGCGCCCGCCGCCGACCCCCTCGCCACCTCTCTGCGACAAGAGCGCAGCGCCGGAGCGGGTAGAAGCCGCGGCGGGGCAGAGACCGGTGCAAGAAGCGCTCGCAGATACGGCCTCTGGAAGCCTCGTGGCTCGTTTGATTGATTAATTGATTGGTTGATTCGTGATTCCAGGAGCGTCAACTGTTGAGGTCATCACTGCCAGGAGTGTAGTGTTAGTTTCATCGCGGGAGATAGCTGTGATCTACCACTGTTGGATGGTGGTCCGGCCCCGATCTACGCCGGCTAGAGGAGTTTTCCCGTAACTGGGTCTCCCACCGGCACCGCCCCAGTCGGGAGAAGCTCTGTTTTCAAAACACGTCTGGTAGTGTAAGGATAGGTCGTAGAAGAGGAAGGAAAGATCGCGCGTTCTCCGTGGTCCGTGGCCCCTACTGCTCCGACATTCACCTGGTGTAGACCGCCCGCTGAAGTGTCGTTCAGACCATTGCTGAACTGAACCTATCTATCTAGCTAGTGTCGTAAATTCCGCTTTTTCGGAACTCGAACCCTTCGGCCTCCCTTGTCAGAGGCACTACAGGGATATCAATTGGTGTCCTGTGCCCCGTAAGCCGATTTGATTGATGTTTTCGAGCGCGTCTGCTACTACGGCCATTAATATTGTTAGGGTAGTGATGATTTATAACGGGAGGTAGCGCTGTTCCTATGGTGCTGGATGGTGAGATCAGCACCGACTTGTATGTTGGCTTGCAGAGGACCCTTCCCCTCCCCCTCCACGCATCTCCTCGAGCGACGCACCGCCGTTGTGACGAGCTCTAAGCGCCCGAATGGTCTTTCGATTTGTGTGCTAGTGTAGTGCGTGTTAGTGTGTTAAATAAGTTTTGCGTCAGAGCGTGGTGATAGAACGGAAGAGGCTTGTGCCAAAGGTAATGAATAGTGCACATATGAAGAGCATTGCATAGAGAATAAGAAAGAAAGAAAGAAAAAAGAAAGAAAGAAAAAAATGAAAGAAAGAAAGAAAAAAGAGAGAATCGAAGGGACGATAATGTTGGGAACGCGGAAGATCGAAAGCGCCAAACGAGAAAAGTGAATGGTGAATAAAGATATTCTTGATTATGATTTTAGTCTGTAAGCCTCTAACTACACATTGAATGGATGGATAATTAGATAAATACGTGATTAAACTATTACATCTATTTATGTCAGGAACGACGACAGAATGAGAATCAGGAGAAACGGAAGTATTCACAGAAAAACTGTCGTGATCCCGCATACTCAATCACAAATCCCCCATTCGGAACCAAATACCACATCGGACGGAATTTCAAGGCTGACAAGTAGAGGTAGGAAGCATGCGTGTAATCCGCAATGCTACAGATTTCCCTTATACTCTTATACTGGATTGAGATCAATGAACGATTTCTTAGAGAAATTCTAAAACCGTCGAACCCTTGGAGGTAAGATATAGTTTGCATGAATTATATAGTTTCTTGCGATGGCAAAACAATGTTGTGTAAATTGATACCATCATGTCAAAAATCATAATAATAAAATATTTTTTAAAGTAATGTTAAAAGTGAAATAATGTACATAGAAGGTAAATTGGACATCCGACAATCGCCAAATATCAAAAAGATTTATTACTTTATTACACTTTCATCGTGCTTTCAACAAAACCCGTAAAAATACTTTTATTTGAAGAATTTTCCATGTAAATATTTATTCTTTAAAAAAACCTTTTTAATTGAAACTCTCTTCAATTATAGGTCACTGACCTGTAAGTGGTTCAGAATGTAGCGCACTGACGTCGCATCCGGGAGGCCCGGGTTGAATCCCCGTGCCGGCCATCCTGACCGGAGTTTTCGTAGTGTCCCTCAGTCATCCAGGCAAATGGTGAGATGGTTCTACTGAATTGTCACGACCGCGATACCGGCGTCACTATGCGAATTCGTCAACTACATGAAGGTAAAGCGAATTCGAGACATCGCGGGTTCCTGGTTGGGTGGCCGATACGGGACCCCGGGATCCGACGTTCCCGAGGCCAATCGCTCTTTACGCGACATACAATGGCTAAATCTAAATAGAATATCCAGCACAAGTTAGCCAAAATTCTTGAAATAAATGCATAACATGTCTACGTGTTACTCCCTGGCCGCGCCCCTGCAATCCTACTCAGCCGCTACTCCACTGAAAGCAGGAAACTATTTTATCATATTCTGAAATGATTTCATATTACTCTTACGTGTCTTGTATGGCGGTATATACATACAAAACTATACGAATTCTACCACGAATTAATGTGAAAACATGAATAGCAGTCGGCACAGGGAATTCAAGCCACGTTTGAAATTATCGATAGGATCACATCCCAGACTTCTCAGTAAGCTATCAATTTGCCGAAATGGGCCAAGAATACCCTAAACCTAAGAATGTGATGAAAGAATCAGGAGAATAAAATAGTGTAAAGAAGAAATACATCCTAAGCCTCTCCCAAGTAGTGCGACGACTTACCAAAGCCACCGCCTCGTCATCAGCAGAAGCAAGCCGGAGAACCTGGGCTCCTCGCGAGCGTGTCCGAGAGGAATGGATGGAAAAAAATGAATGGAGGAATGATGTAACGGATTTACAAACTTGCCTTGTTAAAATTCATTTAAATCTAGTCTGAAGCGATTATTAATCTATTTTTTACTGGGCGTGTACCAAAGTTGAAATAAAAATTGAAGATCATTGAAGTATGGAAAATGTAAATATCACATCAGAAAATATTAAACTTCGAAATGCATTATATTTCTTTTTTGAGTGAGTATGTTTCGTCTTCCATGTCATTGTTCGATGCGGCGAGGCAGCGCCAGCCCCGCCCTGTCCCTGAGGCGGCTTCGCCCTGGGCTGAGGCGGAGGGCAGCTGGAGGATGCAGAGCGCGTCGCCTCGCGGGGCGCCCGGGGACGTCCACCCGCGGCCATTTACCAATGTCAGGCGCGGGGACGCACGAGGCGAAGTGGCGGGCGGGCAGGACGGAGGGGAGAGGAGAAGAGTGGGTAGCAGGAATGGAGGGAGATAGAGAATGAGAGGGAGAGAAAGGAGAGGAGAAAGAGTGGGAGAGGAGGGGTTGGAGAGAGGAAGGGAATGATGGAAAGGGAAAGAAGGAGGGACAGAAAGACGGAGGAAGATGTGGAGAGAGTGAAGGAGGACGGGAGAATGGGAAGGAGTGTAGAAGAATGGGAGGGTAAGATAATAAGAGGGCAGAAGAAAGGGCAGGATTGTAGAGACAGAAGGGTAGGGGAGAAGGATTAACTGGGGGGCTGGCAGGCGGGAGAGACGAACAGGAGAAAGGTTGTGCAGGACACAGGGAAGGAAGAAGCTCAGGAGAGAAGGTGAATGAGTACGGGAAGCGTAAAAACAAAAATAAAGTGGAGTAGAAGATTAATGATTGTACGTAAAGGATGCAGGATCATAGGAGCGGAAAACCTATCCAAAACCTAGCAACACCAATAGAACCAGGTGGGAGAGACGGGTTTCAATGAACACGGCAGAAGAGAGGAAGGGCAGGACGCTGGAGAGAGGGGTGGGAGAAGCGAGAGGGCTGGGAGGCGGCGTGGTGGGCAGCACAGGAAAGGTCATCTGGCGGCGCATCTCCCGCGCACATGCACCCGAGCCGCTTGGCTCCCTCTCAAAACCTCCTCCTGTCTCTCGGCCCCCCCCCCCAGCCACAGACGTCTGCCGCTGACCGTACGGCTTCCAGGAATCCCTAGAAGCGACGTCGCACCTCACCATGTTCCCGGTGACGTACGATGCCTCTGGCCCCGCTCCACAAGCAGGTGCACACCAGTCGCTTGAATCAGGTCCGTTTCTTAAATTTAGCGGCCTTTGGTTTCGCAGTGCGGTTCGAGAATAGTTTTCAAAATGATTGTAATTAAAAGAAAGTATATAATACTTGTTTCATTTTTGACCATACATCATAACAGTGAAGCGCATTCTCTAATCATTATGGGCAATCCATTACACCATAGTTGGAATATCTGCATTACATAAACAGCATTGAATTGAATTGAATTGAATTTGCCTTATTTTTACGTGGCGAGACTCGGGCCATGAGGCCCACTCTTCCGTCTGACCACGCAAATTTCGCTACGCTCCTTTCATCAACTAGCAGAGAAAGGAGGTATTTTTTGGGCGAGAAACAGGCGATTTTGAATTTAGCTCAGAGGCGTCATTTAGGCTTGAGGATCTTTTTTTACATGTAAGTAAATCTACCAACATGGGACAGCAGGCTTTACTTCCCCTCCGAAGGAAGTCGTACGAGGGATTTTGTCGCCCTAAAAAAGCATTACATACGTAAAATATACACAGTATTTAAAAAAATCATTCTTTCTTTGATCAAAACTGGCCTCGATGAGATGAAGTGTACTTCGTCTCATCAACGTATTATTATTTCCCCTCCTCCCTGGTTCAGTCTGGCTTACAGTTTTTGACATGTTACAAGCTTGTGATTTCCTGAATACTTCTACACTTTGATTAGTCTCTTTCTTTTAGCTTTTCTTTATTTCTTTTTAAAAATCCAATGTCATGCGATGTTGCTGATGCTTCATTGAAACCCCGTCTCTCCCACCTGGTTCTATTGATGTTATTAGGTTTTGGATGGAGATAGGTTTTACGCTCCTCTGATCCTGCATCCTTTACGTACAATCATTAATCTTCTACTCCACTTAATTTTTGTTTTTACGCATCCCGCATTCTGACCACGACAGGAGTGCCTCGATCCCTATCTCCTCTATCCCTCTCGCTCAACATTTCCCTGTCGTTCCACAGCTTCCTCCTCCCGTTTCCTCATTTTTTTTCTTCTCCTTCTTTTATTTCTTATCTACTCTTCCATCTGACTTTCCTAATGCTTTCACACGTGATGATTCTTAATATCAAATTACCAGCCTTACTATGTGATTTCATAGGTTTATTTCGTTTGTTTTTGTTTGTGCGTTTATTATATTTTTATTTTTGTTTTGTGTACGCGTTTTGCTTCGCTAGTTCATTCATACGTCTGTAAAAATTAGCAGGGCTTATTCACCTGCAAAAATATCACATACTTTTGTCATCCCAGTTATCACCTCACGTTATCGATCCTCCCATTGTCGTCACAGTGCAATCTGGAACCCCTCACCTGAGAGAAATGTCGACATAACGCGGTTGGCAACGTAATGTATTGGGCAAAGTTTAAGGGTCGTGACAGTAGGAGGGAACCAAAACTGAACATCTTTAAAATTTCTTTTAAGTTGTCACATTTCTTTGAACAGCCGCAACCTACGGCCGTAAGTAAAAATGTGTGTGGATTTATTTTTGTGATATAGTAGATTACTGGCCGGAACTGAGAGCATGTCAACATAAGGAGAATTTGTCTGATAATGTAATAAAATAACCCCAATGTAATAAGGGAGCAATGAAAACTCACAAAACAGATAAACAGTAGTCGCATCAGAGGAGACTCACTGTATCACCTCCAGACCGCTCTGCCAGCTTTCTAGGGCCCGGAGTTCGATTCCCGTCCGATCTACGTGGAAATTTATGGTAGTTATAGCTGGTCCGCGGCAGGTTTTTTCCAGGTTCTATTTCCCGTACCAGAAATTTCACTATTCTTCCACTATTAATTACATAGCTCGTGGGCTGCTATTGTGGCACAATACAAAAAATACAAACTTTTAGTTAATGTATAGTCCAGAATTACAAATTGGCCTACCTTCTATCAGCAACAGCAGCATATCTTACTGTACAGTATTCCACCAACAAATTACAAAAGTGTGATGATGCTTTTCAATCGAGGTGAAAACTTCAAACTCATTTGTTTCAACCCCTGATTTTTTTAGCTGTGCCGCTATTGCAGCCTATGAAAGATATTATCTTATTATATCGACATAATTAGCTATCACAATCACGCATTCATTCAAGGTAGGAACATAAGACTTAGAAACCAGCATCGTGGTAAAGTTGAGGCACATCGGGACGTTTACTTCAACTACCACAGAAATTCCACTTCCAAATTCATTTCCAGTTTGCAAATTAACACAGCGAACTAGATTTAAACGGAATATTGGTTGAGATGCTGGCGGACGAAGGAACGTATTAAATTCAAGGCCTGCCTACCCCCGTCGTTTCCTCGCACACTGAGACTACTAGTGTACCTTCAATGCCTCCTCCTCCTCCTTAAGCCTACCCTCATCTTCCTAAGCCTACCCTGCGCGGCATTCCCTCGTCCTCTTCGACCCCGCCCCCGGCCCCGCCCCACCCTTGCGTAACGCTCCGTCTCGCGTCGCCCGGCGCAAACAATCCGCCGCCTTATTGATTGCCGCCGGCGCTGGGGCGTCGACTCCCCGGGGGATGCTGCGGCGGCTACGGAGGCTGACTCACAGCCACACAGTGCGGAAGTTCGTGAATGTGCGAGAGCTTTAGTTCTCGTGATATATCGCCTTTTAATTAAAGGATCGAAAAAAAGAGTGAGAGTGAACAGATGAGAAAAGAGAGAACAGAGTGAGAAAGAGAGAGACAGAGTGAGAAAGAGAGAAAGAGTGAAAAGAGAAGAGACAGAGTGATAAGAGAGAGAGACAGAGTGAGAAGAGACGAAGAGAACAGAGTGAGAAGAGAGAGAGAGAGAACAAAAGTGAGACAGATGAGAGAGAGAGACCAGGTGAGAAGAGAGAGACAGATGAGAAGAGAGAGACAGAGTGAGAAGAGAGAGAGGAGAAGAGACTGAGAAGAGAGAGAGAACAGAGTGAGAACGATGAGAGAAGACAGAGTGAGAAAGAGAGAGACAGAGTGAGAAAGAGAGACAGAGTGAGAAGAGAGAGAGACAGAGTGAGAAGAGAGAGAGACAGAGTGAGAAGAGAGACAGAGTGAGAAGAGAGACAGAGTGAGGAGAGAGACATATGATAATTCAACAACAAAAATTGTTAATCAGATTTCGAAAATATTTATTGGGGAAACACTATACGTGAAATTCGTAACTGAAGTGAAGTCAAAGATATACTTTGTCCCCCTAGATACGGAAAATACTGCACTGTCGGACGACGAACCCCCAGGGTGGGGAAGGGTGGGTAGCGGCAGATCGAGGACTAAAAGTGAAAAAGACTGCCAACGGGACCAGAATGATGGAGCAGATGACTTGAAGGGCGTGGTAGAGTGAGTGCAATAAGAGATTAGTAAGGGCGGAGGTGGCAACATCTACGTGAGTGGAATAGGAATACATAACTGACAGTGACTGATGAAGCGGAAAGAGGACGCATGCTGCAGAATATCAGTAAGCCTTTGAGTAAGCAGCGGGAGCAGCAAAATGTGTTGGAAACTGAAGTTCTGCAGAAAGACTGCGCGGTCCTTACATTAAACATTCTGGTTCATTCAATCTTCTCCATAATACCGCTTCAAACTACTAAAATACGCTTTCAGAACTGTTTTAAGTCCAAATTTATAAAAAGCATAAACTAAACTAATGATTTGTTTCTCAAAAAATTACTCAGCATTAATGTAAATATAAATACTCCTTCCTAACCTATACTTTAAATGATATCCACAAACTCTTGAATTCCACAGCTGTAGCAGTATATCAAAGTTTAGAACAAAATTTCATATCAACACATTTGGAAAGAAAGTATTTTCTCGTTCACAAGCTAAACACATCATTGTATTTCTTTATGTTACACTCAATGACAAACTCGTCGCAACCGTAGATGTTAGTACACAAATAGATTTGCGATTTCGACAGATCAAATTAATATCCAAAATAATGAACGTTCAAAACATTTCACAGAGGCGGACTTCATGCAAGGCTACAACCCCTCCCCCCCCATAAAACAGCACTTTAGGTTGAGCACAACGATAAATGAATTTAGCGGTGGCGAATGATCGAAAAACACAATAAAGGGGATGACCACGTGATCCAGGCGGCTCTCACAACAAATGCGTCTGCAATATCGCAAGTGGACCCCTAATTTGGTCTCATTCGTTTAGTCCCCCAAGGGCAGCGACTAAAAGCGAAGAGAATCGCCCTCTCTGTCCACCCTACTATTTCCGGTTCCCAGTCTCATTTCGGCGACTAATCCACCCCGCAATATTAGAAAGGGTTCTCCGACCACCAATGGGCCTCAGTCATTCGGCTTGGGAACTCCTTGAGGGAAGCAAGCCCGCCAGCCGTTTCGAAAGGCGAAGATATTCGAGCAGCGCTGCGTGGTATTGGATAGGAAGGGCGGGTTCTTCATTATGGGCTTCGGATGGTTCGCCGCGAACGGAAGGGATGGAATCCACTGGGGATGTGGGTGGAGCGAACGTGGTGCAGATAGAGGCTCTCTAGGGGTTCCGCCACGCACGTCTTGCGGCGGAGACGTGAAGCTTCCAACCGATATCGAAAAGCTCTGCACCCAGGCCGAAAAAACTGCCAGAGTCAATTGGATGAAGACACTATTTAGTTCATTGCAGGTATCCACGGAACATGACCGGATGTTGCCGATGAGAACATCGGCAGTAAAATAAGCTACAAAAACTCTATGAGAGGCCTCTAGCAAGAAAGTGTAAATATTCAGACTAATAATAGAAATCAAATTACATTAAACTAATTAAAATTAGCAAATAATCGAAAGAATTATTTTGTTAAATTCCTTACACAAAGATATTGAATGATTTTTTAATGGTGGCACTTTTGTCTCCTAGAAGGAAGTCGCACTTACGGTTCGTAAATAATATTTCAAGAGATTATTTTTTGCAAAAATTTACTCAGATTTATTTTTCTAAGATTATGATAAAAATTCAAATGTTTTATATTTCGATGCTATATGTAGCAGTAACACAAGATAAAACGTTTAATCACGAATGTGGGTTCCACTTGAGGTTCCGACACGACTAAATACAACAAAATCATGAACATTATTCCTTACATACAATATCCAAGTACGCATATATTTTTTATGTTGTATCATTTAAATTCAAGTTCAAAGCTAAAATGAAAATGACATCGGAAAATGTGTTATCTAGTATTGTACATTCGTATATTTCGGTTTCCAGACTCTTTTACATCGACGGTATTTTACTTGCAACTGACTGTACATCTAGATCTTGCCGTTGTCGATCATTGGGCTTGGCTCCCTCGCTCCCTGCCCTTCCCCAGAGTAGAGGGTGCCTCCGCTCCTTAGAGATTTTGCCACGCTCTCTGCCGCACCCAAAGCGATGCCTTCGGGGCGGCGTCCCCATCAGGGTTCGCCCACACGTATAATGCGTTCTTCTCCCTAGCGCGGAAATAGATTCAGACAAACATTCTCTTGCGAGAGGCTCGGTGGAGTTACACTCTTGTGCATAAAAAATTACTCAGCAATTACATAATGAATTTTGTTGTTTGAAACTCAATGTGTCGTACGATAAATTCAGTTCTGTAACATTTGAAATTTTCGGCGGCTTTACCTTGGTAGAGCCGTTCAGGGAATACAAGTTGAATTTCGGGGCGAGATAATGTGATATAAAATCATTTCGATGCAATATTTATATTTCGGCTAAAATGTTATTAAAGATGTGAATTTACATTTCAGACACATTACGTTTCGAATGATCTAGTTGTTTTTAATCATCAATATCCTGAAACTTTCAATGACTATTTTGTAAAAAGGATGAATAGTAGAAGAAAATTAGAGGTTGACCTTTAAACGTATTAGCGTTAATTTTGAATGAGTATGTTTTCCGTTTCTGTAAAAATAACTAATTCCTAAGATACGGAAATGAGTAAAGTTCTTACAAAACTGTTAAACCTCCAGTTCTCTATAAAAAATGTCTATATAACCTACAATCGTCGCATTTAACATGAGCGAAAAAGAATGACCTTCCTGTTTTGTGCGGACGGGGATTTCTTAACGTTTTCACGAGGCGAAGTCAACAAGGTTTTCCAGAAAGGACGCGGCAATGCCACTCGTAGTGTGCGTGCGCTTAGAAACGCGGCGGCGGCGGCATTGCTCAGAAGAAGGCGTGGCCACCTCCGTCACGAACTACTGACCACTACCTGCCTCACCTACTTCTACACGCACACTTGAGTTTGGGGAACACTGGTGAGATCCTTTAAGCCCCTAGCGCCAAGTCAAGTAGTGATCCGTCAGAAATAACTGGTGGTTGGCAAGAATATCTGGACAGTTTTATATACGCATTTGTTGTGTCCGATAAATGGTCATGAATATAAGAAGTCGTACACAACTTAATATTTTGAAAATAAAATTTTGCATTAATTAAACAAATTTTAATAACTTTTTTCCAAATGGATAAACTTTAACCATTTTATTATAATTAAATTATCTCTTTAATTTTACTTCATTAAATAGGATTATTTCGTGTTAATAAAATTCACGTTCTCTGGTCATGATTTTGAAAATATATTTATCTCCCTAACACTTTATATTAGATGTAAACAGGATTAAAAAGTACGACTGCAGTAGTCACTGAGATCCAAAAGTTCGTCGACTGCTGTCATCGCCGTAACGTGTAACTATGACGTGACATTTCATATTTGTAGAGGCGACTTATGAGGGATGGTGGAACCGCAGTGCAAGTCTCGATTGAACCATGTAGAATTCGCGGAGGACAAATCGGGTTCAGATTTGCTTATGACATCATTGCTCGATTATAATTCATCAACGCCCATCCATCAAAACCCATCTCAATTATGGGCGAAATATCTAGGGACTGAAAATCATAATAATTATTTCATGTTTTGTAGGGAATTTAATAGTGATACCACTGTTTATACCAAATGAGCGACGCACGTCATAACGTACGTTTGAATTATTATTGCCATTTGGTGCCTATTTCTAACTTCACAATGAATATAGAGACCTCTACTCCATCTTCAGAAAAGCTAATAATTACGATCTCCAGAAAACTGAAGGAGATATTGCAACTCCTATGCTTCATCCATGTCGGTTTAAGAAATGAGGCAGACACTAGCAACAGGTGCTAGATAAAAGGGGGCAGATTGAGTTCAAATTACACGAATGATTCCTCGTCTTTTGGCGTCGGTTAAGTATCAAGATTCCGAGAGGTTTAACACACAGAAAAATTAAATAAGAGAATGTCAAATTGTAAAGTACGTTCAAGCACTTAAGTGTAGTACGGTTCTGAGTAATTAACGGTTATGTTTTATATCATCTGATTGCAACACGAATTGGAAAACATCAAATCTACACATAACATTTCAAATTTCCATTAATTAACGTATTTTCTTTCCTTCTCAAAAATAATATTTACAATAATAAAAATGGCTTCTTCAAATATCGCAACGATAGAGTACAAATGATACATAATAAGTGCACAATCCATATTCTTTTGAATTGCAAGAGTCAGCATCCAGAGCTGGAACATTCCTAAGAAATTTATTTATATTCATCAGCGATTTTTGGCACCATTTCAATAATTATCTCCCTATTATAAATATGAAAAAGTTTAATCTTTGATGAACATCTCAAAATGAAAGAATGTGGACTTTAACCTAGTCATATGATTCTTACAAATATTTCTGTTGCATCAGAGCAAGAAATAATGAACTTACATCTGCACCACGTACACGAATGGAATGTTTCCCTGACTTTCGTTTCACGAACATTATGCAATGCACGCAATGGTACGACCTTGAACCTACACATTTCAACAGCATAGCAAACTCGTAGCGGAGTTCCTGTGTTCAGTCAGGGGAGACATACTCGTATGAAAACCTCGTTTAAGAGAAGGTTCAGATATTCCATTATTCGCTGAAGATAATACTCCAACTCTCACTCAATTACCTCAACATTTTCTTTCAGAGAGTAAATCAGGATTTCCTTCATGTAATGGGATGAAAATGTATTTAGTGGTTGACTCATAAATCAAAGGATCATTCATCTCATATTTTAAGAGATGATCAGGACATATTAATATTTTATTCAAGTTGATTCAAAGGTGAACGTATATTGAAAGTACAAAGCGGAAGTATCTATCTATCCAGAACAAAGCGAAGAACACGACGTACAACTTACCACAGTGAGTTTCGTCATTTCTCGTGATCTTTCCGCAGTACGGATTAGTCGAAATCTCGAAGTTATTGTCTCCGTCGCTTTCTCTCAGGAGAAAACCCTCAGCACGCTAACTTATGGCGATTACGCTACCCAATTGCCTGAAAAGTTGCAATCGATGGACATTTACCGGCGTCGTGGGAGGGCACCATTAAGATGGCGCTCATTCTACCCCACGCAGATAAACCGACAAAGTGGAGAATCAGACTTTTGTGTAAGGTGATAGAAGGAGACAGAATAAGGAAGGAAATATCTAGCAAGATCTTTGTTCTGTTCAAGTAAATACGGTAGTTTAATTCGACCTAGCAACGCCATTGGCGTCGAAAATCAGTCACCTTTGCGATTCGAACTCGAGGTCGAGGCCTTCCGGGTCCGCAACTCTTAAGCTGCCAAAAAAAAATATTTAGAACTTAGGGGTGCATTGTGTCAAATTAAATTTTGTAAATTTAATTTGCAACCTATCTGTACAGTGGGAAACGCAACTTAACTAGTTTCCTGACGGTTGGAAGTAAGTTTCATTATGTCCATTATGATGATTGTTTATGAACTGTAAACAATCATCATTACGTAATAAGTGTAAATGATAAGAATTACCGAGGGATTTAACAGATTTACTGACAATGAGTCGGTCTATTTTACCCGATAATTCGAATGCAACATCGATCGAGAAACAAGAGTATAGACACACCGTTACGACTCTATAACGCAAAGTTTCTTACGCTCAGTGATAGTTTGAAATGTATAAACAATACATAATTCATGCAGAACATGTACATTTCCCTTGACACTTCTACCACAGTACGCAATAATCTTGAACATTCGATGAGCCCCAGCCTATTTCATCACAGCCTCTTTTTGCTGCAGACCTCAACAACCAACAGCGACATCGATCCCGTCACATTCCACCCAACCCCGCGCAAGATTTTCGGCCAACCTGAACAGCGACCGAGAGTGCATCGGTCGAAGGCGCTAGTTCGCGGAGAATAAAGCGAGACGGGCGCTCGCGGTAGCAACGACTCTGTCCCCTGCGCCAGCCCAGCGCCCGGCGCCGGCCCCGCCCCCGCCGCCCGCGCGGTGAAAGTGAGGCGAGGCGAAGCGGGCGCCCGGATCGACGGCCGCGCGGTGCGGCGCGCGCGGCGCCCGGGGGACGAGGTCGTCCGCTAAAGGAGAACGCTCGCTGCCGCCGGGCGCCGCCGTCCACGCCGGACTACGCCTCGCGCGAGGACTCCGCGCAATCGCCGACGCAAGAACGTCGACTTACGTGCCCCTAACGACACGTATCACAACAAAATACATCTACATTTATTGCAGAAAAGAACGCAAAAACAACAATTAAACAAATTACTAACGAAGACATAACGAATGTGTAGGCGATTACAATGTGTAATTCGCATTGGGGCACACCATGTTTTCTGATTAATTGATTGATAATTTCAGTTGCGTCAACCGCTAAGGTTCCGTAAGTGTAGTGTATGTCTTATAGCGGAAGATGGCGGTGATTTTCCTCCGCTGGATGTTGAAGTACTAGCCGACCTACCTGTCTGTTAGCAGGGTTTTCCCCAACAAGATATCTCCCACCAGCAACGCACCGCCCCAGCCAGGACAAGCTCTAACGTTTCGACCGGTCTCTCACATGTGTGGTAGTGTAGTGCATGTTAGTGTGTGTAAGAAGTGAGGATAGGACAAGGAAGAGGAGGAAAGATCGCGCGCGGTCCATGGCCCGTTTGATAGGGTACAGCTCCGCCATTAGATTGATGCTGATTGGAGACAGCACGGAAAAGTACTGATGAAAGCAGCTGGCCGCGAGAATTCTCCTCCAGACAACCACTGAATTCGACCTATTCGACAATGTAGGTCAAATCCTGCCATCGTCGGGACTCGAACTAGGACAACCCGGTCAGAGGGACTGCAGGGAGATCAGTTGATGCCCTTAGCCATCTCTCCCGGTTCGGCTGTAGAGGCGTGTGCGATAGATTTCGTCGCCCTACCAACAACGCTGCTATAGCATCTCTGCATGATGCGTTGACTGGGAGTCCAGTAGATCCTACTCTACTCTGACGAGAGAAGTTTAAAACAAGAGACCAATTTTCTTCAAGATATTCGAAATTCTACAATATAATACTTATATTTTATATTAATTTTCTGAACCATGTGTTGCATAATACTTATGAGTATCATACTGCAACTGATTTGTGGATCCAATTTTCACGTATGAAGGGCGTTCTCAACGTTTTGTTGAGAGAAGAATGGCAGTTGCAAATTACCATTTATCTCAAAATATCAACACGTTCAGTTGCATTGAATTTATTATAATTTTCTTCGGAAACAAAGAACCAGGACAATGATTCAACCGATTCTGATATATACATATACTCTAGTATTAAATTTACGGAGATAAATCCCTAAAGTCATTTATGGAACTGAGCGCCCATGAACTTCTTGGGTATAATCGAGATGAAATAGAATGTCGCATCTCGAGGAGTTATCGCAAATTTGAGGAGAATGCCTATGAATTTGTATCAGTATGTTGTTTTGCATAAATAGCCCGCAGTTGGAAATCGGGAAGGAAAACAATATTTAATTCCTAAAATAGTGCGACGAGAATGCGACGTACTGAGACTGATATATATTATCTATCACAGCGGCGCTTTCAGTAAACCGTAATTTCGTGCCTGATGAAACGTTACGAGATGGATAGGCTTTCTCATTAAAACACAAACTATCTGTTAGCACGAAAATAAATGATCTCTTTGAACATTCTTCCGCCGAGAGCACACTACTTATGTAAACAAAGAAACGAAAATGGCTAAAGGGGTTCAAAATAAAATTAACATCGTCTTCAACATCAAAGAGAAAAACATCTGAAGCCCGACAGAGGAATGAACCGGAGGCCGTGACCGGACACAAGAAGCTATTTTGGTCGCTGCAGAGGCCGGCCGGATCGAAATCTCGCCCTTGACAATTCATTATTCATGAGGAGGTACGCCACTCTTGGATCTGCACGAAGGTCAGAGACGGGTGAACGTTAGCACGTTTCGTGAAAGGAATTCTGCTACTCGTGCACGTCGCTCCCAAAAGAGGATTAATTATTCGCGATACCCAAGGTGTACTTTAATATGCAACTTCTCTAACAGGATCGTTGACATTCCGACGTGTCTCACTCTTTTATATTACTTCGGTTTGTGATCGTGGCTAAACATTAAATGGACATGATTTAAATGGGACAGGTCGTGTATACATAAAATGTTAGTTTTCAAAATTTGCATGTTATCACTGCGTCTAGATGATCTCGTTTTTCTCCTGTCGCCAGGCATTTTTAATGTGAGTGCACTGAACAAAAAATCCAAACACGCTGCCAAACCTAGATTTACATGTTGCAACTATTGTGCGCCGTCTGGGCTGCTTCACTTTATGGCACAGAATATACGAGTATCAACACATACTCCTATTCTATACAACAGAATACTTATACATTAAGTAGAAACAAATTCATACTGAACTAAACAATATGTTCAAGCTATTTACTTCTAAGTAAAATGTATGTTAATGAAAATGAAAATAATTATATTGTTTCGTTTACATCATGTTGTGTTACTACATCCTATCTTTTATCATTTGACTCAAACATAATAGTAAAAACTATCGGCGACTTCTTATAGTGCACGTTGCCGTAAAGTAAAATTTGACTTAAAATTTTATTTGTACGTAATATAGCCTAAACTCACTATCCTGGCATTGTGGTGAATGAAGAGGTCCAGAAATTTCAAATATAAATAATTTAACAGAACAGTTCTTTTAGTCGTTTTCGTTTTAACTACAACGCGCCTCACACAATTTGAAGCTGCAAGACTGGACTCGCAGGGCCTATTTAGAAATTCGGCACCGTGTGTATTTAAATAAAGTATGAATGATGTCTGAATGCACAGAGAAAAGAAAATTAACCAAGATTATTACAAAAGAGCGTTTCCTAGTATTAAGGGAAGGAATTATACAAGTTAGGTGTAGCAAAGTGCATACATATTAACTGTACAATTAAATTAAGCTAACATTTAGTTTTAGTTTAGTTTAGTTTAGTTAATAAGAAGAGCCACACACACACACACACACACACACACTATCTGCTTAAGCGGTAAGGCAGAAGCGCAATGAATCCAATTTATAAAAACAAATTCCCGTCACCACTACCGTAAATCACCGCATACTGTGAAGGGAATATTGAATACAAAAAGAGGAGGCACCACATGCTCAGTTCGTTTATTGAGCACATCCGGCTCCGCCTGTCGACACACGAACGTGCACGTCATCCGAGGGACACCGTCCATCCCGCACTTCAAACTCCGTTGGAATTCGATATTCCATTACGCGCGCCGTGCGAAGGATGTGAACGGCGGTAGTAACGCGTCGCACGTCTGTTGCTTCGTTAGTGCGACCGCTGGCCGTGAGGTGAATAGGCTTCGATGAGCGCTGACATGTGAATGCGCCACAGACGCACGTCGCCCATGTCCGTTGCCCGCTGATACTCCATGCAGCTGAGAAGCTACATGTTCGAGGCTGAAGAGCGGGACGGGCACGTAGCCTCAGAGCTAACGTCTCTCTCGAAATAAATATTAATCCTTATTTATAGACATTTCCATTTCTGCAGCGGCTTAGGGTTCAATTGATGTCACTGCAGTGCCTCTGACAGCAAGGTCCTCGGATTCGAGTCCCGACGGTGGCAGGATTTTCAACACTAGCTAGATAATTCGTTTGAATTCAGCCGCCGTCTGGAGGACAATTCTAGCGGATGGATTCTCTGTCGGTAGCTTTCGATAGTTTCATCTTTTACCACCAGGAGAATGCCGGAGTAGTACCCTAACAAATACACCGCGGATAATGCGTTATCTTTCTTTCTTCCTCCTTGTTCTGTCGTCACCCCTTACTTACATTTACACTCACGTGCAATACACTTCCACATATGTTGGGAGAACAGTCATGTACTTAGACTGGGTTGGGGCCCGCTGCATGGAGGCACCTGGTTGGAGAAAACCCAGCATGCCGACGTGTAGATCGGCGCCGGATCTCACCATCCTGTGAGGGAAGATCGTAGGGGACTAATGAACTTAGCTACTGTCGCGCCCGGAAATACTAACCAATCATTCAAAATACTCTTGTGCTATCTTTCGTTTCTCAAATTCTGTTAGGTTTCTTGAGATTACTTCACAAAAACAACAAAACTCTACATCGGCAAATTTTCGGAGTTTTTATTAATTTATGATAACAAATAACAGACGGTGCAGCATCCTAGAATATGGACCAACACCGCGCGCGATCCTTTCTTTCCCAACCCGTCCTCATCCCTATCCTTACACCGCAGCGTTGGGTCGATCACCTATTTTTGGATGGCCCAAACGTGATTCAGAAACATCAGTGACAAGCGTCGAAGATCAAGAAAACTGCGAGAGTTGTGAAAATCTCAGTTGAAGAAATCTCTTGGAAGGAAAAGTGCAACACTAACATCAAAAAAACAAAGAATTATTATTATTATTATTATTATTATTATTATTGTTATAGATTAAAATAATAAAATTGTTATGAAGGAAGATGGGATTTCGGAAACCGTGATGCCATCTGACATTAGTAAACAAGGCGAGAGGCAACGGATGAAAGACACACATGAATGGAAATAGATGGCACACAAAAATAATCGATTGGCTCAGAGAAGAGAAGGCCTCTATTGCAACTTATGAAGATGGTGTGGGTAGGGCGAAATCTACCTACAAACTGAAGAATTGAGAAATATAAAGCGTGTTGGAAACTACGATGCGAGAAACTACTTCAATAGCATAAATCGCAAACTACTTACATTTGGTTCTGTTGGTAAATTGTAATAAGCTTTTCATTCATCTTAGAGCTAACATGATGTTAAATGTTAGTAAGGGTTTTCTGAGAAGTACCATACGAAAGTCACAAAGTTAAGATTTGACTTTCTGTTTGTAGAAAAGGAAGAAAATTCTGTTTATGGCACTGGTCTCAGCTCTCTCAAATTCAATTACCCTTGGAGTTCGAGCCGTTGGGGAAAGTTTTTACGTATAATTAATCAAAAAAAGTATCTTTTAGAGAGGTGATATGAAATGAAATTCAACTGAATTTATAACTTTCAATTAACCTCAGCAATTATGCGCCATACTTTACACTTCTCAAAAAAACAAGTTTTAATTTTCAATCTAGCCTTACGACTCAAAACGATTAGCATTCGTAGAATGTGTTTCATCGACATTAATTCCGATTTTCCGAATAACAACAGATAACCCCCTCAACAGTCATATGGTAAGCTAGGTAACATATGATCCGGTCTCACTGGATAAGTCAGGTTATCAATTTTGGGAAACATTTTTAGCAACTTAAAACTTTTTTTTTAATTTAATAAGATCAAAAATCGAATATTACTGTACACGTCAAGAGCAATTACTGGGAATAAAAATCCACGCATAAATATGCCTATACCTAGGTAGTAACTATACTTAAAAATGTGTGATATTTTACGTAAAATTCGAATGTTATATGAATTAATAGGCGAATTATTGTATGTGACGTTAAGTAAATTGGGAAAAATGCTTATAATTTGACGTTGTACACAATACTTAATTAGTTAAGTGGTGTTCTCCAATATATTAATTTTACATGCAAGCCCTAACGTGCTTGGGAAAATTCTAAGCCTCTCCGATGAGACGTAATGAACGTCTATTGTCGGAAGCCGAAAGGGAAAGTACCCTTCACTAAGGCAAGGATCGTCCTCTCACGTGAGAACACGGGCGCTATTGTGGCACGAGCTCGTGATGCATGGGCCTCACGTGACCGTAATTAAATATTCCCCCGAACTAAGTATTTCCCGATCGCTGCCCCTTCGTGCTTTAATGAACCTCGCTAGCGACCGCGCTCGCTACGGCGGCACCCCCGCACGGCGGTCGGGCGAGCGGCCGGGGGATGGGTCGTTGTTGTTTTACAAGGAGTCCCTCGTCCGCCTCAAGCAGGAGCAAGGGTGCCTCCCGAGCTCTTGAACTGCCGCTCGGTCGTAACATATTATCATCTTTCCCTTGGATTAGTTTTCGAAAATTTTATCTTTAAAATCAGCCCACCTGTTCGTTGAGTGAATTAGTTATTGTAAAGGAATCCCGTAGATTCGAGCCTTGACGACACAAGTGAGATTAATATATTGAAAATGTAAAATGCAATATAACGATAAATATAATTAAATACGAAAATTGATAAACAAGTTCGAGAAGTGCCATTGAACGAGAATCTAGCTAATAAGATCAAGTCCGCTTTTCCGCAATCTAAATCTGTCAATTTATGGGAGAAGGGAGAAATAGGAACGTTTGATACATTAAATACTACTGCTGTACTGGTATACAAATTTTTGGAAATTACAAGAAAATACAAGGTCAAATCATTTAAAAGTTATTGAGTACAGTACGGTAGCACGCTTGAGAATGTAAGTTACAGTTTTTATACGAAGAGAAAATCTGTCTGTGGAAGCCAAATTGCGCCCAGTGCTTCAAAAACAAGAAGTCCGTGTTATCACTACAGCCAGTTTACCCCGAGTTGCCTCTAATCGCAATAGCAATTTTTTTAAAGAGTTATTGTTGCTTTTAGAGATGTATACTGTATTCAATAATCAGTAATTTATGAATTTAGATGTAATAATAAAATAATCTAGCTTAATAGGAAACAATCATTAATTCAAAAGAGGTCCAGGCCCAGGTATTTCGGATGGCCCGGTCTTTATTCTATTTTGCACTCTTTTCACCGCAAATTGATATATTTATAATAGAAAATTCATTTGCTTTTGGCTTCCATCTCATCACAGTATTAATGAAACATGGGGTGAAAAGAAAAGTTGATCAGGAACACCACTAGCAAATTGTTTGGAATTATTATCTTTGATCGATCTAACATCTTTTACAAAGATTACTCTTCATTTTTAACTATTCAAGTCCTTTTGAATTTAGAGCATTAAAAATCCGGCATTCAAAATGTCTATTAGTTTAGATACATTTGTAGCCACAGCTACGTTTACATCGTGATATATTAGTTCATAAAGGTCTTTTCCAAAGGGAAAGTCTGGTTCGCAGAAAGGAAGTATTCAAAAATCAGACCCACAAACTAATCAATGTCTTCGAAGCTTCGAATTTGGTGTCATAAACGCATCGCCTACAACTGCTGGACGGTTATGAAATTTGAACGAATTTGCAAGATCGTTTGCACGTCTCTGGCCGCAGTTATCGTTTCCTCCCGCACGAGATTCCTCTCAGGCGCGCGATCATCTCAAACACGACGCAACGCTCTTACACATGAATTACGGAACCTTCCGGAACGGCAAAACGAAAACGAAACCGCAGTTTCACACCCGTGTTCAACGCAGTGATGAGTGTTTTTCTCCGCCGGGCAACAAGTGTTGCGCCTTCTCTTCAGGAACGTGTTCGAGATATCGATAATTAAATAAAACGCCGGCGCACGGTAGCGTGAGAGATCGACTGGTAGAGCCTTAGAGGGTCCGGGCGGGCGAATCGTCTGCATGGGCGTGCGAATTCGCCCGGGAGAGTGAGTCTGGAAGGAAAAGAAAATACGAGGCGGTCGTGCGGCCTTCGAGTTTATGCGGCGACGCTGGCGTCGGGCCGTTGTCGACGTTGAGCGTGCGGTTAACCGCAAAGCGGCCGGCCCCCTTTTCAAAGACGCGCTCCGAGAGGGGGCTCGCGCCGTGGTATGACCCCCGGAGAGGGGGGGGGCTGCGAGGATTAACCGGCGATGTTGCGAAGGACACAAAGGGGGGTGAAAAGCGTTGTTCGAGTGGGATGAGAGAGAGAGGGAGACGGCTGATGGATGGGAGGTGTTGGTGAGTTAGAGGCACGAGTCAGGCACCCCCTCCCGCGCTTTCTTCATTTTGTGTGTGTGTGGGGGGAGAGGGAAGGACCACCGCGATACGCGGCACGCGGCAGCCGCCGCCGCCTCCAAAAGGCGCCACCAACGCGGCCGGTCCGCTGACAAGTTGCACGCGCACACAAAGCGACGGGGGGACAGGTACGGCACAAAAAGTAGCCCCGTGCCCGGGCTGACCGCTGCTCAGCTGACGGCCCCGGCCTGGGCCTCCGCTCCCCGACGCGACGCGACGCCGCGTCCTGGAGATGAGGAACCTCCGGCGATCGTCTCTGGGGCCGGGCGTAGGCCGACTGCATCCCGCGCTCAGCTTTTCCGAAGCCGTTTGCCTATCTTCCCAAATAGACATAATCCGACTGCATCTCGTTCCGTTCTCCTAGATGTAAGTATTGATAACTGCGTTTACCGTGAACTGCTTAGTATTATAATATCGATTTTCTATTTCTGTATCTTTTCAAAAAGCATTTGCATGGGATATTAGAACCCTGCCAACGTTGAAACCGCTTATAAAAATGTATGGAAATATAACTTGAAACTTACTATCACGATCACCTTCTTACCCCACTGACTTTATGTACACAAATCCGATGATTTTGCCATGTTAAACTGAATACGAGATTTTTTTTCTCCACTGATGCCAGAACGTCAATTTTCACTCTTTGTAAATGGAAATTTAAAAAAATGTTTCTTCGAAAACGCCGGATGAAGAAAGCGGAATGCAGACATGGGTTTTGTCTTCTCAGGTAACGAAAATTCAATGTAGATTAGCTAAGATACGGAGGTGAAGGAAAATTGACTGTGGTATTCGGTGGTGGAACGACTGTGGTTCGACTGTGGTAGTCGGCTGATTTTCAGTCCCGGAACGTGCACCTAGTGTTCCTATCGATAGGAATAGTCATTTAGTCCCATTGTACAGAAAAGTACTAAGAACAGACTGACTGCTTGTTTTTACTAAATTATGAAATTACGAATGGTTATTGGGATCATAATTTTGGCTACATTGTGATGAGTATGAGGCCTATTGGTATAGAATGCATAAACAATTCCTTCTTGAAATCATAACAAAATATAATATTTTTCTTTTATCATAAATATTAAGAAAAACTAAACAAAGCATAGGGCATACAATTTTATAAAGTTTTTTAAAATAAAAATTATGATTCTCGGATCCGCTAAACAAATTAGTTACCCAGAAATGTATTGCAAGTAACGATTCAAAAGTGACTATTAAGTTAACAGACAGCATTAGATCATTATGTAACTTAATTTCATCACGTTTCACCAAGTACCCAAAGAGAAAGTATCAATTTATATGAGAATATAGTGTACAGAATATAGAACACCAAAGAAGTTGTTACACATAAGCGAGATACAAGGAAGTAGCTAACTAATAATTACATGTAGTACTCTATGTCATATTATACGTTATTATGGAAGTTAAATTGGTAAAAAGAAGTACGTCCAAGTTAAGAAATGATTACACCTCATTCACCTTCACCTTAAACACAATAATTTATTATTTTATTTTATTTGTAAAAAACATAGCATCTTATAAACGACGCGGTGCGTGGCATTTAGTAACTTTTCCTCGCTTTATTGTTGTGGAATACATAATCAAGAAGTTATATCTTTCATTTTTTCATAATTTTACTATCATTCTGTAACGATTAGGAAGAAAGGTAACAATTTAAGTACTAATTATTTCGAAGGCTTCACAAATGTTGGTAATATAACTTTTCATAAAAAAATTAACATTTATTTCTATACCAATTGTCACGCAGTACGTCTCTTGGACTACGAAAAGAGTGTCCAGAGAACTGACAAAGGAGGTATTGGCGTAATATCTCAACCCACTCCAGTATCTGCACTTCAATGTAAATTGCAATTTCTTAAATGCTTTTTTTGTACCAACATTCATCTTCTACCATCTACACCACTCGTAAAACATTCCAGAGGCGTCACTAACAAACCTTACTTTCTAGTTCTGAACTATGATGGAGCTCAAAAACTTCCAAGGATTTTACCTTCGCTTTCAGTCTTCAAATTTTGGCCCAATTCAATATTTTCTTCTAAGCAACGTTACTCATAGCCTAGAAAAGTAAAAATGGGTAGGAATTTATCTAGAGTACTTTAACACCATTTAACTCGTCAATCTCATCTGTTCCCTTTCGTCTTGTTACATCATTTTCTCATAATTCTCAGAGTATTTATAATAGATTTACTCCTAATTTCTTGTTCAGATCTAACGTTTACCCTTGTTCTAATTCAATCAATCTGTTTATTAGTACATTATACTCATAACACTTTTCTTTTATGTCCCAATGATCTCGAAAGTAGTCTTTTGTTTCATTATTTCCCTCTGCTTCCACTTGTTAGTTTATATCTCAATGGCGCCGGGGAGCTGATATTTGCCAACACGTCACACAACAAGTGTCCAGGGGAGAGTAGCAGGTCATGGTTCGCGGAAGCAAGACTTCCACAGAAACCAAATACAACTGCGAACACCAGCTTCGGGAAGTCCCTCGCGAAGTACCCGACGGGTGTTTTCCGACAGCGCGTGACACAATCTCCAATTCTGCGCGCGGCGGGATGCGACCTTCCCTGCCAGTCCCTTCCAGCGTGTACAGCGACAGCTTATCTGCAGACGACTATCGATGTGCAAACATTGGTGACACACCACTAGGTGCATTGACTGCTCCCACTCATCGCCCTAGGGTATCTATGCAAAAGACATTGGCACAGCACTTGTATCCGTCGTACTGTTTCGTGGCTAAAACAAATATGACGTATTAGGATGAGGTCTTGTCTTTACGGATAGTTAAATCAGTTTATTTTAATATTTCACATGTACGTGACACAATATAAAACATTAATTTTATGACCCTGTATATTATTTTATATATTTAAATATTTTATGGCCCTAAAAAAAGATCTCTTCTCTGCTAGGTTTCCCAAAAATTACTTGCATAAAAATATATTTTTGCACTTTTCACTCCGCACTTCAAAAGACCAAGTGCTTTCTGGTTCCAGAGGCTGTTGCGCTTCACTAAAGCTACTGTGTATTTTAACTCTCTTGCGTCATGTTTTAGCGTGATAGTGCTAATAACTATTCACCAGTGCAGTTTTCGCTAAGTGATGTTAACTAGCAAGTGCTAGTAATTGCTCGTAAGCAGATCTCTCTTAGCGTACAATACTTGTAGAAAACTCTAGCCAACTGATGGCTGTAACAATAGAGACAAGTAAAATCTGGACATCAATATGAATCTTATTTTTATTTGAATAGAATTGGATGCATATAAAACATTGACTATAAACATTACTTTCTTGTTTAGTTCGTAATATACTCATTTCTTACTCGCAAATCACGAAGGTAAATAACAGTCAGCTTCGCGTTCTGAGAATCGCAAGTTAAACCGGCTGGCAAGGAACGATTACGATTAAATTGACATTTACCACTGTATCATTACCCAAATGATTGCTCATTCTAATAAACTTCATTTAATTAGCTAATTAAAAAGTAATCAAGTAATTCGAGGAAAAGTGGGCTTCAGATTTCACGTCTTCATTCTTTCTTTACTACAGATTGAATCAAAACAACATTCAGAAAATTCTATACATACACATGTTTTTACTAATTGATGCTTACTAATTACTGCTGTAATTCCAATTGAACTAATAAATAATAACAGGGATTCTATATAGACCTCAAACATTCCTTTAACGCAATGCATACGTGTTATATAATCCGGACACTCTTCAATAATCCAATCATCACAAAAATTAGATATCAGATTCTTGAAAATTAAGTTTTGCCCAGTCCCTTCAGGTTCCTTGAACTATATCTCACACTCTCTCGAAACGTCTGACTAATAAGGAATATTTTCTTTCCTCTCCAGTCGCCATTTCGCTCTGTTTTTACTGAGAATAATATTGGGAACTAAATTATCAACTTGTTTATTCTAGACAACGAAAGAGGAGACTCGTCGTTTATTTATCTAAACTGTGTCACACGAAGCAATTGAGGCATCCAGTGAGAGAGGGAGCTAATCCACAAAATTCGAAACTTTGATTTATTGACATATTTTGTAATCAAATACCTTCAGAAATCGATATTTTGATTTTTGTGGGTTTGCTCCCTGGCTTAGTAGTCACCTCAATTGAATCGTGTAAATATTTGCTTTCGGCATGAATCCACATCAAATAATTCAAGAATTACATTTTAATAGCATCAGGTAAAGTAATGACTTGTTATTTGAAGATTAAAGCATCGTGAAAATAAGATTAAGAATGTGCACCACAATATGTTTGGTAAAAGCGAATAAAAATACTCGCGACTAATGGCATGTAAGAGGAAACGTTGCTCAACTATTGGGCGATTTGATATTCATGTCTGTCAGTAAATGGTGTACACCAGGGGTCGCCAATCTTTTCATACCCGCAGACCACATACTCCAAACCAGAGTGTTTGGCGAGCTGCGCGTTATCTTCAAAAAACGTTTTTTTTCTTTAAATTGTAACTTTCAAAGCACGCTCAATTTGTATACAAATTAAGCACATCGAATCATCCCTACATTGTATAAAACGTATTTTGATATCCATTGTTGATAAAAGGCCGTGAGCTTGGTATCTACAGCATTGAAGTTTATCAAATGTACATTTAAAGTTCATTAAAGCAAAAATTAAAATCGGATTAAAAATCATGAAATAACTGAAATGCTTATGCCCAATTCGTTATCCTAGTCATTTCTACTTCGTTGAGTTTTTTTCATTTCTTACTGAGACCATTCAAGAACTTCAATTCTAAGAGTAGGAAAGAACATTTTTGGATGATGTCACAACAACAGCATCTACCCTGCCACAGTGTCTGCAAGGGTATTCTTCTCCATGCTTCCTGTTCCAACGTCACTTAAACAACGGGTAAAGCCAGCGGACAAACAGCTGATAAGATCCCCGGTCCGTGCAGCGTTGTTATCTACTGCACAAGTAGCAGCGAGATAAGCGGCAATTGCCAAACGCCTTGAGCGAAGGGCATAAATCAAGCCCAAATTCTTTTCTCTAATCGACTGTTATTATGGCTCAAGGTCGGTATTTAACTAACAAATGTGGCCGCATTAAACCTTCATCACACAATTTCGCAACATTGCTTTCAAATCCGAAAATAATTGGTCATTCTTTTGCCGTTACGGTTGTTGGCCGGAAAACGACAAGTGGCCGAAATATAGTGGCGGGGAGGACCGCAGCGACGAACAAGACAGAGATGATAAAATAAATATGTGCGTATCTATTTTGTTATGCGTTAATTATTTTGTTTGTTTGTTGTGTCAAAAATAGTACACCAAAATGTGACAAGAGACTGCTTCTTCTGTGGAAAATTCGATTCATTTTTTGAGCCCAAAAATTTAATGTAACACTTACTGGGTGAAACATCGCATTCTTTTCTTAAAGAACCAAACATGAGTTTCCTTATTCCTCAATTTCTTCCAGTTCGATGGCGTTTTGTGACGAATTTTAAAGTAGACTTAGCTGTGCGAGACGGCTATTTTTGAAGAGTAGAGATGCCCATATTTTTTAAAACAAGAAAATAACATAGCTTTTAGATTCTTTTATTACAGGAACGTTCTTGTCACTTGCCCAGAATTTTCATTGAGGACAATAGTCATTCATTTAGATAAGAAACCATTTGTTCAGTGGCGAAATTTCAAGAAAACGAAGAAATTTTAATAGTTTAAGGCAACTCTTGCCAATAATCTTCGCCATAAAAGTGCTGTCAGTGATTAAATATTTTCTCAGAGACAAAGACAAAATATTATATTACAACAAATTAAATACCGTTATTTTACATCCAGAAGTCATTCTCCCGAAAAGGGGCAATCTCTTCAATAACGGCGGGTCAGAGACTCGAAGCGACTATTCTGGTTAATGCAAGACATACATTCACCTTGGATACATCAAGTTGTCTACAGAAATTCAAATACTAACGACCACGAATAGCGCTCTTTTCTCTTTCGGACTATGTAGACAAAATCAATGTGCATAAACTTTTATATTAATTTTTATGCTCGCTCCACACAGAGCATATGGCATTTGAACAATAACATTAAAAAATCACTAACAATGTTAGAATGGAAACCCGAAATAATGTGGTAGAAACTGTTACGGAAACCTCCGCAGAGACCATTATGCATATCAGCAGCGATTTCCGCACGGGCGGATAACACGCACTACCGTTTCCCAAACGCGACGTCACCCCGCAAATGTCGTGAAAGTGGCGCGACTCACCCGAGCGACTCGATAACCGACAGGAAAGCCGCAGATAATGATGCCCTCACTCACCTGCAACAAAAGAAACATGTTCGCTGTTAATCGGTATGATTAGCACTGGTTCTAAACACAACTTTAGTGAGGGAGCAAAGGAAATGTCTTGGGAGGCAAAGGACGTTGACTAGTGAATTGTCTTTGTGTTTAACCCTGCAACTTTGAGAACTATCACACTTTAAAGAAATGCTAAATCAAGCAAATAAAGGAAAACATTTTCTAAATTGATGTACTAAATATGGTGCAATGGCTGAGTGAAAACATATGGCCCTTGATACCGATAGCTTATACGCAGCACTGATTGCACGCACAGTTGTGCTACAAAATGATTCTGGATTCCACAAAGGTTCACATTTTCTTTTATAAAGTTGTTTATGAAATCTCTTGATATTTACACACAAAAAAATTAATAGTAATTTAGTCCATATAACAAATAAGTGATTAAAAAAGTATAGTTGTAATACATAGCATACATAAAACAAAATAATTCATTTACTTAAATTACTGTGATGGAATGGGTTATCAACTTATGTTTATTATAGACAAAGTTAATATTTGTCGCAGTTAGACAAATTAATTTATTTAGCACAGTAATTTGTTTACCACATTGATGGTGTAATTATTGAAATAATAATAATTATATAATAATAATAATAATAATAATAATAATAAAATTTTAATACGACCTATTCTTGTGGCAATTATCTTGCAGTAGTAAAATAATAAACGCATTCTAGAGACGGTCAATTCTCACCAATAAACGAACAAAACATTTAATTATGTTCTTAAAAAATGTCACAATATTGTATAATAAACAAAACACTAGTACCAACTGTTTTGAAGAATGGGGAGAGTGAAATCTTACTTTATCTCAATGTTATTGAACGAAAACACAATTTACGTAAGTACATGACTGACCCCATGAATGAATGCATTTGTCATGCTTTTTTCAGAAATATTATGACTTGACTCTCACACTTGGAGTTAGTTATAAAACCAACAGTGATCCTAGTGCAAAACACAGGAAAAGGCCAAGAAAGAGAGGGGAAAAGAAACAAGAAGGGAAACGACATCACTAAAGGAGAGAGACGGGGAAAAGAGATGGAGAGAAAAAGAAAGAGGAAGGGAGCGAAAAAAAGTCGGATGCAGAGTTAGAAGGTGAAAGAGACGAAAAATAAGATGCGAAATAGAAATAAAATCATAAAGGCCAAGTTAAAGGAAAGAGGAATGTAGAAAGAGGAGAACAGGGAGAAGCAGACGGACGCAAAAATAGCGAAGCGAAAGAGACGAAGGTGTGAGATGGGAGAGAACGGAAAAATGTATACGAGAGGGCAGAGAAAGATGATTGGAGAGGAGACAAGGGGTGGTGTCAAGTGAAGCGCGACAATTCGCTCATATGCGCGACCGCATCCCGCCTCGCGCTGCATCGGCGCCCTTGTGGGGCGGAAGTCGCCTTCCGGGCTCTTGCGAGCCGCCCCGCCCCTCGGCATGTCAGCGCCGACAGCGCAGCGCCTCGGACTCCACGGCAGGGCCCTATAACTCCCATATAACGGGGTGGGGACCATTACAGTGGCGCGCTCTAGAGCATCACCTTCTTACACGAACTAAAATACGAACTGCTACCAACGTTATTTAAAACGTGCGTGGGTTCTAGGGACGCTAGGGACGCGATTGATACAAAAGATCGCGCCGCTGTTCGTGTTACCTTTTCTTTCATGCGTGTATTATTATGAATAAATTTATTTTAAAAGATAAACACATAGTATTTCACTTCTTTTGTAATTTATTTCAGAAATAGCTCATAATCAATGTATATTCGTATTCTTGACCGATTTTTATATGGGAAAGTTGGCGAGCCTTACCAGTAGCTGTATCTGGCGACACTAGAGCATCCTATAGTAGCTCAAGCTTTGTCCCCAATTTTGATGGAGAGTTGCCGGGCCCTGCTCCACGGCATCGGCGAATGGGAGAAATCGACTGCAACCTTCAATGCAGCGTAACCGCAGTGCCTCGGAACTCCGTATTGCAGCATTCGTCATGCATTCCGTATTATTCCGACCCTTAAGGACCCCCATGAGCGAGCATGTATTATCTACTGGTTTGCTCAGCATCAAAAATGCCATCAGTCAGACACAAGACATAGATAGTAGCTCACATAACTAGCGAACCAAAAGCGCGCTTCATTCCATTATTATCACTCTCTTATTTCTAAGACGATAACGAAAAACAATATAAACGAAGGGTATTTTGAGCTTTATTAGCGTGGAAACGACAAATACTATATTATCATATTTGCATTATTGAATGCAAATTTTAAAAAAAAACTAGAATCCGCAAAAATCAAATAAACAGTTGCATTCCAAAACAAAAAGTTCATTCCTGAATTAAAGACTCGAATCCCCTTGATATATTAGTCTACATTTAACATATGCATTATTTATATTTCATAACATTATATTCATGTCTTACAAATATTCATTTTCCGCTGGTTTCATTCCGTGCAAGAAAATAATTTTAATTCAGTATTTAATTTTAGCTTCTGGCTTTCTATTGTCGTATTCCATTTCCAAAAAACGTCTTCAACCTGTAGATTAAATACTTGGAGCGCCCTAAAAAATCGCGCCCTGCATATTTTAAATGTTTTTACAACAAAGAACGGCTTTCGCGCTCTCCAAGAGCCGGGACACGCGTGGAATGAGTTATGGCGAACTGCCATAAACCGCGCGCAATTACTCATTTGTCCGCGGCGTCGCGCTGCCGTGCGGTCGTTCCGCGAAGCGCCGCCCGCGGAAACAAAGGCGGCGAGCAAAAAACCTCCCGAAGTCCCGCAGCGAAAGCGATTTTTTCGCGACGCGCCCCCCTGGAATGTCGCAGGAATCGACCTTGACGCTTGCGCCTGCGAGGTGTAGGGAAGGCAGCCCCCAGGGCGATGGCGTGGGCGATAAATTTGGCAGTGCAAATAGGAGAGTGAGTTTAATTATTGATTGATTAGTGACTCCTGACGCGTCATTCTTGTCAGTCAGTTAGTCGCTAAAGTCAATAGACCCGAATGTCTAGAGCATGTATCTTCCCTCAGGATATAGTACTGATCTTCCCCTGCTGGATGGAGAGAGCAGGCGGCTGTCTACCCGTTGGGTAGTGCGGGTTTTCCGCAACCAAGTATCTCCCACCAGTGGGGCACCGTCCCAACCGGAACAAGCTCTATGTTCCCAACCTCTCTCACTTGTGCGATAGTATAGCGCATGTAACTAAGAGGTGGGATAAGACAAGGAAGTGGAAGGAAAGATCGTGTGCATTCCGTGGCCCATTTGTTAGAGTACTGCTCAAGCATCGCCTGGTATTGATCGAAGAAAATACGGAAACCTACCACTCAGAGCTGCTGTCCGCTAGAATTCTCCTCCTAATTCCCTCCGCGAAATTCGACCTAACTACAGTAGGAGAACGGGATCGCTGGAGATATTTCTGAAATAACTTATAAAAACGGGCAGAATTTCAAAATTATGCATCGTTTCTAACTATAAACTCTACATGTTGGAGATAAAAAAGGGAAATTAAATATTTTAATGCAAGCCCTTCCTTCGATAATACGTATATTCTGCGAACGTATTTCCGCAGATTTCTGAGCTTTAGTCTCATATTTCTGGAATTAATTTGAAGAAGAAGCATGATCGACTTGGCAGCAAACACAAGGGGTGGATATCCAGGAAATATTTTTAACGCTACTCGTACAAAATGTCTTTCATGCCAAAATTATAAAACATTTATAACACTAAACTCACAGTATCCACAATTCTACGTCATAGAAAAAAATTTAGTTTAAAGCAGATGCAGTTTCCATTAGAGAGCAATGTTTTCAGAGACTGAAGTTGAGATTTTTAAATACCTTAAACATAACTTCACAAATCTTGATTCCCCCAAAACAGTGTTAATGTTACATTCACCAAAACAGACACATCAAAAATGGTTGATATCTTACGCTAAGTCGTTTGTCGTCGTAGTGGTGTAACATAAAGGAAAATAACAGTACACCGTTTGTTCCCCAACATAAATTCAAATAATTAATCTTCTCCATATTACCCTTGGTCAAGTTGGAGGAAATAAGAAAAAAATAACATTTCCCTAAAATACATTCATTATTCTATTTTCATGCGCATTTTTCCAAATTATTAAATTTAAAAAATAGTTATCCAGTGTTAATGAAACTTTTACTTGGAAAGAAATATAACTCATTTTCAAACTTTCATTGCACGTAGGTGGGCGAGTTGGCTAACGTCCACAGAATCTCTAGTCATTCAATATTATCAAGAGAGGAAAATCTTTCATTTCCTGTTTGCAATGGAAATTGGACTGGCTCCATAATTAGCTAGGATCATGCCAACGTCTGATGCGTTCTGCAATGAGAGCGAGTAGGATGCGGTAAATAGGGAACAGCATCATACAAGCGGAAGGGTGTGGCGTGGAGCAAGAGGGAAGCGCGCAAATTGGCAGTGCTCGGTATCTCTCGTAGTGTCACCTTGTCTTACTGCCAAAATAAAGACACATTTTCGTAGCTCTGGAACTTAGCCCATCTGTGCTGTACAATGAATCATTTGCTTGAAATTTATGTTTATGCAAGTATCATTTTTATGTACTTACAAATTGTTTTTGATAGATTGTGTGTTTATAAACTGTGTATAAGAACAAAAAATATCCCCATAAATTTGCTGGGTTTACAGGACACCGTTTTCAAAATGTTTATCGAGTGTTTTACTACTGTTTTCGCTTAGATACTTCACCTACGTATGTTGATATCAAGACCGTGCGCGCAATATATTCTAATCACAACATTTCCTAACGTTATCCTCGAAATAATCACGAGGTCATTCACAGTATTATTTATTCGGAATCATTAAGTGTTATTCATAGAACAGAAGTTCCGAAATGTTTTCAATAAAAAGCGACTCCTGAGTTATGTATGGCATTTTAATTTATCGATACTGAGCCAAAGTAGTAAGTAACCTATTTGTTGCTACATCTAATTGTTTTTAATTATTATAAAATTAGAATATTCATATCAAAATCAGAAGAATTAATTACAATACTCCTCGAAATTAATAAAGTCTCAATACTTTTAACATACAAAGCAATATTATTTTGAAAGCAAAGTAAATTTCTTTTATATACGTCTTCTGTCCCTCTAAGTAGAAACGTGTGAAGAGCCCTGAACGAACGAGAAATATCGAGAAATCATTTAGGAAGTTCGTGACGAAGTGTTATAAAACGTGCTGTCCAATCAGAGACTCGCGTGTTTTATTCGATTGAAATTCAAACTCACGACGCCACTTTCCCAACTTACCTGTTCACAAATATTTGTGTATAGTTACAAGTGAAGTACTTATTTCTCGTTTAATGTTTAAGAGGCAAAATTGTTTGCCATTTCCATTACCGAATGATTAAGTTATATTTGAATAATTTAAATTTCACGAATTTGTGAATGCGAATTGTTAATTAACGCAAATATTTCCTTGGTCATCTGTAAAATGTCGATTATTGAATGCTCAAATGTCGTCAAAGTAAGGCATTTGATATAGTAATCGCTTTCTTCAGATGTAATCTACTTCGGTTCGTGCCACATACCAAAACAATAGAACAAACAAATCGCAGGATGTTGTACTAATTAAAACATAGGAATTCAAAACGCACAGAGGCACATTGATATACAGTGTGGATCATTTGACAATCGCATTCCACATATTGTTTAATGCATGAATAGAATTAACCTCATATTCAAGACCGAGACTGACCGAGACCTGTAGCTCTTTCATTTCACTAGCCTTGTACTGCAATACCAAGTAATTTGTTTTGTTAGAACTGATTACTAAACTTTAACTATCGGAATAGTAGATGTCCACAGACATTATATTAGTAATCTCGCAGCATATAGAAAATTTAAAACCAAAAGCTAAAAGTGTATTAACTTACGCAGTATTAGCGACATTTAGTGAACGAATAATTATTTTTTCAAAATATTTGACGTCTTTGAGTATATACTGAGAAGCATTAAACATGAATAAATATAATTTATCAACGATCTAACTGATTAGTCATATCTTAGGCAGTGAGAACGTCACGCATTACTTTATCAAGAGGATAAAACACAATTAGAAAAATACATATAAATACAGTCTTTGGGGGGGGGGAGTAAAGTGTCGGTTTGCTCAATACTTCATTTACCCTTGGCGTATATCTTATACTGTTTATAACATCGTGGTCCAAAATTAAGGCAATTTTCAACACACTTTTGTCAGAAGCATTCGATTATATTGCAAGTCAAACTTCTTCATCCTGATTCGGAGATATTTTTCACGATCTGTAGTGCAGTAGATCTGTTCCGTGCTCACACCGAAACACGAAGCGCCAGAACATTCCTCGGCGATAGCATTACGGAGTGGAAAGGTGGAGGGTGAGCGCAGAGGAGAGAGCCACAAAAACCTCCGCTGCCCTGCACCGCCAGGCGGAAGGAGCTGCTCGGGAGCGAAGTCCCCAAGACCCATCGCGTAGGGGCGGCGGCGCGGCGACGGACGCGGAGGTGGAGGTGGAGGAGATGGCTGAGACTGAGGAGGTGATGAAAGAGAACGTAGTGGCAGCGGTGGAAATTAAGATTACTTTACAGCACATTGCCAGATGACATTAAACAAATAAAGTCGATACACATAAGTAAACTTTTACTGCTGCATAACTGTTTCTATACAATTAGAGACTGTACTGGCCATCAAAAATAAATATACTATTTATTTTAAGAATTATGTATAATGCAGTTTATATTCATATTGCATAATTTAAAAAAGTTAATATGCTTGTAACAAGCAATGTACTTCAGCTTCTGAGTCAATGACCTCCATCTCGATCAGGTTTAGTTCAGTTTCCCTGATCCATTGAGTAAATGCTGAGATGGCGCCTTGTTTTGTTTCTGGACATACAAGTAGCTTCACTACGTGTACGTTTTATTGTGATCTCGTTTTGCTTGTAGTGGTTGGAATGGAGCCGGGGGGTGAGTTTTTCAAATGTTGTGAATCTCACGTTTTTTAATTATTATTATTATTATTATTATTATTATTATTTATATTATTTCATTTTTAACTTTTATTCATCTTTCAACTATTTATAATTGATATGTTGGGAAAGGATACAGGAGCTAAGGATAACGTAAACAGATCATTCCCCATACATTCTTCCCGATACGTCACATACAATTTTTTTGATCTTTGGCTAAAATTAAATCAAGATGTGGAGACAGATGCTTTGAATTTGAAGGGGGAAGTGAAGATGGACATGGACGAGGGGGAGGATGAGGAGGTGATGATGGCGGAGGAGGTCCAGGGGAGAGAGAAGGTTAGAATGTTCGTTCACGAGGTCTGCGATAGTGGAAGCGGTGGGTAGGAGACACAGGAAAAGGTTGGGAAGGAGCAGTGATAAAAGCTGTGGTGGACGTAACGGCGAGAGTTCAAGACGACTGTCGCGCTCACATCCGTGAGTTGTGTCGCTGGCAACGACGAAGACTTGACTATTGGGAAATGTAGATATCTATCGCTTTGAAACGTTCTTTTCTGCAAATAATTGAGCAAGTTTTGCATCATATACCTATGGCGAGCAGTCAACTGCGTAAATTACACCTCCTCCTCTTCTCTGGAGTAATTACAAGAACTATGAATACTTAGTGACAGCGTTTTGTTACTGATCGTAGTAACAGTTGTGGAGAACTGAAATAATGTCGTCAGAAATCGTGATAACTGATTTTATTTATATTATTTTATTTATCTCTTGCGGTATAAGGGTCCTATAACTGCTAACGTTAGTAAGGCAAATTAATGAACAGATGATCTGGTATATGCTGTTGGAAAATTGTAGAATGATATGCAAGAGGAAACGGCAGATCCCTGTGATATCCTGCCGAGCTCGCTTTGACAGCCTAAAATTTCTCATGGCTTGGCCGGTTATCAAACTCTGGCCCAAGTTTTGGAAGAGAAATGCACTAGTCCTTACTCCGCGCCCCTCAATTGTTCTACAGCAAATAAAGTATATATGCTGTGTACTCTACTCTGAGACACTTGGCAATTTGTTTCAATTAAAAACTTCTTATTCAAGACTACGCATGCTCAATCTAAGTTCCAGAGTCAATGAGTGTTTGATATTTTCTCTAATATTTCCTCGCTGTATCTCCCCAATCGCAACATAACTTCAGATATATTTAACATCAACATCCCCAATGATGTTTCTTTTTCAATCCTCTCAACAAATTCGACACTGATTTAACGACGACAGTTACAGCATTTCCAGCAGTATAAAGTGAATGGCACCTAAAACGGTGATGATGGCGACAATATTGACAGGAAAGAAACCTGCAGCAACAGAGATGACGGAGGAGGTAGCGGTGATGCAGTGGCAGTGACGTTGGAGGCAGCTGCCGCCGCCGTCCCCCTCCCCTAGCAGCTGTGCGGTGGGTGCCCCCGACCAGATGGTTCCCAAGGTCGCCGCCGACCGCTCGCTCGCTCTCCAGGCAAGGCACCCGGGGGAAGGAGCCCCTGAAGCATTCGGACGTCTCGCCGGGCACAGACCCTGCTGTTCCTCCACTTGTCATTGCCAGGTGCCAGGAAGTTAAAATGCAGCGGTATTTCAATTCACGGACTGACATACTCCAAGTCCGATATCGCAAATGATATTAAATCCCTTGGAGCGTCCCTGTTTACTAACGGTATGTAGCAAAATAGCGTTAACATGAAATCCACAAAAAAAAAAGAATATTTCCTTCCTTTTTTTCCTATTTCCTATTCGACAAAACCAGGTTTACAATATTATTATTATTATTATTATTATTATTATTATTATTATTATTATTATTATTAAATTTACAACTTTCATATCTCGTTTTTATCTTTCTAAAGTATCACATTGCCGATTGATAAAGGTCGCATAGTATTGTGTGGGAAATGTGAGAAGCTCTTTATGCAAAAATCAGAAAATGATAGCGGATGATGCAATATGTTTTACTGTAAAATTGTTAAGTAGGCGTGCACCATCCTATACTTGTTTGTCTGTAAAAGATAAGTGTAATGTAAAAATGTATTCGGATGGCCCGTGCAATTAGTTGTAGAGAAATCTACAACTGTAAAATTACGCTCACTAGACGTCGGATGTTCAAAGAACAGTGAAAAACCTCTAGTAAAAGTACTAATTGAAATTGTAGAACAGAAAGGTATTTTAAATTAGCATGGCAAAACCATATGATCTTACATTCAAAAGATTATGAAAAGAATGTTACAGAATACTTCTATCATTATCACTTTTGTAGTGACCGCATTATGTCAATTGAAAACCCTTTTGTAGATGCAACGACGGATTCAGAAAATATTTAAGGGATGGCATTTAAAATTCTAAAGATAACCATTACAACAAAGAATTACAAACAACTTCGGCCAACAGCCGTGCCTTCGCGAAATAAACCAATAGAAAAACATTGAATCGATTTAGGTAATGACTATTTAATTTATTAATTGCATTCAATTGGTACCTAATGACCTAACTATTATAAATCAAACATCTAAACGACGTAACGCTTTAAATATTTCAAAACTTATTGCTGATAATATTATTAAAATAAATTAACAAATATCGTCACGGCACAAGAAAAGCGATACAGTTCCAAAATCGTCGGTTTCTGGTTCAGTCAAGCAATATATTCATAAAAAAATATTTTTAGTACAAAAATTTTCTTTAATTTAAATAACAAGAGATAAAAACACGTCTTTGACCGCGAAGAAAATGAAAGGATAAAACAGGCATTAAATCACTATCCAGCCAAATAACGACACGTTTCGTGATGTGTCATTATTCATGTTTATCGATAATACATAATTTTAAAGCACATTTGAAATGTTTAAAAGATGTTCATTCTCTATTTTTTAAGGGGCCGCGGCCGTGGTCTAAAGGCACTTTTGTGCACTGAAGGCACCTTTGTGCACTAGAGGTACGTGGCCGGCGTAGGTTGTGTGCTACATTTCCTGAAGAACGAAGAGGCTGCGACAGCCAAAGCGCGTGGCCCGTGCTCCAGAGGCAGGCGCCTATTCAAGCGAAATGGAGCGACGTGCAGAGGGGGAAAAACGTTTCCGGCTTTACCCCTCGCCGCCCGCGCACCTGGCCGCTGGGACGCGACGAATGGTCGTGCGCGTCTGCCCGACTCGAAAGCACTTCTCGACTCTCCCATCCGAGAGATCACGATATTCACGTGTGCTGAGAGGATGCTTAGTTGCGACATGGATGGGAGATCGATCAACAAGCCCAACCTCTACTCTCGTGTGTCGTTTTTCATCCTGTGTGAAAAAGAAATAAAGAACAAAATCGTGAAAGGTTGAAATGTTATCAATCGAAAAAAGGAATCCGAAAAGACAGCTCTGTTGGCAATTTTGTAAATCCACTAATTAAGAAACAAAGAAAAAGGCAAAATGTGAACACTGAAAATATGCATTATTTTTTTACGAAAACGTATACGTAAATTTTTCCATTCGATGTCAAGAGAAAATCGAAACGATAAAGAACGGAGTTTCTTGTTTGGAGTCATTTGCAGAAACACAGATTTTATGACGCAGTTTTGTAGGTGCATTAATTAAACAACAATTTAAACTGATCGATTTCAAATCGCACCCATTCATTATAAATTGGGAACAGATAATTCATTAAATCTGCGTTGCCAATCGGAATGTTTTCCAAAACTATTTGATTTGAGGTTGTTACGGACAGTTAGCAAGATGAAACCTTGAATGGTTAAAGTAATAGACAACGATGAAGAATGAATATCCTCTCACAGAGATGTCGATATATTTGTTGGCTCTACGTAAAAGAGCGACAATAAGAAATGATTTAGATCATTTTCAGCAGTAGACATATATGAGTGGTCTCGTCATTTACGTTTAGTGAAGCACAAAAATTACATAAATTTGTGTGATTGAATGTCATATTTCTTCTGAAGTAGAAATAAATCCTTGAAGAAAAGATTTTCCAAAAACTAAAAAGCATCCATGAAGAGTCAATGAACAATCACAAATTTTACAAGTAAAATAACGGAATCGAGTTTACTCACCCAGTTAAGAAGAAATAACGCATTCTCTTCAGGTACTCTCCGTAAGAGCACACGTAGTATGTGCTCCAGAAGCTACAACAAGACGGTAGTTAAGACCACTCTGAGTTCGCAAGAGGGGATTCTCAGAACTACTCGAGGTGAATTTTGATACGTTACTACATTAAAAATCTGAACAGCTCTCTATTCTCACTCCAGACTCGTCAGTCACGTACACTTTACACACATTCTTCAATAGACGTGCCCAGAAAGCAAGAGAATCGCTATCTAATAGCTAGAGTTATGATCCATATTACTGTACGAGTACATCCTCGCATCACAGGTGCATATCAGAATTTTAAATTCTTCGATAAATAATAAGCGATGGCTCATTGAAATGATTCGACTTCAAGCGGTTTTGGTGAAAGATGTCTTGAGACACATGAACTACAGGAACGTTGGAATGTGAAAACACAATGGAGCGGAGGAAGCTTTGAATTCCACAACAGCTTTGCTGTTGCGAACGCTGCACACACCCATCTTCACAATACCTTGCTATGCCCAAGCGAATGGCGGAGATCTTCAGGTCAACGTTCGCGGCAATATATTCTCTAAAAGGCAAATCACGATTTACGAAGGGAATTGTCACGATGTTCGGCGAATAAGCGAGTGGGATTCATGTTTTTACTTGTCGCACACAAAATACGTGACCACATGGAGGGGAGCAGAACGTAAGAGAATAATCACGATTAATACTTCTGATATACGTATTTATTGAAGTCGAAATATTACCTATCAATGTTTCTAACCAAATCTATCAATTTATGTCTTATTTGGAAATGAATTGGATTACTTTAAAAATTTGAGGTTACTTTGACAAACGGATCATGGGCTTAAGAAAATCTTGTGAAAGGTTTCTTAAATTTTAAGTTTTAATATGTAAAAGAAAATGTTTTTCAAAGGAATTTCTTGAAAATATAAAATGGCTTGTACTTAAGGACACAGCACTAATATGATTTATTTTCTACAAACACCAGAAACTTTACGATATCTTGAACTTGAGCCAAGTGAACTATCTTAAACTCTTATGAAAAACTGGAACATTTCAGATCTACAAGATCTTAGTTATAGCGGAACAAAGATCCAAGTTACAGCTGACCGAATAACGCTAGTTAATTATTCCTTGAATTCAACTCCTTTCTTGCCCACGTAGCTTATATCATCTCATGTTCTATCCCCATTCATGGCGTAAGTCATGCCATCTCTGCTCCTATTCATTTTGATGCTTTCTTTGTCTCTATCTCCTTCTAGCTTTCTCCCCATAATCACTTTATGAGAACCGTTTCTCCTTAATTTGTATCCTAATCAGAATGGTTTTCTTGTTCTTGAATAATTCATTTAAATTTCATTCTTTCCAATATTGTTGATGTAGAATTGATCAATTTGCAAACTACTAATCCACTATTTAGCAAACCATTTTGAATTAACTACAACTAAGCAATACTTTAAACTCCTCTATTTAATAGCACACTAAGCCTAAACGACATTTACTCGTGAAATTATTTGAGCCCCCCCTTTTCCTTACTTCGCACAATGAGCATACGTTGCAGTGCAGAAGTATTTTTCGCTCTATTTTTTTAAAATTGCTTTTCATTATCTTTACCGCTTTACACATGTATATTTCAATGGGTCAAAAGCTACTAATGTCTTACTGCGAAGTGTTGTATGTCGTACAACCCAAGCAAGACCTGCAAGACAAGGCTGAGCGAGGATTTACTCCTGCTAATGGCTACAAGGTCAATGCAAAACTAGAATTACAAAACAATAGAAACCAAATTGAAATCGAAGAGCTTGGAGTCCGCAGCGCACCGGTCCCAATTCACATTGAACACTAAAAATGAGAGTTCCCTTATTAACAGATTATAATTTTTTTTAAAAAAAAAGAATAGCACTGTTTCCCCAAATGTGAGAAGCAACTAGTCCTCTTTCCCAAATGGGGAAAGAATGACCGTGTAGGGGAAGTCGCCAACTCTGATGAGTTCTTCGTCCGGCCTCTCTTTCACCCAGTTTGTTCAGCATGTTCTCATGCGGCGCTCGCTTCTTCTCCGGTAAAAGATGATAACGACTTCGCAGAAGATTGTGGATTTCCTTACGCATCAATTTGTATTACGAAAAGGTACGTCAAAAACCGGGATAATCCATTCAAAGAGTATACAATCACGGACGATATCGAAAGCGCAGACCTCAAATTGGTCATGATTTGGGCAACAAATGCAAGTATTTTAGATTAGAAATATGCTGAGGCCCACTAACCGAATCACGAGACAAAAATACCGTCATCATCAATATATTAATAAAGTCTAAAGTACAAGATGAAAATTATATTATTCATTTAGAAAAGAACTTCATTCTCATTTCATAGCTGTCGCGATTCAGTAGAACTGAAACACAAGCGGTCAAGATTGAAAAAACAAACAAAAAACAATAAAATTAAAAATAAAAGAAAAAAGCTTGCTTGAACTTTTAGCGATTTTTGTCCTCCACACGAGGGAACCAACATCTGTATTAAACAGTTGACAGTTTCAACTGAACTAACTTTCTACAGTTTCAGTACTTTACTACAGTTCTACAATTCTACAGTTTCAGTACTTTAAGAAACCAAAGTTGAGAAAGCCGTTCACTCAGTCGAGAAACACATCAAATGTTTCGAACCACGTTTTAGCAATTGCTGGATATCGTTGTCACACTTTTATCCAGAATGGGACCCACGATACTGTTAAAAAAATTGAGTCTGGTCAAACGACAGTTCAGTTAACGATTCATTTGATGGTAGTTTTACTGCCTTTAAGTAGTCTTCTCACATCGACTGTTGTCTAGTGTTCTGCGATCCACAAACACGTCACCGCAGGAGGGTCGCAGCCCGTAGTTTGGAAACCGCTGACTAATTGCCTAAGTGTTCGCCTATCCCTTGAGTGTCCCCTATGAATTCGGCCCTCCGCACCCGCCTCTGACGGGGTTGGACGCAGCAGGCGCTGCGTGACGCGTCGCCGTGGTCGCCTGCGCGCGCAGTCCCCTAGTAAGCTGGCGACCGGGCAAGAACTTGGCAACGCGGCGCCGCGCCGCGCCACCGTCGCCTCCGCCTCCGTCGAATTCTTCTCTTCTGAACGTCCGGGGAGCCACTTGTTACCTTATCCAACAAAAAGGCCAGGGGGCGGGAACGGGGGGATATTACGGGCCCCGGCGCCGCCGCGGGCTGCGCAGCTGCAGCGAAGACGTGAGTTGGTGGGGGGAGGGGGCACCACCCTCCGCGTAGGGGGAAGCACGCACCCTCGCTACTGCGCAAAGTGTACAGGGGAGCCAGCTCTCAGGGTGCTCAGTGATATGGACCTGCAGTGTGAGGTCCAGGAAACAGTGGGAATTTCTAGAACTAAATGTTATAAATCAGGATGTTTGTCAAAATTTCCTTTCAAAATAACTTCCGTGAACCAAAAGGAAATGTGAACTTGTCGACTTTCAAAACTCGTACATAATCATGGCAAAGAGATATCAAAGCTTGAAGATGAATGGAATATTTGCCTCTGTGAGCTAATATATTTTTTACTACGGACGAGATCTTCTAATTTTCAGAGTATGAAAACCAATCGGCTTGTCAACACACATTCTGGACATATTTTTATCATTCGAAATAAGGCATAAAATATTCTTCGAATCATACTTAAATATCATTGTTTTTCAGGGTCAAGTATAAATTTCTTTTATTTCAATTTGACATATGAGAAATTACTTTTCCAATTAAAAACGATCATAAATTAATTACACAATTCAAGCGCGTTCACAATATTTAATTATTTCCATCATTTTT
>BOPP01000001.1:20559447-20573928 GCA_017312745.1 Gryllus bimaculatus
TGCATATTAGAAAATTCCATCTGATAAGAGTTACTCCAATTTCATTATTGGGGATAATATAAACAATAAAGAGAAAGTGAAACTGAAAAACATTTTGACGCTAAGTCTTCTTTCTGCTTCTTCTTCTTCTTCTTATTTCTTCTTCCTTCTTCTTCTTCTTTTCCACTTATCGTTAATGTTAACGACAGCAAATAGGCAACATTTAATTAAACAGTGTGGCAGGAAGAGTTTCAGGAAATTGGACTCGAAGTGATAACATATCACGTAAATCAAAAATTATCAATCATCTGAGCATTTTTGCCATTCAATATCTCGCCAACGTAAGCGTTACGTTCGCCAATACTTACGCGAACGCGAAAATAAGCTTAGCAAAACCGCCGATGAAATCACGGGCTTGCGGGAGAGGGCGCGGCTACGAAAGGAAAAGCGGCTGGGGCGCGTGGAGCCGACCGCAGCGGCCACGCGCTCCCCCGCTCTGCGCAGCTCGCCCCGCTAGGGCCACCAACCACCCCGCAAGCCCCGTCCCGCCCCGCCCCCGTCCCGCCTGGTCCCGTCCGTCCCGTCCCGCCCAGGTCCCGTCCCGCCCCGTCCCTCCAGCCCCGCCCCGCCCACTCCGCCCCACCCCGCCCCCCTGCAATACACGCCAGACACGCGAGACACGCCAGCGAGCTGTCTGCAACAGAGATACAAGCATCTGGGTTCGAGTGGTCGATGGGTTACGAATCGGCAGCGTGAACGAAGTAAAGTGAAGACAAAGGGTAATAAAACAGTCAGAGACAAAAAGTAGGCATTGAGAAGAATTAAATGTAGAATAAGAGAACACTGGAATAATAGTTAAGGAACAAGGAGGAAGAGGAAGAATAGATGAGAGAAGGTGAGAATAAAAGATGTTGGGGGGAGAGGAAGGAGGGGATAAAAGCGAGGAGGAGGAGCTGTTCAAATGAAAACAATGAAAGATGCACGAGATATGCAAAAACGAAAGTATTAATATAAAGGATAAGTACTGTTGTGGTGAAGTTGATTCGCCACAAAGTAATTGTACATTAAACCTAACATTTAGGTACACATAATATTTAACACAAAAGTATAAATAAAAGTATTATTTACTCAATATGTTAAATAAAACGGCAGATATGTCGGTGGTGACGAGAGCAGGCAAAGACAGTGGGTCAGGGCGGGCGCGCACGATCGCCAGACGCGGCGCGGCGCGGCGGCGAACGCAATGTGGGGCCGGCGGGAAGGGCGAAAGTGGCGGGCTGAGGAGACGCCGCGCTCAACGCTGATGGCTTTATGGACGCCTCGCCAAACAAATGACTAACACAAAACCGTGCCTGGCTGTTGCGTCGGCGGCCCTTAAACAAAGCGAGGGCGCATGGAGACTTCCGCGTGGGAGAAGGGAGGTAACGGACACGAGCAATAGCCCACCCGAACCAAATGAGCGCGACGAGAAGCCGTAGAGGTTTAATTTACACGTCTTATGAAAATGGTAGATACAATAAAGTAGAAACGTATAAATAAGTACACAAAACTGTTGTTGGCCGAGGTTCGTTAAGTGCTGAACGTGGACCAAGGCTTACTTATACAGGTAGAACCTATGAAGCTTCGGGATCCAGGTTAAACTGCAGAACTGTGAATGCGGTTTTGTGGTTTACTTCAACTGAGCAAGCGATTCACTTAATTCCGTATCACCTTTGGGCTTCTCGGTGTCTCACAAAATTTACGGCTCCATTGGTGCGATGTGCGGGGAGTAGAGGATGGTGTAACCCGATACTTTATCCCGCAGAGAGAATCATCAGTTACTCATACAGAGTTCTTTCGTGAATAAATCCACGCAATCCCTTCGGAAGTCAGCAAAACCAGTTCTTAGCTGTTTTTGATCTGAGTGTCCATTATATAAGGACTTTCAAGTTACGTAGAAATAAACTGATTTTCAAATAAAATATGCTTCTTGCTATCAGCAAAGTTCTTGCTTTTAAAAAATTCAGTTAATGTTCTTTAGAACAATGATAATGAGCTCTAAATTCGGAGCAAAGATGTATTAAAATATTTAATACTTATGATCTTGTATAATTGCTACTGTTACTAGCCATTATCATATCTGACACATTTACTGTCGAATAGAATGAAGGCTTGCAGTTACAATATTTCATAAATTACCTCTTAATCACTTTAAATTTCGATTAGTTTTTTATTGTTACCTATTAAATCATATAATAAAACTCATCGTTATGCGTGTTCTCAAGTTATGTTAGTATAAATATTCCGTTCAAGAGTTTGTTTGGTTAAAATGTAAAAAGGGTATTACATAATTGAATGTCTATAGTTAAAAAAATTCTTGTGAGAGATAAGCTTAGATTTTAGTGACAGATTTGTGTGTTTGAAGATTGATATACTTGTAAGAGTTTCTGCGACTATATATAGGCTCGCGTGTAATTTAGTTGACCTCTATAAATTGTGAATTTTTTATTTCTGAGAGCCTTACCCACATACATGGTGTTTCCCTCCGAGTTGAAAATTGGGTTTTCATTTCAAGCTGTATCAAGGTTGGAGTTTGATGACGTACTATTCTAAGAAAAATATTCAGAGAAATTACTTCGAAATGGTCCTAGTCATTAATAATTACATCCATAAGTATACATGTAGCGAGCTCATTCACTTTTCTTTTCTGCAGGGAGATAACTCATTAGTGGATCGGCACACGCCGTTTAGTGGATGTATATTTCACTTGGCAGCGCCTTGGTGTCTGGGGGCGACTTCCGTCAAGCGTATTTTGTTTGTTACTACAACTCTGGACGCGGGCGCGGGTCTTGTCTGTGTGTTGTCTGCTGTGGTTTGGGCCTTTGTCGGGCAGGCGCGAGGCGAGCGGGTGGCCCACGGGGTGCTCGTAGTTGTGGGCCGTGCGGCGCGTTGTTAACGGGGGCGGGGGGCTGCGCCTGCGCCGACGCGTATTCTGGTATTCCTATAGCTATGGGATTATCGGAGACCTCGCTGAATTGCCCAGGACGGCGTGTGCCGCTATGCTACGCTCTCTGGTCGGCTGCCGTGAGGGGGGAGAGGCCAAGTAGTTTTGCTGTGAGTAGAGGTGGAGCAGTGGTAAGGTGATGGTGAATACTCTCGATGGCAGAAGGCTGTGGGATTAGATGGGTGGCTCTTCGGGGTGAATGTCGGTTGTGTGGTTGCATAAACGGTATATGACTGGCCCGTTTGTATGGCTCATACAGTATGATAACTACGAAAAGGTCGCGTAGTGATTAATAGTCGCCTGTATTGGATTGTGGTGGATAATGTAGTATAAGATAAAGTTATGCCTCGATAGTAGTAGCGTCTTTCTTTATATTTTTCTTGGATAATATAGTGATGGACATGTGTAATGGAAGTTTTTTTTTGTGTGGTTTTTGCGGATTGTTCTTTGTTGGGTGGTTAGTAGTAGTGATGTTTAATGGTGGTGAATAGTAATCAGTAATAAGGTTGTGTAGTAGTAGTGTGTTAGAGGTACTTGGGAAGCTGCGTACTAGAATTGTGTTTCCCTGGTCAATAGGTACTTGGTAGAGTAACGGAATAATTGTTGTAGTCGTTTTATGTGGTCGTTAGTATGGTGGTAAGTGTGGGTATTAGAGCAGGAGGCAGTAGTGCGGGGGCAGTAGTGGTAGTGGGTAGTAGTTTTATAGTAAAGGTAGGTGGATAGTAGTTGGGTGGGCATACTGGTGGTACTGGTAGGGTGCTAATAGCCAGTGGTGGTAGTGAGTAAAGGCGCGGCGTCGTAGTTTAAACATGCAGCTAAGTATGGGTTGGGTGGAGCTGTTGGGGTGGAGGTGGAGTGGTGGGGTGTGGGCAGAGGCCGCTGCGGGAAGATGAGCGGCGCGAGGCGAGGTATAGGAGGCGGCGCGCGGCCGCTATGAATCGGATTCCTCGGCCCACCGCCGCGCCACACTGAGAAAGGTGGAAGGAAGAGGGGCAGGCGAGAGAGACCAGGACGAGCAAGGCAGAGCATACAGTGAACGCGAGGGCCACAGCTTGCCGGGTGAGGATTTGAGACACGAGGTTAAGCACTGGAGGTAACGCGTTGACTGATGGTATCTAGGATTAATGAGGGCAAGGAAGCTCAAGAAGAAGACAGTGTAGATAGGAGTGGTAGTAGCGTATCAAAGTCAATTAATGGCCAGTTTCTAATCCTTTATTCAATTGAATAACTGTTAGTAGTTGAAAGTGTTACTCGTCGGTGACCAGAAACAATCTATGTAGTATACAGATATGCTTAGCTTATGTGCTCAGTTGGACACCTCCTCTTCTTCTTCTTCTTCTTCTTCTTCTTCCACTTATCGTTAATGTTAACGACAGCAAATAGGCAACATTTAATAAACAGTTGTGGCAGGAAGGAGTTTCAGGAAATTGGACTCGAGTGATAACATATCACGTAATCAAAATATCAATCATCTTGAGCATTTTGCCATTCAATATCTCGCAACGTAACGTTACGTTCGTTATACTACGCGAACGCGAAAATAAGCTAGCAAAACCGCCGATGAAATCACGGGCTTGCGGGAGAGATGCGCGGCTACGAAAGGAAAAGCGGCTGGGGCGCGTGGAGCCGACCGCAGCGGCCACGCGCTCCCCCGCTCTGCGCAGCTCGCCCCGCTAGGGCCACCAACCACCCCGCAAGCCCCGTCCCGCCCCGCCCCCGTCCCGCCTGGTCCCGTCCGTCCCGTCCCGCCCAGGTCCCGTCCCGCCCCGTCCCTCCAGCCCCGCCCCGCCCACTCCGCCCCACCCCGCCCCCCTGCAATACACGCCAGACACGCGAGACACGCCAGCGAGCTGTCTGCAACAGAGATACAAGCATCTGGGTTCGAGTGGTCGATGGCGTTACAAATCGGGTGAACGAAGTAAAGTGAAGACAAAGGTAATAAACAGCAGAGACAAAAGTAGGCATTGAAGAAGAATGTAAATGTAAAATAAGAGAACACGTGGGAATATAGTTAAGGAACAAGGAGGAAGAGGAAGAATAGATGAAGAGAAGGATGAGAATAAAAGAGGTTGGGGAGGAGAGGAAGGAGGAGGATAAAGGGAGGAGGAGGAGGCTGTTCAAATGAAAACAATGAAAGAATGCAAACGGAATATGCAAAAAACGAAAGTATAATATATAGGAGAAGTACTGTTTGTGGTGAGTGAGCGCCACAAAGTAATGTGTACATAAACCTAACATTTAGGTACATATAATATTAACACAAAAGTATAAAATAAAGTAATATACTCAATATGTAATAAAACGGCAGATATGTCGGTGGTGACGAGAGAGGCAAAGACAGTGGGGTCAGGGCGGGCGGCACGATCGCAGACGCGGCGGCGGCGGCGGCGGCGAACGCAATGTGGGGCCGGTGGGGAAGGCGAAAGTGGCGGGGAGGAGACGCCGTGCTCAACGCTGATGGCTATCGGACGCCTCGCCAACAAATGACTAACACAAACCGTGCTGGCTGTGCGTCGGCGGCCATAAACAAGCGAGGGCGCATGGGAGACTTCCGCGTGGGAGAAGGGAGGTACGGACACGAGCATGGCCCACACGAACCCCAAATGAGGCGTCGAGAAGCCGTAGAGGTTTAATTACACGTCTTATGAAAATGTAGATAAATAAAGTAGAAACGTATAAATAAAGTACACAAAACTGTTGTGGCCGAGGTTCGTAAGTGCTGACGTGACAAGGGCTTACATATACAGTAGAACAATGAAAACTTCATCCAGAATAAAATGCAACTGTGAACGTTGTGTTTTTACTTCAACTGACAAAGCATCACTTAATTCGTATCACCTTTGGCTTCTCGGTGTCTCACAAAAATTTACGCTCTATTGCGAGGGGGATAGAGATGTACGATACTATCCCGCAGAGAATCACAGTTACTCATCAGAGCTTCGTGATAAATCACGCAATCTTCGGAAGTCACAAAACCAGTTCTTTGCTGTTTTTGACTGAATCATTATATAAGGACTTCAGTACGTAGAAATAAACGATTAAATAAAAATGCTTCTTGTACAGCAAAAGTTGTTTAAAAAAATTCATTAATGTTCTTAAGAAAATAAAAGAGCTCTAAATTCCAGCAAGATATTAAATATTTATCTTTATGATCTTGAATAATTGCTAGCTGTACTAGCATTCATATTGCACATTTCTTACTGTCGAATAGAATGAAGCTGCATTACAACTTCATTACAAAACACACTTTAAATCATAGTTATTTATTGTTACTATAAATCATAATAACTCATCGTTACGTTCTCAAAATTATTATAATAAAAACGTCAAAGAGTTTGTGGAAAATGTAAAAAAGGGTTACATAAGAGCTAAGTTAAAAAAATTCTTGTGAAATAAGCGAGATTTAGTGACAGATTTGTTGTTTGAAAGATTATACTTGTAAGAGTCTGGAATACAAGTCGCTTATGAGTTGGACTCTATAAATGAATGTTTTTCTGAGAACCACCAATACACTGGTTTCGAGTTGGAAAATTGGGTTTCATTTCAAGCTGCACAAGTAAGTTGAGACGTACAGCTGAAGAAAATATTCAGGATTAACTTCGAAAATGGTCCTAGTCATTAAAACATTCCTGAGACATGTAACACTCATCCTTTCTTTCGCCAGGGAGAACCTATATCCACACGCGCTTAGTGGATATCGCGGCAGCGCCTTGGTCGTCTGGGGGCGACTTCCGCAAGCGGTGGACACACGGACGCGGGCGCGGACGCGGGCGTGGTGGCCTTGGGCAGGCGCGAGGCGAGCGCCCACGGGGCGAGTGGGCGCTGGGCGCGGACGGGGGGCGGGGGGCGGCGCCGCGGCGCGTATCGGCCGAACAATATCGGAGACGTGCTGGAATGCCCAGGCGCGGGGCGCTTCGACGCGGCGGCTGCGGAGGGAGGAGAGCCAGTGACTGAGGAGGAGGAGGAGGCAGAGGTGGATGGGAATATGATGGCAGAGGTGGATATCAAGGTGGCGGTGAATGTCGTGTGTGTGGTGATGGTAATGATGGCCGTAGTGGTGGTATCAGTGATAACAGAGATGGTAGTGATAATAGTCGCTGTGGTAGGGATGCTGGTGGTATGTATATAGTGGTAGTGATAGTAGTGGTATAGTAGTGATGACAATGATGGACGTGGTAGTAGTAGTGATGTTAATGGTGGTGAAAGTAATAGTAATAATGGTTGTAGTAGTAGTAGTAGTAGTGGTGTTAGAGGTACTGGAAAGACTGGTACTAGAATTGTGTCCCTGATCAAAGGTACTGGTAGAGTAACGGAAATAATTGTTGTAGTCGTTTTATTGGTCGTAGTGGTGGTAAAAGTAGTGGGTATTAGTGGCAGGAGGCAGTAGTGGCAGGGAGCAGTAGTGGTAGTGGGTAGTAGTTTATAGTAAAGGTAGTGAATATTAGTGGTAGGGATACTGGTGGTACTGGTAGGGGTGCTAATAGCAGTGGTGGTAGTGAAGTGCAGGCAGCGGCGCGTAGTTAACATGCAGGCAAAGGAGGTGGGGGTGGGAGGTGGAGGTGGAGGTGGAGGTGGAGGTGGAGATGGTGGTGGTGGCAGAGGCCGCTGCGGAGATGGCGGCGGAGGCGAGGAAGGAGGCGGCTCGCGCCCTATGAATCGGCATTCCTCGGCCACGCGCGCCACACTGAGAAAGGTGGAAGGAAGAGGGCAGGCGGAGGCAGAGGCAGGACGAGCAAGGCAGAGCAACAGGAGACGAGGGCACAGCTGCGGAGAGGATGGAAGACGAGTTAAGCACGGTAACGCGTTGACTGAAGATATCTAGATTAATTGAGGGCAAGGAACATCAAGAAGAAAGAACAGGAGATAAGAGGGTAGCGTACAAAGGTTCGATTAATGGCCAGTTTCGTACATCCTTATTCAATTAATAACTTTAGTAGGTTGAAAGTTGTACTCGTCTGGGACCAGAAACATCTGTGGTATATACAGATAACTTAACTTTTTTATGTGCTCAGTGACACCTCTGTGCATTGTTATTATCCAATAAAATCTTACATTTTTTTATCGTAGAGAGCTTGTGTATATCTTTGTCCGCTTCATAACAGCGTCATCACGTACATTACCCTCCAATTGCAAGGTCGGACCCAGAGCGCAAGGCTTCGCTTTGGAAGGAGATGGTGAAATGAAAGGATAGCGATAGGAAGAACGTCAAAATAGGAACAAAGAGAGAGAAAGTGAAGCAACATCGAGAAGGAAAGAACAGTAAGACACGAGTGGAGGGGGAGAAGTTGTGAGATGAATGAAAGGGCAAGGATCACAATGTTAGCACTGGGGATGGGCGTGTGGCTCGTAGGCATGTGCGTATCAGAACAGGAAGAAAGTGAGAGGGAGGTTACAGGAAATATGAATAGGATGAAAAAGCTCAAAATACAAGCTCTTTAAATCATTGATAGAAGCTGACACACATGGAGTAGCTGAGTTTATTCATCTCACCAAACCGTCTTCAGAACGTTGCCAAGAATTAGCCACGCATGCGGAGACAAATGTTTTGAAACATGGCCGCTGAGCCGACGACCACGGTACAGGTGGGGACAGAACGTAGGATAGTGACAGAAGGTGGAGCCACAGAGGGAAGACAGTCTTTCCTCCCTGGTAGGGCACTCCTGGATTGGAAGCAAAAGAGATGCGAGACTCGATTCGGTGAGGGCAGGGGCGGTGGCGCCAGTGGCAGAGGAAGTATTGGCGATGGCAGTGGCAGTGGCTGTAGCAGTGGCTGTAGCAGTGGCTGTAGCAGTGGCTGTAGCAGTGGCTGTAGCAGTGGCAGTAGCAGTGGCAGTGGCAGTAGCAGTAGCAGTGGCGATGCCAGTGCCAGTGCCAAAGGCGCGGTGGGGGCAGAAGCAGGGGCGGTGGGAAGGAGGGGACCTTCGGCGACTATGATAGTGGCGGTGGCATTAGCGACGGCGGTGGAGGTAGTGGTGGAATAGGAGGCGGAGGTGGAGGTGGAGGCGGCGGCGGCGCCAGGTGAGTCGCCTGGCGCTGGAGCAGTCGTGACGCCGCGCCGAGCCGCCGCCGCCGTCGCAACGGGGGTTATAATTAGGCGTTTGCCGCCGTAGGCAGACTCCACGTCTGTGCGCGGACCTCCAGCCACTCCCTGCGCGCTTCAGGAATTCAGATCCCTAATACGCCTAGCTGTTTCACTTATCGTTTCGCTAACATTGCTCTGTTGTTATGCTTTGGTAAAAAAAACAAGAATCTGTGAGATCTCGCTCAAAACCATTTCGGTTTAGCGTTAGTACTAACTGTTAGAGAATATGACTCCCGCTATGAAATCAAATATGCATTTCGACTCAGCCGTAAGTTCCAAAACAACTGTGAACGCGGCCAACTATTACATACGAATATTTGAACCACTGGAATGAAAATTTAATAGTACAGGATATACAGAAGGGGGTTTACTATTACAAGCTACAAACAAGGAATAATCAAAATGTACGAGTAGTTCATTTACTGTTGTTGTTGCTAAAATCGTTTTATGTAAATTCTGTTATTTCATGATAACGTAAATCTTCTTCCAAAGAGGTCTCAGGAGGATGGTCTGACCTAAATTTTCATTACACATTTGTTTTTCCGAAGAGAAAGTATCCTAATGCGGTAACCGACTTGTGTTATTAAAATTCTGCGATATGAACTCTAGCACCACTTGGCTAATACATATTTCATTTGTGGCAGCAATTGCAGAATTTATTGCCTATTCAGATGGCCCTAACTCTCATAATTCCCGTCAAAAGCTATGCTATGCTTTGCAAGCAGGTCACGGGTAAGTCCAGATGGTTCATACTCGTTTGCCTGATTTGCGTTTATATGGTTCTGTAAACCTAAACAAGCAAAGATGAGAAGGTCCCATTCCTAACTAACGTGGGTGTAAACAAACAGAGGAACGTGTGAAACTAGTCATTCTTCTTGAAGCCAACCATATGTTCCCTTCCAAATCCAAGAACAGTGCATAACAACCCCGCTGGCGGAATTATGCAAATGCAAAAGCAGTTGTGCACTCCTCGCAATCTCAGAAACAAAGCACGCGTCATTCTGTTGGTGTAATCACCACTCCTGAGAACAGTAACCTGTTCAAGAATGTTCCCAGAGGTTTTAGATCGGATCGCAGATGCGCGCGCGTAGCATTGTTCCTGTGAATGCTTACAATTCGGTGGGAACAAGCAACGGGCAATGGCAGGTGCGGTTTTTTGGTCAACCAATTCGAGCTTACGTTAACAACTCGAAAGAAATGTTCTTGCATCTTACAGTGCAGTTATCTTAAGTGGCGGTTCAAAGACCTGAAACTTTTGTACAAAATAAATTACATTTGAATAAGCAAGCAAAAGAACGTGATAAGATCAGTTTCATTCGACAAGTTTCATTGAGTTTTTGCGTTGCCTGTTATCTAATAATGAATCAGATTAGAGAATAATGAATATTCTAATAATGAAATAAATTACGACCAGCTGAACTCGTGCGAACATTCCTCATTTGGTAAACTGTATTTGAAAGTGAAAATATCATTTTATATCTATATTTGAACTGTCAGAATCTGAATAGTGCATTGTTAATATATTAGTTTTTCTCAAGGAATAAAATACAGTTGATGAAAGAAAGGACGCGGGAGGTAGAAATAATTCGTAATGGAACCCCACGGAAACAGTTGTCACACATAAATAAGCATTTGGAACAATGAATATAATGGAACATTGTCTACGATAAAGTATTTTATCTAATTTACAGAATGTTTCAGTATAAAAAATATCATATTGGCTGAAAAATTTGTAACAGGGCTATACATTACGATTTATATTAACGAATTACGGTATTTAAGTTGAAAATTAAATTGTATAAACATTATATTATTTTATTATATTTGTCAGGATGGACATTCATTTACAGCTTATAGCCATTTCTCCACTAGCAAAATGAAGATCTGTAACTCAACCCCAACCCTCTAGCAATTAGAGATAGTTCATCATGGCTCTTAATGGGTTCTAATCACACAACTTCTACGTGATTAAAACCTTCATTCATTTAAGTAGAATCTGAGTGAATGCACAATGTTTCCCACTCCAGACTCAAACCTTCCTTCGCGCCTCCTCCCCATAATAAGGCCTTTGTACTCCGCGATATCCTGCACGATTACGGCAAGTACTACTACTACTTCTCGGAGGAAGAAACAGCATTTCTGCGTCGTGTTTTTATCAGAGCCTACACGCGCGCGGAAAACAGAGTTCGAAGTTGCCCGCGCCGCCTTCGCGGCACCCGTTCGGTCGTTTGACTTACTACCTACCCGTGAAAGGGAAAGCAAGGGACGAGGTTCTGGCGGTCAACAACGTCCACGTCCTGTTTTCCGGCACTTCAGCAGTTTATGACGGAGGGAAACAATTGCAAACGTACCTACGGCGGCGGCGGCGGCGGGCTTTGTATAGTGAGGATGGGGGAGACCGCTTCGGGGGCCTGCAATCCACGTACCTAAACTGCCAGGAAGTTTCGGGCGCGATGACATCGGTTGCCGAATTCGCAGAAGCGGCTAAGAAGGAACAGTCGCTTGTCCTGCACCGACACGTTCACTGCTCTTCATGAGCTCCGCCGGACACGCCGAACAAGGGTCAACAGACTCTCATGACCGGGAGGAACGAGCTTGGGAGGGTAGGAAGAGTTTAATTGACCGCATTCTAGTAATCAATTAGTAGAATATCTTTTAAAAGAAACATCATTTGATGTTGGATTCATTATGTAAATTGCAGTAAAATTATGATACAACTACATCACAGTATTATTTATTGGATACAGAAATTTAGTGTTCTTAAACTCACAGCTTTGTTAGAGTGCCGAAAAAATATATTCATGATACGCTGAAATATTATTATTAACTGGATAACCGGATTTTACGTAACTTAATTACGCCATTGTAAGATGTGTACAACATGTTGCTACCACAATAAATAAATATGGTTTATTTCCGTCTTCTAGTACAAAGTTCAGAAGCCCCTTTTTCTTTAACCTTCTGTATGGCAATTTTCCGGCAACATAACATGCCAGCGTGCAAATTCATCAGCAGTCCCGAAATGTAAAGTTGTTTTTCTTGTATCAAGATCTTTTTACTTTCGCCGTACTAATACAAATACAAGGTCGCGAAGTGCGGACATCTCATTTCATGTGTAGCTAAGCATCTACGCGTATGTGTCAAGGTTGATATAACCAATTAGGCAGAACGTCATCCCAGGCTTTACAATATTAATTTAACGACTCCCCATGATCACGAAGAACTTTTAAGACGAAACTGAGATCAAATTGGAAGAAACATAATAGCAATAATATATTTTGAAGTTATCTAAATGTCTTGAAATAAAACAACAAGGAGATCAACTAAACTATTCAGTTCCAAACTCTCAAAATATTAAATAATAAAAACGGTCCTCGGAAATATTTAATAAATGAGGTTCAAGATGAATAGTGAGTGTGTGTGTGAGTGTGTGTGTGTGAGCGTGAGCGTGTGAGCGTGAGCGTGAGTGTGTGAGCGTGAATGTGTGAGTGTGTGAGAGTGTGTGTGAGTGTGAATGTGTGAGTGTGAATGTGTGAGTGTGAATGTGTGTGAGTGTGAATGTGTGTGAGTGTGAATGTGTGTGAGTGTGTGTGTGAGTGTGTGTGTGTGTGTGAGTGTGTGAGTGTGTGTGTGAGTGTGTGTGTGTGAGTGTGTGTGTAAGTGTGTGTGTGAGTGTGTGTGAGAGTGTGTGTGAGAGTGTGTGTGAGAGTGTGTGTGAGGGTGTGTGTGTGAGTGTGTGTGAGAGTGTGTGTGAGAGTGTGTGTGTGAGAGTGTGTGTGAGAGTGTGTGAGAGTGTGTGTGAGAGTGAATGAGAGTGTGTGAGAGTGTGTGAGAGTGTCTGTGAGTGTGTCTGTGAGTGTGTGTGAGAGTGAGTATGTGAGTGTGTGAGTGATCACCGTCATGCTGTGTTCATCAAGGGAGATAATATCAGAAACAAGTTCACATTGATTCCAGTTACAGTCGCTATCGGGGATATTAACACGTCACTTTACCCATTGTGTAGTCTAATACAAGTATGAACTTGCGCCTGGTTTCGAATTCTCTAATAAACGAAGTAATCTCCGTCTAATGAATGAAGGAACAACCAAAGATTATGTATATACATAGATATGTATATATAACTACTCAACCGTAAGGATTCCAAAAGATTACTTTTCGCCTGTTTCAATTCTTCGGAAGATTGTGCCCCTTGTCTCTTTTTCCTCCTCTCTGAAGATCCAGTACATTTTCGTTTAAAAATTAATTTGTGAAATAATTTATCTCGAACATTATATGATTACTCCGAAGTACACTGCGCTTCTTTAGAAAGTAAAATTTATTTTGTTAAATAGAATCGCAGACACGTTTCGCAGTTAAAAGTTTTCTTTTCAAGTTTTCTTTTCAAAGTTTTCACGCAAAACCACCGTCTACCTCTGGGTTTCGTTATATGATAATGCAACATCAATCAGACCGGGTTTTCTCTGATACTGCAGATGCACGTGTGACATTAACCAACTTATCACATTTCCTTATCTCGCGAGATAACGACTCTGACCGGATAAGTACAATATATTCAGTATATCTCCACTGAATCGGTGATCGACATTCTCTGTGTTCACCATTTATACGTAGTTTTTCCCCAAAACAAAAACAAAACACGAACAAAAAATTATTTACGAAGATTCAAACTAACGAACGATTCTACATTGAAAAATTCTGAAATTACAATGACATGGTCGTTTCAAAATCTCAAAAAAGTTTATTTAATTATAACACACGAGACAAATAAGCACGTCAGTCACGAGTTAAACCAGTTAAATAATTCAAATGCTCCAGAAGTTCATGTAAACCAGTTACTCTGAACAGACAAAAAGCATTCCAAGCGAACAGCACTTTATAACGCTACTTTTCTTCTTCTACAACCAGTGTCCACGAGAAAGCAAGAAAAAAGCAGACAAGCTACGAAGCAACAGCCGTCCAGCCGTTCACGCCCTGCTCCATTTGCGTCCTCCTCTTTCTCCGCGGTGAATGCGGCGGCGGTGAGGCTGGGGCCGCCTCGCGAGCGCCCCATAATCCGATACACTTTACGGCGGCGATCGTTCATTCGGTGACTCGCGCCGCGGTCCGCGGTTCGAGCTGTGGGAACGCCACGGGCGCCCGCGGCACCGCGGTTTACGGCCTCTAGCCCCACTCCGCGTGCGGCGCGGCGTGCCTCGGCGAAAGCCATTACGAAACACTGCGCGCGGGCAGAGGCGGTGGGGACGGTCGTATAATTGGTTGATGATGTTGATAGCCCAGATGATAGCGGCAGCAGTGATTCTGACTGTGGTGATGGTGGTGATGGTGGTGGTGGTGGTGATGGTGGTGGTGTTGATGGTGATTATAGTGGTGGTGTTGATGGTGATTATAGTGGCGGTGTTGATGGTGATTATAGTGGCGGTGTTGATGGTGATTATAG
>BOPP01000001.1:20573953-20592146 GCA_017312745.1 Gryllus bimaculatus
ACGGCGTCAATCGTCGTTGTGTATTGTGGAGAGATGCCGGGGTAGTCGGTGCCGGAGCCCTGTCGGGGGCGAGTGCCGCGGTCCCATCGTCCCTCGTTGTGGCCGGGTCGCGAGTAGGGGCGCGTGCTAGGTGATCCTGACCGCCCTCCGGCGTGGGATGCGGAGCCGCTTGCGCGGCCAAGCTCTCGGCCTCGTCCCGGCGGGGGGCCTTGTCTTTGTGGCGCGTGGAGGCGTTCGGGAGGCCGGGGGCGCACTGGCCGCGACCCGGACTACCCGGCGTTGCTCTCAATCGTTATCTCGTTGCTGTCTGCCTCGATCGAGTTGTCTTAGTCCGTCTAACGGTCTCCCCGGTCCCAGCTGAATCGTGCCAGACCGGTGAACTCGCCCATGTCCACGCGCTCGCGCGCGTCCGCGCGCTTTAACCGGTCCGCCATCGCGCGGCCCTGCTGGGGTGCCGCAGCGAGTTCGTCGGTCACGGACCGCCGGGCGGTGGTGTTGGGCCCGTCCAGTGTGCTGAAGTCGCCTCTATCGCCGCTTGTCGAGTGCTAATGATCACGCCCGCAGTGCGAGCTCCGGCGTTGGCCTCCGTCGGGGTGCTCGTCCGTCGTCTCCGTCGCGGGCTTACCGGGTCTCGGGCCAGTACCTGATGCCTCAATCCTCGCCTGCTTGCCCTGAGGGCCGTCGGCGTGGGTTTTTCGTTGGTCGTGCTTTGCCCCTCTCTCCGGCGGGTGGAGTTCTGTGGTTCTCTTATCGGCTGAGTTTAGCTGTATTGCGAAATAGCTGCCTGAGAAGATTGTGATTAACGAGGGCGGCGGTGTGGTGTAGAGTAACTTCGACGATAGAACGGAGGTAATGGTGGGAGGCCGCGTAATTCCCGTTGGGTAGTGATGTGCGCTTAGCCCGGTAGTTGGGGTCAGTGTAACCTCGTGGATAGCCTGGCAAAGTAATATGCGTAACGATGGCGTCTGCCATTCATTGCAGTGTCCATGCAGGAATGATATGCGTTAGACTTTGGCCCCGGTAAGAGTATAGCCCAAATCAATGTTACACGCTGCATCTTGGTTATTTGATAATTTAAAAATAGTGAGTTCAACGGCGTATTAATTTTTAGAACAACCTTATATGCAATCTACGTTACATAATCTATATGCAGACTATCTACCCTCGCGGTACTAGCCATAAAACTGGCAAGGTTTGCAACTGATGAGTGGAATCGGAATCGCGACCTCCAAGATACGCAATCAGATCAACCAATAGCAAGGTAGCCAAACAGAAGCAAAGCTATATAAAGTAAATTAACACGAAAGCTACGTAATAAAAGTTGATGTTTTTTCGATTAACCTGGCAATTATGTCCATGTGTGCAATTGTGGAGTAACACGAGTCTACGATAAACAGAAACAACAGCAGTTAGACACTACCTCAAAAAGTACTCACGAGATAGTTATTGCATCGGCGATGGTCTGCTCATATTAGGAATGGTAGTATCCGCAAGAATACACAGCGTCTGGCAATGATCGACAGTGGTACACTTGCCAGACCAAGGCGGATTGGCGATATTCCTTCCTCATGGAAGCATATGCAATCATGACTGGTCTACTGAATTGTAGAATAGCCACGATAAAAACTACGTAACGCGCGAAAAAGCGCAATGGTAAAACATGAAGCCGGAAGATAATGTGAAGAAAAATGCCACCAGGTGGAGGGTTTGTCGTTATATTGCCTTAACTGAAATACGAAAGGTGTGAGAGTGAAGCCTGTTGGACCTTCTTATGTTTTATGGTGTGGTGATCGAAGTGACAACAATTTATGGGGTCGGTTAAAACTCGAAATGTTACTGGTCACAATGACGTCGGCTTCTGATCGTTCTCTTCAGGATGCGTTTGCTGATCTGTCCTATATACGACATCCTCCGCATCTAAATCTAGACCCGACTAACCGTGTTGGTAACACTTTAAAGGCGGAAAAGTACATGAGCCCCGACGTTAAGTAATGACGTCGCAAAACCGGGTAATTGCTTTAAATTCCGGTATGTCTTGAACATGCGGGCATGAGTGGACACACTGAGCAAACTAAAGCTATCCTAGTTAACGCCTTGACACCAAAGCGGAATTCCCAAGGCTATATTCAGACGAAGCATGCCCATGGGAAAATAGAAAAGATTAGAAAAGTAAATTATTTGTTTTCTACTATCATAGTTTCCGTTTCAAAAAATGTGTATTAACGAGTTCGAAATATTAAAAAAAGTATTTTATTTTTGTACTAGACGCTTTGCTTTCTACTGAGTATCTGTCAAAACTTGCATTCCACTCCTATTAAGTATTTTATATGCTGTTAATTCTGTTAGTACACAAGTTAAAATTTAATTCATAAGAATAAATCTATCTGAAAGCATATTTATGGCATATTTTTTAATTCGGTCCAACTTCCAAGACAGCGGGCGTTCGATCGCTGCAAAACCCTCCCGTTGCTACCGTCTGCTCTCTCTCCTTAGTATATGTGCGCGCTTTTGTGCTATCTACATCGTCTCTAACACGATTTGTGTCCGGTGTGAATGTGGATGAAACGTCGCAACATTCGCTCACGCAGAGGTGGGGACGAGGCAACCGAAACCGTGCAACAGCAACCGGAAACGGACAAACTGGTTGGACAGAGCGACAACCCGGTAAATGCGCGATAGTAATGACAACGCGGGTAAGCCGGTGAGGCGACGTAACGGCAACGCAACGGCGACGACGTCGCAAGGGGCACAAGCGACGGCAAGGGCAACACCGACGGCAAGGCCGAACACGACGGCAAGGGCAACAGCGACGGCAACGGCAACAGCGACGCAAGGGCAACAAGCGACGGCGACGGCAAGAGCAACGGCGACGGCAAGAGCAACGGCGACGTCAGTGTGAGGCCGCGACTTTTTTGCCGGTAAACAGCCCGCGGGCGCCAGGGTTCCGACGAAGCGCCTCCGCCCCGCCCTCTCCCTCATCCTCCGCCAAACGTATTCAAATGAGAAGGCGGCGCCCGACGCGGCGTGGCCCGGCGCGGAGCGGCGCGACGCCTCGCCTCGCCTGGCCTCTCCTCTCCTGGGGCAACGCTGCGTTCGGGAAGCGACGCCCAGAATTCGCGGCGGGTAACGCGAGAGGGAGCAAAACGAAAGAGAAAAGGCTCTCCCAGAGCGCACTCTTGCTTTTTTTCTACGAGGAAAATTAGCGAGATACTTGCGTAACAGGAGAGTTTTTTTTGGCACGAGAAAATAAAATACATCTGTGTGTTTCTCCCTAGTTTGAACAAAATGTTTGATGTGTAACATTAAATAGAAGTGACAGTATTTCAGCACTGTATTTCTATTTCTATGCTGATGATCAACATTTTCTTCTTTCAATATGGAATTATGTTTGCTTCATAAGCGTCACATTTTGTAAATGAAAGAAATAATTCAAAAATTGCGAATTTTCTCATTAGATCTGATTTTTAAGTATATCATTACTTTATTTGCTTTCTTTAAAAATACAAATCACTTAATATTACACAAAATAATATTAATATATTTAATTTTGAGTCATTTAACGTTTTGTTGAGTTTTCAAAAAATATTAGACGTGTTTGAATGTAATTTACATAGTCAAGAAAGAAGTTATTTTCCCCCTTATTCGAAATTAATACAGCTCTTATACAACTGTCCTTATTCACAGTCACTGTATCCAAAATTATCATTACCTACCTCGCAATTGCAACTTTAAAATAACCTGAAGCGTTGCGAGTTCACCAAGAATTAGTCGCACTAAAGAAATGGAACTTGGAAGCTTTTCAGATTCCTAGTCAGGGGGAAATCATAAATAACACTAATTTTTTGAGGAAGGGACACACGTGTGACACGCGCCAAATACCCAACACTAACAAGCCCATCAGCACAAATTCACTCCGACCGAAACGAGCGAGTCCGAAAGCAACCAGAAGATCTGGGGAACTTGAAAAGAGCAGATTCACGAGAATATCCCCTGTTGCAGGCCCCTTCGGGCCACCCGGTAATTACATGCCGTGTTTACTCCGTTTATAAATAAACATTCCGCGACATTCGCGAGAAAAAGTGCGTCGGCAGAGAGCTGCGGGCACGCGGCCTTCCAGCGCAGAGTGCGTTTACATCAGTAAGCTAATTTTAGATAACCTACGAAACAGAATGGGAGTTACCGGGTTGAACTTAGTGAACGGAGGGCCTAGCGTTCCCGGAAGACAATCAGACGAATGACGTTGTTTTGCAAGTGCAAATGCATTCCAAGTAAACATTTTCAGCAACACTTTGCATGAGACTTTATTTTTGGGTCAAAACATGCTCGGAAGATCAATTCTGTCTTTGAGTAAGCGCAAACATTTTATAATGCATTTACAAAGTAGATAGGCAGGTGTAAGCTTCGTTGAATTTTCGAACTTTCGTGTAAAATGTATGTTTGATTTATAGAACAAAGGAAATCTCAAAACAACCAAGTTGGTTTCTTCGTACTGCTAACCAAGCATACAAAACTATGTTCATTTTTTATTTGAACGTATCCAGGACATATTTTATGAAGCTCAACATACTTTCTCTTGTTGACAGAAGCCTTCTCTTGAGATGTGCTGTGTAGACTGTGTTGTGTGGAAAGAATAATACGTTGTGAGAAAGTCTGACGCAGACTGACGTACCACCTGCCATCGATACTATTGCGCCCAAAATGTATTATTGTACAAGAAAAAGTTTCAAGGGTACAATGAGGCAGCAAAACCTATCAGTTGCGCCACATTACATTTACACCAAGATGGACGGGATCACAATCAAATATTAGTTGTGGTTTTTTGCAGCACTTTCAAATGTTATTTTTCTGATGGCAGCGAGTTGTTTCTAAAGTCATAAGCTATACTGATCGATTTCAAATGCCATTGGATTGTAATATTTGCAAACAAAATTGAAAAATTCAAACTTAATAACACATTTCCCAATCTTCGCAGGTGGAACACCGCCAATAGGAATGTAAAACTGTCAATAATCACCGTCAATAGAAATGTAATTTATTATTCACAATAAAGTTAACTGATATCTAACTACATCTAAATATGATTGATTGGTCAAAGTCATGTTAGTTATCTCATATGTAGAGAGCATTCAAACGCCAAATTTTACATTTACACGAAAGAGGAGAGTTATGAAAACGTGGCAATTTACTTTCCCTTTTACCCGCATCAGAACGTGTTTAATATACAAAAAGTGGGAACGAAATACTTTTGTTCCCGCCGAAGGTTGTCTTAATGAAATTCGCGCTCACATTTCTTAATATCCCTTTCTGTCGAACTATTGTACACGATGATTCTTTGATTAGCGTTCGTGATGCGACTATAAAAAAATCTGTAAGTTATTTAAGTAACAAAGTTTACAACCAGATTCACAAGAATTGCTGATATTCTGTCGCAACTGCTTCCAAGAAGCACTGGGTAAGCCACAAAAAAAAATCGATCTCGCCAATGAACAACAAACCGCAACAGTCGTCATCGCGAGTGTCTGGCGACTGTTTCACCGTGTGACGGTGACGGTTACCGCACGGTGACCTCACCCCTTCTGCTCCTGACCCTGATCCTCACTCTGCACTCATCGCTCCTCTCGCACATCACTCCTCTCACCACAATGTGGTGTTGTGTGTGTTGTGTGTGTTTGTGTTGTGTGTGTGTTTGTATGTGGGTGTTTGTTTTGGGTGTATTAAAGGAAGTAAGGTATCGTGTCAAAGTACATCGCGCATGCGTGTTCAACTGCTGAGGCTAGAGTTCGATCCTTGCCCAATTCATCTGGAATTTGTGATGGTCAAATGCTTGGGGTTCCCCGCGTCCTTCGTTACTCCGTTTTCGCTCATGCATTACCACTATCATCTATTACTTACTATCTACTCATTAGTCTCAATGGTCTTCACAGCTGCAGACAAATAACTAAATATGAATGGGTGAAAAACTGAATTTATGAAATGTCGCTTACACAGTTCTGAGAAATCTGTTTATTCAAGGTAATATTAATGTTAAGTAGTTGCGCTTTGTTTCATCATTAAAACCACGGCATTTCAATTGTTCATTCAAACCACGAAAATACATTGCAACTGAAATGTAGCGTAAAGTAAAGACGTTTTTCTAAGAATTTATAAAATGTCATTTATACCATCATTTTCACCCATTCATATATTAAAAAGAATAAATTTAAAGCAAATAAATAAATAATCCAACAAACAAATAAAGAATCCTCGTCCCCACTGAGCTGCGCGGAGTCGCCCACTCGCCCCGAGCCGCGCCGTCGGTCGCGCAAGGCCGCCCATTCGACCGTCGCCGCTTCGGAAGGCGCTCAAGGATAACGACAGATCGATGCGCTCGTTCGACATTGATGGGCGCGCGTTAACGCCCGACGCTGGGAGGGGGGGGGGGCTGTCGGTGCCCAACCTCTGAGGCGGCCCACATCGGCACGAGGCCCACCGTCGGCGCAACAAGATCGCGCTTGTGTGATGCATTGTAAACCGAGATCAGAGCGAACGGATTTTTCGGAAAGTAAACGTAGAGTTCAAAGGTAGAGATATGAACAGCAATGTTTTCTTCTGTGGTTAGTAAAGGGGAAGTAACGGAAACACAATATACATTTTGATTCGTAGAATCCACGATAACACAAACTCGAATTCATTGATGAAACAAATTTGGCTTATTCCCATTCACGTTTTAGACACCAAGTCTTCGATACTTTAATTTTTGTTGTCAACAGAAATCCTCGATACCTCTGCTTCCTTTCAGTATGAAATATGTTTACATTAAATAACTAAACGAGCAAAGTCATTAAATAACATTTCAGTAGTGATGAGAACTACCTACGGAAAATATGTTACACAATTAACCCTTCTCTCATCCTCTGCTTAAACATTTTCATTAACTATAATATATTTCATAATTATTTTCGATTTAAATGAAGCGAAACTATCATCCTGTATACTCATTCCACAGAGCTTTTCCTACAACACAACGAACGTATTCGCTATATCTCTCTGCACGTCATTCAGACACCTTCCCCTCTCGTGTCCTCGCGTCTCACTTCTTTGCGCACGTGACGGGTATCGCACGCGGACCTCTCGCAGCGATCCATCGATCGGCTTATCACCGGCGCCGCGTTCCGCCCCGCCCCCGCCCCGCCGCGCATCACGCCGTCTGCCGTCTGTCGAGCGACACCGCCGCCACGCCCCGGCCCGCCGGCCGCGCTTGCCCCGCCCCTACCGATCTCTCGCCTCGCGCGACGGTGACGGACGACATTTCGCGGCACAGAGCCCACTGGCGCGGGGGAGCAGTGCAATGGAGATGAGGGGCGTAAGATGGGAAAGGGAGGAAAGAAGATGACGGAAAGGATAGAAAGAGAATTGATAGAAAGGAGGGGGAAAACGCGTGATGGAGAAGGATAGACCGATGGAGCAATGATTGAGGACCGAATGGAAGCAATGAATAGGACCGATGGAAGCAATGATAGGACGATGGAAGCAATAGATACGACCGGAAGAATGGACGATGAAGCAATGATAGGACCGATGCAAGATAGGCAGATGATGAAGGACCGATAGAAGCAGATGATAGGGACCGATAGAAGCAATGATAGGACCGATGAAGCAAGGATAGGACCGATGGATAGATCGGAGTGAGGGAGTTTTGGATAGGGGAGGGAGAAAGCGAAAGAAGCGGGAATTGGGACGGACCAAATAGAAGAACGGGACGAAAGCGACAGCGATAATGAAGATAAGGTGAATGTTACAGAATAGGGGGCAGCGGAAACAGAAGATGTATGTCCGCCACCACTTCCACATGGGCGAGGCGGGACAGCGGCGAACGCACGGCGGGCAGGCGGGTGGGTGGGGGGGCGGGCGGGCGCTGCAGGTGCAGGGCGGCAGGGTTGCGCGGAGGGCCCCGAGGAATGCGCGGGGTGCACGCGCTCAGGCGCGGACGAGGACGAGGACGAGGACGAGGACGAGAACGCGAGCGCGGGCGCGACGGAAAAAAAAGGACTCGCAGGGCGCGCAGCAATCGGAAGCTACAGGGCGCTTCCGAAGTACCGCACTGCGCGTCAACTTACATTACTTTGCAATACACGAAAATCTCAAACAGAATGAATCTGAAATATATACAAAGAGGGGGCGGTGGAAATTATTTTAGTTCCACACACGCTTCAAGAATGAAGACGCGTGTGGGTCGTTGGACTGCAGCGAGGATTTATTTTAATTATTTATAAAGAATAATTTTATTGGTTTAATAGAACACTTCAGACGTTCATAGGAAATATTGTGGTAAATTGTTTTAAAGGACAAGGGAAATTGTATTATTTCGTAATTGACTGAACAAAAATGTTTCCCTAAAAGTATCGACTACCTTTTAATTTTTAAGTTTTATTAGCATATACATTATTTATTCCGGTTTATGTTTATGGTTTTTACAATGCAGTGATGAAGGCGGAGATACAAAGTGGATAGTATAGGTGATTTTGAGATACCCTGCCAAAGTCTGCGTGTTCTTTGTTCTGCGGCATTCATATCTTTGAAATCTCCCAATCATGACAAACAATGGGATAGAAACAAAAGCGCTAACAAGAAGCCTGTCATCAAAATCTTCATAAAATATAAAATTTGAAACTACACCTCTAATAATATTATGCAAAATTTCCAGCAGTTTATCAAACAAAAATTTACAAATTTGCACGAAAGTTCGTCATAATCTGAGAATCGCATATTTATGTTATCTATTTTTAAATTATAACTTAACGCAAGATCTTCTCTTGAATAAGAGTGACGAAAATGCAACTACTGTTGATACTCTTGCGCTGTTTAATAACCGGATGTTACGCACGACAGTTATGCAGAATGATTTACGTACAATGGGAGGCTGTCGACATTGTGGCTCTCTAGAGAATGACGAAAGGTATTATCTATCAGTTAATTACGCACATCTATTGAAAACGTGTTCATGTGCAACACACATCAATATCGGAAACAACGAACTGTTGAAATACAATGTTGAAATAACGGAACTTACATCTTCAGGAATCCTGTACATGAGCTTCCTGTTCATGAGCACAATGGACTAACAGCCAGCCTCACGTCGTTGTGACTCGAATACTTCTATTCGTGACGTCTGCGTATTATAGCGTGATCTACGTTGAAGTGCACATACTTATTCGTTGGAACTTCTCGCTAATATCGTAGATGCTAATATCGAAAAAAAATCAATACAACAAAATTTGAGGAGAAAAACATTTATCAACAAAGCTTGTATAAAACAATCAATAAAACGCAGCACAAATAATTCCATTTCCTTTACTGTACAAGAGTAGTTATTAATAGCTTCATTCATTGACAGACACTCAAATTAATAATTAATAATTAGTAATATAAAAACAAATTACTGATTTATTCCTATAAATACAGGTGGACGTACAATAGTCCTCCACGGATTAGTCGAGTCCAACATCCAGCAAATTACAGAAAACTTTCAGCGGCTTAACATATTTCAGACAATGTTATCGCCATTAGTGCCAAATGAGAGTTTTATTTCCTCCTTTTACCCAAATTCAGAAAATCAACTATTTTCCATGTGTGTCACAGAGCCTGTGTTCCGTTCTCCTAAACCGTGAACGGGCAAAGTTAATGGTGCTACTTATTGTTGCAGAGCCTGAAGTGTCAACACAGCACCACGCACACCTTTGTCTCCTGTCCCATCAGCTCCACGGACAGCACACGGTTGTTTACGTTAGCACAACTTGCAAACAGTTTGTTCAAACGTCGAGACGTGGGGCCGTCACCTACGCGCATGCGTGTCTCCTAACCGACTTTTCGGCTCTCGACACACATCGATGTAGGTGGGTACGGCAAGAATACATTGCTTTTTTAATCAAAGGATTTTATTTTCCACTTGGGTGGCTCATGGACAGCGTGCTAGCTATCCGTGTGGCAGCCTCGGGTTCGATTACCTGCTGGGGCAAAAATAATGCTGTAGCTTTCTAGAACAAATCTTCACCATTTCTTTAGCTGTGAGGAAAGAAAGCGCAGGCAGGCTAAAGAAAAAATAGGTACGGTGATGGAATACGACATTATGTTTTCTTTATCCCTAAGCCTACGTCAGAGGACACCGCTAGCTAGGCAGAAGTCGGATTAATGTGGCTCTAAAATGTCAAATTCTGAGATGTCGCAACACAGGTGTTTGTCACGGTTAAATATGACTAATATTAGGGGTGCTCGATGAAATAGCACCTAAGTGCAGAGATGGTGAACTGAATGAATGACGAACATATTTCCGACTTCCCTCCGCTAATACTGATATCAGCCACAGAGCGCTGGCTAAAATAAGGTGATAGTTTGAATGTGAGGACTCTAGTGTACTCGCAAGAAGTAATCTGGCATAAAAATGTGTAGGAAATTAACCGTTGCGCAGACTCAAGGGTTTGTTTGTTTGTTGTTTTTTTGTTATTTAAGGTTGCATTAACTTCTAGGTCATTAGCGACCACTATTGCTTGTAACGGTATGGTAACTGCGAGGATGACACGGTATGATGACGATAGGGGGTGAAAGGAAAAACATAACACAACCACGCCCGTGGCGGGACTCGAACTCGCGATCCTTCGGTCCGAGATCTCTATGGCACTAGATCTCGGACACCGGATCGGCAGACTCAAGTTTGTTTTAAGTAAATTGCAAAATGGAACCTCGTCGCCAACTCGAAAATGAGTAGCAAAGCGTCAACTGAGATGTAGGGAGATTAGATTATGTCAAATTAGAAGGTATTGAATTGAATTGATGCCTTATTTTACGTGGCGAGACTCGGGTCATCAGGCCCGCTCCTCCGTCTCACTACGCAAATTTCGCTACGCTCCCTTCACAGGCTATTTGAATTTAGCTCAGAGGCGTCATGTAGGATATTTTACACGCAAGTAAATCTACTAACATGGGAAAGCCGGCTTTACTTTCCCTCAGAAGGAAAGCGTACGATGGATTTCTTCGCCCTTAAAAATCCACGGCTTTGAACCCGGGGTATTACGCTTGGGTATTACATCCCGATACGCTAACCGTTAGACCATCGCCGCCGATTAAATTATTACGCTGATACACCTTAGCGTGTAAATAGAAATTTACGACTCACAGTCGAACTCTAAACTACAGCGCCTTGTCACTCGCTAGACTTAGAAACTTCCTAACAGCACTCCGGTCACAGTTAATCACATTATTTGCCTTTCCTCGACACCGCATATTATGGATCCCGAAAATAAACTTCACCTTACCCTAGCCACCTCGTTCTGGTTAATGTCAAGTGAACTTCATCTGGCTGAAGTTCGAAGTATGCTTCGAAGTCGGTCTTATGTCACACTTAATACCATTTTGAATAATGTTAACATTAATATGCTAACTCGAGAGTCGGTCGGGGTGGCCGAGATCACTGACGAAGTAGTGACGTGTTGGTCTTGGAACGAAGGATCGCGGGTTTGAGTCCCACTTCAGACACGGTTGTGATTGTGTGTGTTTATGTATATTTGTGATTGTCTATTTCGTCCTTCGTCATCATTATCATCTCAACCTCATCTTTAGGGCTAACAATCCTGGGTATAAAAATGGATTGAGCACGAAAATGCTGATCCCCCTTAAAACGCACGTGCACCTACCCTCAATAATATAACTAAGTGGGTGGAACGTTCGCGTGGTCCGTAGATGGCAAATTCGGCAATTTGCGATATTTGCATGTTGACCATAACTGATTCATATTGAAAGTTTGTTTGAATGCAATGCAAGAACCTAGCGATTTAGATTTATTGCAATGCAAGGCCTACTATATTTAAAAGTATTCAATGAAATCTATTCCAAGCATATATCACTATTAAACTTAAACTTCTGAACATTAATTCAAGTTGTCGAACAGTGTGCAATAGCACACTTGTTTAAAATCTGGAGACGTTTCTTGTCATGCTAATTATAAAATTATAATCGAGAATGCTAAAGTCTATAGTTTTAAATCTTCTTGCAGATCCCCTAGAATAAAAAACAAGAACAGTGCAAAAGCAGATATTACGTGTAAAGGCATACCGCATACTGGTGTTGAAGAACTAAAATACTGCATTAACTACGTGTCTGATTATTTTGATACTTTGGTCATCCCTACATTTAGAATGGAATTTCCGAAGAATAAGCGCATGTTGGCTACATACGGACAGTTCATCTCCTTAATATACACCAGCGTAGGTAGGGGTGGCAACGATATCTTAACTTTTTTTGGAAATAATACGTTATTTATATGTTAATACACCAAATATTGTTATCAATTTGGTTTTAAATATTTCAATGACATTACCGATTTTCCCGGGTTCAAATTCGTTTCATACACAGTTACGTCATGTAAAAGAACGCCAATTCCCGAAGATTTCGTATAGCAAGATTTGAAGAGGACTTTTATAATCATATCACATAAAAATACCTTAGAACCTACTCAGATTATTCTGTGACGGTATGCCTTCTTGCTTGTCACACAGTATTTGGTTCTTGGAAATAAGCGAAGGTAACGAAATTAGTTAATGGCTGATTGACAGGGAATCTTTAGATCTTTACGGAATTATATGCTTTTGAAGTCAGGGAGCTCAGGATTTACTGTTAATTTAATATCATATAGATATACCAGCATTTTTTGACATTTTACCACACATATGCGGGTGTGCAACGTCTCTTAACCGACTTTCGGCATTGCGTGCCGCGAACAGTTCGGCCCTCGACACACATCAGCGACGGTCACATCACTCCTGACGCTGAAGGACTACGTCGCTGTGCCTGCTGGATGCGCCGTTATTGCTGATGTCTTCATAAATCTGCCAAGAGTAAGACACCCATGACGTGCAGAAAAGCGAATGATATGTAGCTGTGGTTGCAGTCACATGTGTGTACGCACGCACCATATGGGCTACGTTTAAGCATTTGAAGAGTTTTAGAAAGATATTAATCGCCTGCGGCAGCACAAATTTTGCTGAACACGCACAAATAATTTAATGATTTTCCAACAGTAGAACGTACATTGCTAAAGAACAAATGAAATATTCACAATTGCAACAAATTGAATATTGGAACAAAAACAGTTCACGAGAACTGCAATATACGGATACTGAGTACAACTGGGAGAGGTGGTTCAGAGCATCAACTGTTGTCACGGCCGTGCCGGGAGGTCTTGGGGTCCTCCCAGTCAGAGGCACGGCAGAATTTTCGACACTATCCAGGATGAGTTCTGTCGCTGCTTGGAGAAGTCTAGCCGCCGGTTGCTCTGAGGTAGTTTTCCGTTGGTTTCTCCGCTCATTAGGCGAATGCCGGAGCAGTATCCTACCAAACGGGCCACGGACCGCGCGCGATCTTTCCTTTCCACTTTTTGTCCTATCGTACTCCTTACTTACACACACTTATACCCACATGCGCTACACTACCACACACACACTGGGAGACCGGTCGGAAGCTTAGATTTTGTCCCTGGGAGGGCGGTGCCATGCTGGTTGGAGATAGTTGGGTGAAACCCCATTAGCCGACGGTATATCAGCACGGGATATCACCATCCAGCGGGAGACTATCATCCCCTCCCGCTATACAACACGTACTACACTTACGGGACAAATACCCTTAGCAGCTGTCGCGCCCGGAATCACTAATCAACCAACCAACTGGATACATAGTACAACAATTCTTTTCACATCAATAATATTAAAAAAAGTATTGTTCCGTAACGCAACACGTGAATAGCTAAACTTTAATGGCTAGCGTACTTGTCGAGTCTTGCTATCGCACGACATCAGTAGCGCAGGGACGTATTTAGTCAGCGAGAGCAGTATCAGAATAGGTGAACTATTGTAATTAATTTTTTGCGTTTTTCACTCAAAATTAAAAATGTTTCATTGTGTTTGAATTTTTCCCGAGTTCCTACAAATCAACATATCAAAAAACACATTTCACATGTCCGGAGATGCATAAATTTCTTTCAAATACTTCACGCATTCGAAATTAGTATTACAGTAACAATGATTTTCTTATGTGTAGGAAATTTTTTTCTCCGAGTTGTTTTATTACATATCCAGAGAATAAAGTTGTACAATGAAGAGAGAACTTCCCAAAATATAAACTGAAAGTCTACACCTTTTTCTGAAAATTTTAAACTCAAAATGTACAATATTTCTCAATGGTGGAGGAACATTAATGAGATGAATGAGATTTCAACAATTAATTGACTTTTATAATACAATTCATAGTCATTATATTGAAAAAAGTAAAGGTATATTCTATAAAAGTACAGGTTTTATGTACTTTATTAAATTTATTTACGCAAAACTGAACTTATACAGTTTCATATTGACAGAGTACTGTTTATTCTATTGGAAAGAGATAGTACAAGTAAGCACACACATGAAATAATTTCAGTCATTTCAGTGTCAGGACGGTCTAAGAGGAAAATAATCGTAAGGAATGCACGACTTTGCACATGCACGACTTTCCGCGAGGATGCAATTGCAACTTTCGTCATTCTACTTTATTTTTACTGCATCATATCGTCTTGGTCCAGAGTTACATTAACACCACTTGCATCATCAATTCACAGAAACAAATTACCTCTTACATCACACGACGTCACGACTAACACTCCTTGATCTTTTTACTTTTTTGGGGGGTATAATTATAGTTCTTCACGTTTTAACATGCATGTATGTCGTTCAATGAGTTTTGTGTATGCGGCAAGAAGCACGCAATAGCAAGTCTCACAATTCGCGTAACTTCTGAAGATCCTTTCATACAGCTGATCGAAATTAGCGACTGAGACAACGAACATTATTAAAAATTTATTATACTGGAGAGCACTAGTACCAGAATACGTCCCCTTGGTTAGGAAGAAACCCCACTCATGGTACCGTATTAAAAATATATTAAAATTTAGTCAATAAATTTCTTTTTATTCCTTCCTTACAAAGTATTCCGAAATTTAACTACCCTAAGGGTCTTCTCACAGAGGAGTTCTCCCTAAAAAGTGTAATTTTTAGAATTAAGTTATTATCATTCAGTTCATATTAATCCAATACTACAAATGTAGAGTGTAAATCCTGAACATGTTTGTAATAAAAAACACAGGAAACAATTTCTAACGTTTCTATGCAAGTAGAAAGGTATTATTCATTTACGAATATAATAATCATAGATTTTTATGATTAATTCAAATAAAAGTGTGAATTATCTAAAATTTGAACCCAAGTACGAAAAAGCTGAAAGTGTCGAAAACACGAAGTGAATACTATTTCACAAAATACAAGTTAATATTGAAACATTTAGCTGAAATATTGGTAAAAAACATTGTAACTTAACGTTATAAATGAGAGATAATAACTAGCATTGAAAAACATGACAAAACAATTTAATGTGAATTCAACCGACAGCAACATCACAGAAATACTAAATGTTAGATGTACGAATATTTCCGTTCTAAATCTAACGACCAAAATCCAATAAATTGAGAAGATATTAATTGTCAAACCTCAATATTAACTCAATCGATATACAATCTTGTCCCGTTATCCTTATCTGCGAGAATGTTATTTTTATCAGTAATGACGTCTGAACGAAAAATATCTGCGAAACGGGCGAACAACTTCAATAACGACACTTCATACTTAAAGTCTATATTGGCATTAATATATTGGTAGTTACCATTATTGACTAACAGTTGTCTGTAAAACATTGATTTAAATGGCCATTAGAATCAAATTTTCAAACCGAGTCACTACAAAACCCGTAAAATGAATGTTTGACATGCAATGTACTCGTGATATACGGTTTCGTTTAGCACTACAACGGACATGGGCAATATTTTGTTCTTAATCTTACAATATGAATTGCATGAATTGAAATAGATTTACATGAAAGCTTAGCTAGAAAGGCATATTTCACAGTCTGAGACGTGCAACGTATGTGAATATATTTGGCATTATAAAAATATGCGAGAAAGGTTTGTACGAAGTATTAACACATGGTCTAAATCCTTTGAAACCAGAATGTGAGAATGACCAGTTGTTACTCTTACTCTTCTCTTGCATCCGAAAGTGCAGACAGAGTGACGGCGGGTTCATTGCGAATTCCAGGTTTCCGTGTCAAGTAGTAACAATTTGTTTTGCTGAAATATCTACACGCAATCACGAACCTCGAAACTAGACCTATTTATTTCCAGTTGGAAATTCTCAGTGTTTTCAATTTTTTAGAATACGTGATGTATTTTCAACTCTATTTATTTGACTTGCATGAACCACTATAAGCGGCCGCTTCATGTTTATTAAGCAGAGAATCGGGTAAGCACGAGGAGCGATGGGTGCGAACTCACGTCCTGTACAGTTCACGGAGCCGATTGTGCATGCATTTGTTTTACAAGAATGTATATATGCAAACGAGAACTTCAGCTGTATCATAATACTCGTCACAGCTTCGCCTCGCTATATGATTTGTCGAGTACTCTGGAAATTGGCCGCAAGTGTTCATCTCGTACAGGCTCCCTCATACTCACACCAAATTTTATTTCCCATAGACCATCTACAACAAAACGCGAATCGAAGAAGTCGGAACTTCTTTGAAAAGGGAAATGATTGCGGTAAATACTGTAGACGCAAGTACTCACATCGTGAAGCTCACTTTACACGCTTTTGTTTTGCAACAATGTCCATTTGCAAACAAAAACATCACCCGAGTCATAATACTCTTGATCGGACCTCCCTCACGCTCAAGAAAGGAAGCTGCTGTTGGTGAGAGATATATGCAGTGGACTGAGTTCTCACTCTTTTAGGGGCTCATGCCGGTACCCTCTCTCTGTTTTGCTACAACACCTCAAATGCGATCTTTACGATACATTACTTTCGGAACATCTCGTTGAAGAATAAATGTATTGCTGTGTTGCTAGAACTCAACCTGTGCAGTAAATAAAGCGTAACGTACACAAATTTTTTATGAATATTTACATGCAAAGATGATCCTCATATTTTTTTGCTTCGATCTTACTAGTACTTTTAAAAAAATCTGATTTAATAAGCGATCACCAATAGAGGTTCACGACTCTGCGATGCACACATATGTTTTGAAAGAATGTTATGAAAGCCGAAACCGTCTAGGCGACCTTCCTTAGGCGTTAAGGAATGAATCGGTCGTAGTGAGTAATGTGATCTCAGCACTGCTCCAGTGCAGAACAAGGAACAGAACGTACATTGATTTGATTAAATGAATATCTACGTGCAATCACGAACCTCCTGATACGTTAGTCGGGTGCATCCTCGTTGTTTAGGAATTGTGATTACGGTGGGCACGAGCACTGAGCCTGTGTGTCGCGCAAAGGGGAGGATGAACGTATTTATTTCATAAGAACGTCTCCGTGAACCAACGCATCATTTTGGGGCATCGTCGTGCTCGTAAGAGCCTCGAGTGACTTCTGTGGGCGTGAGCAGAGCACTCACCGTCCGTGCGGCGCACGGGATGAAGTATTTCTTTCACAATGTCTCTGTGAACCAATGCCTACTGAGTGTGCATGAGCACGGAGCAGGGGATCACGTTGGGGCTTCCGCGTGAGTGGATTGTGTGTGCACGAGCAGAGCACTCACCCTGTGCGGCGCGCGGAGCAGGCGATGCACGGCGGCCAGCTGGTTGATGAGCGGCAGCGTGGCGCTGAAGGTGTGCACGGGCGGGCGCGAGGGCTCCGGGAAGTGCGTGCTGTACGTGAAGGGATCGATGTCGTTGAGGAACTGCACGCGGCAGGTGAGCCCGCCCTGGTCCATCCCGCCGGCCTCCTCCTCCGGCTGATGCCGCGCGTGCAGATGCATCGACGCCGGCGCCGCCGTCGCGTGCACCGACGACAGCGACGTCTGAATGAGCGGCAGCGGCGACGGCGGCATCGCTGCCGTCCGCCCCACGCCGCACCTGGCCCGCGAGCACAGCGCCACGCTGGCGACTCGAGTCCGCTCCCCACACGCGCACACACACTCGCTCGCTCGACGCCGCGCCGCTACGCTCTCCCCCACACACTGTACACACCACCCCACGCACGCTCCCTCGGCACGCTCGGCTTCGGCGCTCCGGCTGTGGCCCCGCTCGTCCGCGCTCGCTGCGCCCTGCCGGCCGACTGGAGCTTGACCGCGCTCGCTCCCGCCTC
>BOPP01000001.1:20600775-20621792 GCA_017312745.1 Gryllus bimaculatus
TCAGACCACATCCTCCGCCAACTCCCCCACACTCTTCCCCGTTCAGACCACATCCTCCGCCACCGACGCCCCCACAAACTTCTCCATTCTCATCCGTGCGCAGATCACATCCACAGCCACCGACGCCACCGCCGCGCCGTCGCTCCATGTTCAGAACAGCCACCCCCACCCCTGTCTCCTCCTCCTCCTCTGCTGCCGCCGCCCCTGTTTTCAACAGCCAACTCCACCTCCACCGCTACCGCCTCCGACTCTTCGGGCGCCTTACGTCAGCGACGGCGGTGGAGGTCGCGCTTTCCCTGCGGCGGCGGCGGCGGCGGTGGCGGCTGCTGGGAGCGGGAGGCGGGAGGGGGGCTTCCGGTGGCTGCAGGTCGCCGCTCTGACCTGCCGCGTGCCGCGCGAGTGCGCCGACCCCCCCAATGTGTACACCAGCGCTTCCCAGATTGGGGAAAACCTACCACATGAATTCAGGGCAGGCGGGGGTAGGTGAACACCTTACACGGGACGATTGCAATACGGAATTAATCGTTTTACTGATAAGACAGAGTATGCTCTGAAGATTCTTCGCTTCCTTTGTTGTGGAGGATAATTCGGTTGATATTCTTCTTAGGGAAGGGTTGAGATCTTTCTTGTATTTTTGTGTTAATTTAAAGGATATTTTCAGTAATTTCTTAAAAAAAAGAGGCCTTAATATTTGGCAGAAACAATATTTAAAACATATACTTCAGGAAAATTTCATCTTAACGGTATATTAATCGTGTCATCCTTTTGTCATGTGTATAATATTCACTCTATAACCTTTGGTATACAAATCGCATTGCTGTGAGTAACATGTAATTTCACATGTAGTATTATGTCTGTGAATTTCGGCTCATTAACTAAAAAATACGCATTTCCAATACAATTGGTAATCGGTTAACGAATAGTATCACTTGGAAATATGTGTTCAATCAACATTTCGGCAAGAGGTTTTAATGATCGAATAACTAATACCCCACGGAACAAAATCACAAGATGAAATGATGCTGTGTGTATGAAGTTTATAACACAATAATCCAATGTCTTCTTTAGAATAAAACGTTTTTCACATTTAAATGTACAGAAGTCCCTCATAGCTTCATTAACTGAAATATTCATGCTAATTAATTTAATGAAATCAAAATAATTTACTTTCAACTTAGCAGTAATTGATAAAAAACGGTTGGCTTCGAATGTCAAGAAGAAGGGTGCGATAGCACTTGTTTAGACAAGTTGGAGGAAACCGCGATAACAGTTGTGGTGACGCTTCCATCTCTCGGATATGTCGATAACTGCCCACGTATTTGACGTTTTGCGTCGTGAAAGAATTTAGTCGTGAAGGAAAAGGGGGTTTCCGCCCTTGCATTTGGATCCAGTTTACGTATTAACAGAAAGACGCCGAGGAAGGAAGGTATATACTATTGCAAAATTGACTGAACTCGAGACTTTAACATTGATGTTTCAACTATCTTGTGATCTTCCTCACTTGAGCCCTGAAGAGGGCCATCACAAGGTTGTCGAAACGTTGGCATCGTAGCCTTCGATGCGGCGTCACACGGACAGCCAAGATTATTCGCATGATACTGACACGAAAGCCTTCAATATCACTTAATTTCAGATTCATTAATTTGTGCAAGTAGGTAAATAGAAACTCGGAAACGTTTCGATCACATTTTGTGATGAATTTTCATCTCCCGTGATATTAATTTAAAAATTATTCTTCAGATTTTCTATCACATTCAGTATTTCCACATGCATGACGTATATTGCGGTGAGCATACCCACGTGGAGTGAGAAGCCACAAGAGGATATACGTGAGATCATAACTGCTTCCGCGCCGGTTTATTAAGATTTTTATCACACCCGGCCCGCCGCCCAATCTGTTGAAAGGCCTAATTTTCATTTGAACGCGCCCACGGCCGGGTGGCAGGGGCAGGGGACAGGGGAAGAGGCGGAGGAAGTTGCGGTACTAGGAGACGCGGCGGGAAGGCGATGCCACGCAAGTGCAGTCAAGAGGCACGGTTAAATAATAATAATAATAATAATAATAATAATAATAATAATAATAATAATAATAACAACAATAATAATAAAAAATAATAATCATTATAATTATAATAATAATAATAATAGTAATAATAATAATAGTAATGATAATAATAATAATAATAATAGTAATAACCATAATAATATGCAAAAGTCTGTAATTTTGAACACATGCCGTATTGCCAGAAACCATCTGAACCTTCAGTAAAGCAACCACACACCTGGTCAACATTCCTGTGTGTGGTTGGCATACCGATCAGTAGATAGTGTGAATAATGTAAAATATTATTATTATTATTATTATTATTATTATTATTATTATTATTAACTGAAGCTCAATGGCAGATCTCATTTTATTTTGCGTTCTATTCATTGAAATAATCATACTATTTGAGGTCTGAATGAATTACGTAGCCAACAATATTGTTATTTTCATGTTACCCAATTGCACATATTCATTTTCAATAGAGTTGAACGTAATTGTTTACTTGAAATAAAAAACTGTTTATCCTTCCTTTACTAATATGTTTTTTTCATTAGGAAACCAATTTGAAATATATGATATTGTACAATATATTATTTATTTTTTGCAAAGATATATAATAAATTTTAATTATTATTTTAAAAACTATTACTACATTAATTACACATTATCGTATAATCATTATATCGCTGTTAACAAGAGAAACCTGATTGATTATTTGTTTTTTCCGGGCGCGGCAACTGCTACTATCATTATACCATACATGTAGTGAATGACCTTTTTTCGGGAGATTGCGGGGATCTTTCCCCACTGGATAGTGAAATCCGGAGCCGACCTACATGTCGGCTAGCAGGTGTTTTCCTATCCACGTATCTTCCACGAGCGGTGTACCGCCCCAGTCGGGACATGTTCTAACATCTCTCCTGGACTCGCGCTTATATGATAGTGTAGTCCTTGTAAGTGTGTGTGTGTAAGGAAGGGGTAATGATAGAACAAGGGAGAGGAAGGAAATATTGCGCACTCTTCACGACCCGTTCGTACAGTTACGACATTTGCCTGGTGCTGTTCGCAGAAACCAGGGAAAACTACCCATCACAGTAGCTGGCCGCCAGAATTCTCTTCCAGACATCATCCAAAAAGAGAATTTTGCATTTGTCTTGTAAAACATTTTTAAAATTGCTATGATTATGATTTCTATGATGTTTTCTGGTCTGGCGAGAAGGTAACTATGGATATGTAAAACGTTTCAGTAAATGAAATCCTTTTCGTTGAGAAAATTTCGTTGAGCGGGGCGGAGCGGGGCGGAGCGGGGCGGAGCGGGGCGGAGCGGGGCGGAGCGGGGGGAGCGGGACGGAGCGGGGGGAGCGGGGTCGGAGCGGCGGAGCGGGCGGAGACTGCGCCCGCTGGGCGGAGCGTGTTTGAGGGGTTTGTAGGGGCGGAGCGGGGCGGAGGGGGCGAGCGGGGCGGAGTCGGGGCCGGAAGGGAGCGGGGCGGAAGGGGGGGCGGGAGCGGGGCGGAGCGGGGGCGGAGCGGGGCGGAGCGGGGCGGAGCGGGGGAGCGGGGCTGGAGCGGGCGAGCGGGCGGAGCGGAGGGGGCGGAGCGGGGCGGGCGGAGGGCGGAGCGGGGCGGAGCGGGGCGAAGCGGGGCGGAGCGGGGCTGGAGCGGGGCGGGCAGGCGTCGGGCGAATCGGGGGGATCGGGGCGATCGGGGCGAATCGGGGCAATCGGGGGATCGGGGAGCGGGGCGTTTGGAGCGGGTCAGAAGCGGATCGGGGTAGGGACGGGTCGGGTGGGTCGGGTCGGTCGGGTCGGGGCGGCGGGGGGCGTGGGCGGGGCGGGACGGAAGGTGCGGGGGGTGCGGGGCGGTGCGGGAAGGGGGGGCGGGGCGGGTGGGGGCGGCGGGGTGGGGTGGGGCGGGGGTGGGCGGGACGGGAGGGACGGGGCGGGCGGGACGGAGGCGGCGGGGGGGACGATTAGCGGGGCGGGACGGGGCGGGGCGGGGCGGGCGCGGGTGGGTCCGGGCGGGCGGGCCGGACGGGGCGGGCGGGACGGGGCGGGCCGGGAAGGGGGCGGGCGGGCGCGGGCCGGGAACGTGGAGGACGGGACGCGGAGAGGCGGGGTGCGGGCGAGAACGGGACGGGGACGGGACGGGGACGGGACGGGGCGGGGCGGGACGGGACGGGAGGGACGGGACGGGACGGGACGGGAGGACGGACGGGGCGGGGCGGGGCGGGGCGGGGCGGGGCCGGGACGGGACGGGACGGGATGGGCGGATGCAAATGTCGGCCGATCGCCCGATAAGCGCATTAGCATGCGCGAGAAACGCAGGCGCGAGCGCTGCACCGCTCGCGGCGCTACCGGCCGCCGCGCCACAGTCGCCTCCGCCCCGGGTTCGGCTCCCGCCCAGGCTGTTCACCTCCCGACACCGTCGGCCTGATCCTTCCGACTCGGCTGGTTCTTTGCCTGTCTTCATTTTGTGTTAGGTTTTGTTAAATTATTGTGATTTATTATATGTGGCAATTATATGAAATAAATGAACAAGTCTCCATGAAGTCACCATTTCGGCCACTAAAACCACCTCGTAAATTTATTATATTATCCTTTTGGGCCTGGCAGCTCCTTTACCAAAAAAATATTTGTTCCTAACAGCATGATGTTCATACAATTGACAGTATTAATGCAATAAACTTCAATTAAGTGGCCCTTTTAAGACAATATGGATATGTAATAAAAATCCATTTGGTTCCACGTGTTTTATTTTACACTCAATTGATAAATTCAGATATAACTGTTATATTTCACTTTAATGATAATTTCTTTGCTTTAGTGGAGGAAGTGTGAACAGTTAAATTTGGAGCATCAGCTGCCAAACGACTTTTTCAGAAAACAGTCAAGGGCAAGGTATTCAGTGACGTATCGCCAACCGGAGAAATCTGAACAAGCAATCTGTATTTTTAAACCGCGTGGCAGTTGCTGTAGAGGCAGTGTCTGCTAGTTACCTTTCCCGCGGCCTTGACATGCCTGATTTCTTTGCGTAATGTTGATATAAGATTGCAAGATTACGTAAACAAATTCTATAGAGTGCTACAGTATGCCTAGTTCGCAGATATGATTATATATTTTCAACTCACTCATCTCTCTTGAAAAGTGTTCTGTCATACGGAAGAGGTAACTAACCGTCAATGACACAGTTCAAATGATTAAAAGTAGTGTTATAAAGCCAATTATTTATTCAATAAAAGATAATTAGAATGTGATAAATCTGAGGAATCATGTGAGGAAGACAGCTGAAATTGTCTGTCTACGCACAAACTGGCATTAGTATTTTTCATGACACGCGTTTTCAACATGTAAATTATAGGTAAATACACCTGAGAATTTGGAGCATTCCAATCCAAAATAATAAAAATAATTAGATATTTCGAGTGGTATTCTGGTTTTGAGGTACGTAGAGTTTACAAAACTACTTAATTTAATGGTGATTTAAAATCAGTTCTTTAAGAACAATGAGTATATATACTAAAAGTATAGACGCAGTGATTCAATGTTACTAAGGAGAGTACACAGTGTTATTAAGGTGAATTTGAAATAGGTGATTGGGGTATACATCCAGTTACTGTTCAATGGTACCGTTCATGATTAGTGAGGTTATTTTGAAGATTTGAAGGTTTTTACGTAGTTTTATTTCACTAGATCCACTTTTTTACTCTCATGTGTAAAGTTTTGCTCAATCAAAATAACAGATGACAAATATTGAAAACGAACTTTTCCTCTACAACCAAAGTATTAAAATGCTTTTTTGATTTCTTTTTGGAATTCTCTCAATGAGCAGCGTAATACACTGTCCTTTTATTGTAAAAGGAAAGTTGAAAATGAACCTCAATAAAATGTAGTGAGTGATGCAAAGAATTATTAACTTGAAGATGAAAAAGTTCGGTACTGAAACGGATGTCGAAGGCGATCATAAAATGACAGCTACTGCTGTGACGAGAAATCAGAATAAGTCTGACAATAATAATTTAAGTAATAGACAATAGTACTTAGTAAATATAAAAAGAGAAATACATGTTGATATCGTACTTGAAAATGTAATTAGTCAGTAATGAAGTGTAGTGGTAAATCAAGTAGAAGGAGTTTACGGCGGAGAAATAAGATTATTTGGTGTAGGAATCAGCTTATTTTGCAGACAGAAAAAGAACATCTAAACCAAAATATTGTTTATTTCCCGTTTTTTCTAGTATTCAGTACGAATTGTAACAGACTTTCTTATTAAGAATGATTAAAAAACGAGTTATTTATCTTATTACATTTACATTAATTACCATATTATTAACGAATAAGAAGCAATCCTACGCACAAGTATAAAAAAGTCGCTTTCAAACGAAATGAAACAGTATTCTCACTTGAGAGAATATGGAACGCCTTGCTCGTTCAAGTGCAAAACGAACTGCATATGATCACAGGGTTTACGTTGAGATATGTAATCACGGGGTAAACATTTTCTGTTTATACATATTCATGATGAATGCATTGCATTTCATGGACTATTGATTTAATGACTTCTGCTCTGCAATTGTATGTTACCTGAAGAATTGGTGGCTGCCTGATTGCGGGGAACAGTGTTTTACGACAAGCTCCTTCCGACAAGGTCCTTCTACAAATGACAAAAGCCGAAATTGTTGGGCATTGCTAGTTACTAAATTTGCCGTAAAATGCTGTTTTTCTGATCAACTGATAATAAGAAGAGGTTCTAAATTACTCCTGTAAGATATTTTATTGTATAGTATATTTCAGATGGTTGCACAATGACCTTTTTCAAATTCTAACAAGCAATATAAACACCTTAAGCACTGAAGATCACGTTTAATACATACAATTTATTCTCGTGAAATATCTTAAACTCATAAAACGAATGTAATACATAGAAAATTGGTAGATCTCTTTCACAAACTGCAATAAACTTTCGCAAAATAGCATTAAACTGCCTAATGTTAACTACTGAAAGTGATTTTCTTTATAGTGTTTATTATATACCACAATTATAGCTAAACTAATATTTCACGAAGAAAGTACAGTAAAAAATATATTTTTCTACTCCCAATCTGTAATTCTCGTATTATATGGTTGCAGTTAGTTGCATAATGATAGTAATTATGATACAGCTTTATTATAGTAAAAGTGTTTGACTCAGAAGTAAACATCTGAGAACTGATTAGTTAATAAGCTCAAAAGCAATTAGAACAGAAACTGACTTTGATGACGTTTATTTAATAAATTGAGTCCTATCTTGTCTCGTGTTCTGCTCGTTTGAAGTCGGACTGCGTTTCTGCTTAACCAATACCATCTGGAAGACGTGGTGAATGTCCGCGAAGTGACATTGGTTTAGCACTGCATTCCAATAGTGGAAAAATACTGTATGAAATTTCATGTAAAGGCTTGTTCCTGGCCCTCTGTTAACAATTTATTAAAATCAGTTTTGTAACCAGCATTACTATTGGAACACATGTATTAACACCCCAAAAAGTACACTGAAAGTTTTACAAAGTAGATAAAGAACTTTGTTCGAGATGCGTATCGCAATATCGTTTAACAGCATCGATTGGTTATCAAACAATGCCTAATGGATTCGTTTGAAAATTTTCCAATTTCGTATTGTAGTCAGTTGTCTTGCGATACTTATTTCGTATTGCTGTCAGTTGTCTTGCGATACTTATTTCGTATTGTTGTCAGTTGTCTTGCGATACTTATTTCGTAAATGACTGTCGCAGTGACATATCAAACTATCGGCAATTTCATTAACTGATTGGTTACGTAATGTAAGGGGCTTTAGGGCTCGTGGCTAGTTCTTGGTCAGCGTGCTCGCTTTTCACTACCCGGCCCAGGCCCTTAGATTTCCGGTCGAGCCAAGTCTATAGTGTGCGTTTTCCTTGCAATTTTCAGTGTATGTTGCTGTGTGACGATGAGAAAATTAACTTCTCTGATTGAGAAGACCGAAATACGGCGTGAGGATGTCTACTTGCTAATCATACGTATCTCCTTAACCCATGGCCGCGAGGCAGGGACGTAGCCCGTAGGCCTGAGCCCGTTCACGGGCTGTCGCGCCAAGTACATACATACATACATACATACATACAATGGTATTTATGAACTACAGTAAACCTTTGTTAGCATGTACTCGCTTAACTCGCTAACTTTTCCTCAACACAAAGTGTGGCTCCCAGCAAGGAACCACAGGAACATCAGATGTATATAATAATGGGATGCCACAATTTTTATTACACGATCATTGCAGTTCCTCTGACCGGAAGGTTCTATGTTCGAGTCCCAACAAAAGCAAGATTTTCGACACTAGCATGTCAGCTAGGTCAAAATCATTCGCTTCTGGAGGAGAATTCTAGAAGCCGCTGCTCTGATCGGTAGTTTTCTGTGGGTTCTCCGATCAATACTAGGATAATGCCGGAACAGTACCCTACCAAAAGGAGTCACGACCTTTCCTTTTTCATCCTTACACACACTTACTCTAACATTCACTACACTACCACACATGCCGGGTCACAGGTCGGGAGGTTAGATCTTGACCCGTCAGGGGGCGGTGCTACGCTGATGGGAGATACCTGGTTGAGGGAAACCCCACAAGCCAATAGTAGGTAGGCACCGGATCTCGCCATCTAGCAGGGGAAGATTACAGCCACCTCCCGAGGGAAAACATGTACTACACTTACGAGACTAATGACCTCGGTCGTTGACACGCCCAGGATCACAACCTATCAACCAATGTTTATTTTATTGATTATTTTGGTCGCTTGGAATTCATGTTAACGAGAGTTTACAGTAGTATTTATTTGAAGCAACAATAATAGTTATATGACCATTGTACGTATTCCCTATTTCGGTTCGTTTTTCTCCCAAATATAGTCCATGCAAATGTGACCAGTCATGGATAGTAACGGTAGCAATCGAGGCCACTTGATATGAAACACGTCGCCTTTTATTATACGTACAAAGTGACCCGAATCTTACTAAGGATCTCTGGACGAATTTTATAATATCTGTTCATAATATCATGTAAACCGTCTAGAGGTTTAATAAATTACATCACATAAAAGTGATTCAATTTTTTCATGGGTAGCAATTATGTAATATAAATGGAAAACATTGTTAATACTGTAGTTGATTTACAAAAACAAATGAATGCAAATAAAAAAGGGTTTTATGAATAATTAATATTGAAAGAAAATGCAATTAATTAATGAGTACTCACGGCGGTTTAGTTTGTGTGAACTTGAAGGTAGTTTTCAAAGGGCTAGAATCACACTTTTGAAGAAGGTACTCACCTGTAAAAATAAAACAAACGTTATAATAGATGTAGTAAAAAATGGAAAATAGGCAAGCGTGGGAACAACTATCATTTGAACATTGAACACAACATGTCTTAACAATATTTAAAAAAAGTTATTACCGATCAAGCCAAAAAAAAAAACATTCCGAGAAAAAGTTATGGATTGAAATGACAGTGAAAAAGTAAAACAAACTTCCAACGTTTCAACAAACATACAATACAATGGTCCGCTGTTCAGAGTTGGCCAAAACACTCGCCAACCGGTTGCCAGAAATTAACTCATCCCGTACTGGCCTTGGCTGTGCACGGCGTGTGTGCAATACAATAAAAGAAAAATCATGAGCTTCTTAAATATTTGGAATCTATTTTTGCAGAATAGCTTAAAAGGTTTATTATGAAGCGCTGTCAGAAATTATGAGCGCTAATATACGATGGATACCAATGGATTTCTACGACTAAATTCTAAAATTTCCTTAAATGTAGTTTCAATAGTTCTTGTGTTTTAATTTGTAAATTAAGTTTTTCATAATCCGATCTACTACTGAAAAAGTGAGTGAAAATACTCCATACATTTGTTAACTGTATTTTGTGATCATTCTGGAGTTGGACTGAGCTTGTTCTCAAATATTAAGAACGTTGTAGAGAAGCATTCAATCCTCCTCTCGGCTGCAGTAAAGTGGGGCTCTGACGTGTTGGAATTTCCAAAAACAATGATATTTCTAGTACTATATTTTGCATTTCATGTAAATAGTTTGAAATTCAATTGATGGAAGTTTATATCCAGTTAAAAACAGTTTTTAATGTAGGAAATATCTTGAGAATTATCTTCTGAAAAATGTCGTCGTATGTTAAGAAGCTTCAAGTGCATCAAGTACGAACGTATCTCTGTTCATGTAGTAAAGAATTTCATCACTAGAACTAAATTCCTATTGAAATAAAAATGTTCAACCAATAAAATAAATATTTTTTTTAGAGAGTAAAGAAACACATAAATAGAAAATTTTCAAAACATTTTTACTACTTTCCTTAAAATAATTAATTCAAAAAAGTTCAAAAGGCACCATTTTATTTACAAGAAACATTTTGTCAGAAGTGTAGTTTGTAATTTAATAATTCGAGTACCAACTCTTTCTTAATAGAAGCGAGTGAATGAGTGACACTTAAAAGCCTAAAAAGCATTCCCACATTTAAATGAAAATGAACATCTTACAAGAACTCGACGTCAAAAGAGTGTAAAGGACGCCCGAGCTAATGGTCTCCCAGACTGCGTAGGAAGTCTGGTGACCTTGTGAGCCCTCGTATTCACGGGCAGTGATGCATTGTCCTCCGGGGTCGTCATTTCGTGTGAGGCGTGGCCTGCGTGTTTCCTGGCGCGCTTTCAGAGAGCAAACGCTGACTCAAGGCGTTATTTTCATTCATATACGCTCAGGGAGCAGGTGCGCTCTCAAAATTAACGCAACGGCCGCGGGCACAAAAGCCCTCGCACACTTTCTCTTTCCTCTACATTATGGTGGCACAGATTAGAAGGATAAAGAGCTATCTGGGTAGAAGAGTATGTTAATTTCAGTTTTCAATTTTTAGATAAATTCAGAAAGTGGAATGGAAAATGGAATCCTTCGACGATGGCTTTGTTTATTCTACCTAAATTATTCTTCTAGAAAAAGTAGTTCTCATGAAATAACGACGACGAAGCAGGTCAGTTAACGTCAAAATAGTATTTACTATTGAATAAAATATAAGTGTTCTTATCACACAAGTTTCTCGAATGTGGTTTATGTAGAGTATATTTGCCAGAAAAATTGGTCTTCTAATTTTGATCAAAACATTTCTGATTTTATTTTCTCAATCAGCGTATGTGATTTAGTAAATAACACATGATTTCAAATCGCGGCAAAACACAAAGTGCAAAGTTGTTGCACTGTATAGTGATTCCGGGCGCGTCAAACTAAGGTCATTCGTCTCGTAAGTATACTGCATGTTTTCATCACGAGAGGTGGCGGTGATCTTCTCCCACTAGACGCTGCGATCCGGTGCAAACCTACCGTCCTCTTGTGGGGTTTTACCATTCAGGTGACTCCCACCACCAGCCGGGACAGGCTCTAAACTCCCGACCGGTCTTCCGACAGGTATAATGTAGTGCATTTGAGTGTAAATATGTTTGTTAGTAAGGGGAGAAGAGATGACAAGGAAAAGGTAAATGAAGTAAAGATGAAGTAAAGATGAAGTAAAGATCGCGCGCTGTCGTGGCCTGCTTGTTATGTACTGCTCTGGCACAGTCCTGGTGTTGATCGGAGAATCCACGAAAAGCTTACCGATTAGAGAAGCCGGCTGGTAGAATTCTCCTCCAGACAGCGGATGAATTTAATCTAACTAACAAGCTAGTGTCGAAAATCCTGCCAAGGTGGGGTCCAGAACCGTAGAACCTCCCGATTAAAGGTACTGCAGTGTCATCAGTTGACGCCCCGAGCCAACTTTGTCGGTCGACCTTGGTTGACACTCCTATTTCGGGGTCCGCTGAAGGATCCATCCGCAGCCCCTGCCTTTGTCCTCAGGCGCTCCGCGCTCCGTCGCCCGCGCGGCAAAGACCCGCGACGCGCGCCCGCGATTTTGGCCGGCGGGACACGCCCCACCGACCCTGCCCCTCGCCGCGTCGCGGTGTCGCACTCCGCCCCCCTCCACCGCGCAGCAATCTCGACACCACCGCCGCCGGCGCCACCAACTCCGCGTTTCCGACAAAGCCAACTCGAATCGGCACCACCACTATTGACATCACCACCATTGGCATCACCCTAACACAAACTATCATCACCATCACCACTACGATCACAACCTTCTCAACGACCAGCACTGACATCCTCGCCCCCCCCACACACATACACACACACGCATCGTGTGAGATGGCTTAGGGCAATTGCTGATGCTACTGCAGCGTCTCCGACCGGGGGATTCTACGGATCGAGTCCGGGCGGTGACAAATTGTTAACTCTAGCTAGATAAAAGGGTAGGTCAAATTCATCCACTGTCAAGAGGAGAAATCTAGCCACTGGGCTCATCGGGGTTTTCCGTGGTTTCTTCGATCCAGACCAGGTGAATGCAGGAGATGAACTTAACAAATGAACTGCGGCTCCCGTTGCCGGAGATACCTGAAGTGAAAACTTTCGTAAGGCGGCGTGTAGGTCGGCACTGGTTCTCAGGAGATCATCGTCACATCAAGGGATAAACAATGCACTACACGTACGGAACTAATGACTGTATCATGACGCAATTGGAATAAGAAATGTTTAATCAACCACCACCATTAAGTCCACCACTACCATCACCACCTCTACTAAACTCGGGTTTCGGGAGTGCAAAATGCGAAGTCTTGAAGGTAAAAGAAGATAGACGAGCAGACAAGCGCGCGAACATATACACACCAAATAATTTTCTGGTAAGTATTCGCATAAAATGCGTTCGTAATTATGAGTTCGACACACTCAAGGATGTATTATGTTAACGCGAATCTAGTCCTCAGTTTGGACACGCGTAGCGAAACGTCACAATTCCACGAAGATGTGTACGAAGACAGCCGAGCGGAGTCGAGCGTTCGAAGAGTCAGTGCTCTCCCGAGAAGCAAGTCATTTACATGGGTTTGGAGGTTGAATCGGAAGTTCCTTCCTTGAACCAGAAGTATTTCCGAGCAATTGTGACGCTTCGCTACGCCTGTCCAAGTTGAGGACGAGACTCGGCCCTTCGGCTCTCGCGTTAACATAAAACATACTTGAGACTGTCCAACACATAATTATCAACGCATTATATGCAAATTCTCATCTTTAAAATCATTTGGCGTGTATATGCTCGTTCGCCGGCCTACACGACTATTTTTGCGTAACTTCGTAGCTCCGCATTTCGCTCTCCCGCGACACGAAGCTCCACGCACACCACCACCTCCATTTAGACCAACACCACCATGACCACTACTGCCAGATGCGACACCTGCGGCTTGCTTCTGGAGGCAACAGTTGTGGGCAGAGATTTTGGAGAGTGCCTGTGGCCAGGGGACCACGGACACTGAACACAACAGACTCAGGCTTTACGCATGGTCGCACCAGAAGCTATCTCTGTTCCGCGTGAGCGGATCCAAAGAAAGCTTTTCAGGCGATTTTCTGTGTATGAGCACGTTATATCGATCTATTTTCGTGAAGAAATATCGCAAAATTCATTGGTAGGAAATAATCCATGTAATTTACGCAAGTTAGATCAATATTTCCCCCTTAATAATTTAGTCTCACATTCGTGTCCCAATGAAATTCTTCGAAGTTTATCTTAAAATTTACACGTTTGTTGATTACTCTCGAATATCAACTCATTCTTGTTTCAATTGTGGTTTACTGAACATCACATTTTAATTTTTAGCCAGTGCAATATTTCTTTTGTATCAAAGCATTGAATACGTACTTTAGTGATAAGGTAAGTAGCGCCGATTATGAACGAAGGAAACTTTCTATCGTCCTCATGTATTGGGCGATTAAAACACTTGCAAGTCGAGGAAATGATAAAAAATGAGTGCACAGAGACATGAAATATAATTTGTTCCCGTCATTATAGGTTGCATACGCGTGATACATGCCATTGAGATACACATTTTTATGTTGAACAAGTGGTACTACAACAGCACTTCATTTCTCGCGACATTGTTAATGGCTATGAAAAATTATAATACGACATCCTGTCTTACTATTCAAATAACATTTGAAAAATTGTTAAACAAACGAAGCGTGAAAAAAACATTTTAAACTCAAATGCACGATGTCTTTAAGCCGCAAATAAAATTATAGGTTTATATTAACGGGACGGAAAGGCAGTCGTCATGATCCATTCTCTTATTTGAGCAACGTTACAACGGGTTATAACAAGCAACAGTGAACGCTAATTCTTATGAGACACAATTTTTGCCAATTAGCATTTTTAGTATCAATAGAAAATGAAAATAGATAGAAAAAATATAATATTAAATATAATATTGCAGCATCCAAGTGCCTAGTGTCATCATTCATTTTACCTTCACGAGGCGCAGTAAATTCGGAGCCAACGACTATGTTCGACGCCAAATTACTCAAAGAATACTCATATATTTGAAACATTTAACGGGACCTTATTTAAAGTTCTGATTTTGATGAACACATTCCATCAATAAAAATTTTTATTTTCATAATTTTAGTTGTAGAAGTACGCCGAAAACATCGAATATCAATTTTGACGGTTTAGCTGCTAGCGTTGTTCACAGACGGACGGACGGCCTGACGGACGGCCTGACGAACGGCCTGACGGACGGCCTGACGAACGGCCTGACGAACGGCCTGACGAACGGCCTGACGGACGGCCTGATGAACGGTAGAAATTACAAGTTCATAAATTTCGAACATTCAAAATGTAAATCTCGCAGAATAATACTCCAGAAATCTTTTCAAGAATATTGCCAAAGAATCAATTAAAAACCTTCACCCCAGATTTATTATTTTTTCAAGAGCAACGAACATGTAATGGTGATAAAATCAAAAAACAAGAGAAAAACATATTCTCGTAAAAGATATTTGAAAGTAGTTCAAAGAGACAGAAAGACAATTGAAAAGGTGTACATAAATACGTCAATAACAATTTACACATGGGGGAATTTTAACAGAATTACATCAAATAGGCAAGAAGATCAAAGTTCTGAAAATTGTTTGGAGATTGAGATTTTCTATAGTGATAAAATTGGCAGTCCTGTAATCCGATGCCAGAAGAGTTAACATAATATTTTCCGTTTTTTTATAGTTGCAACCCACCCCTGAAAAAAATGCATATTTTTTTTAATTACTCTGTATCTATTTTACTAATTTCAGACACTAAGGAAGTGAAAAAAATCTATGCAACCCGCCACAATGTCCCTGGTGCATATAGTTTTGTTAGATAACCCAGGAATTCGGGGGGAAAAGAAATAAATTTGATTTTGACTGAAAATTACAAATACTTGTATGTTTCCGCCTGTTGTCTTACGGCGCATACCGACTGAATTCTCTTACTCACTGCGTTACTGCTTACGACAGACTGCAAGAGGAGTCACTGCAAATTCGCTCTTCACATTTTGTGTAATGGAATATAATGTATTTGATTTTTTTATGTGTTGAGAACTCTTGTACTGTGTATCTGCATATAGTGTACCACAAAAGTGGCGATAATCCAAAACAATTGTGGCTGGAGTTATCTCGAATTACGGAAAACACGGACTACACGAAAAAAAGGAAATAAATAACAGAATTTCCAACTACAATATATAACAAAGCCAAATTTAATGTACAGATACTATTAAAATTACAAATACATAGATGAGTGTGAAACGGTCACAACAATGTGGCAGGCAAATAAACTGGCACCAATGACTGAACACATTGTCTTCGACGCGATGTTGCCAACCCGTCAAGAGTCATCTCTTGATTATAGCCAACACCATTTGGAGCGCACACCCTAGGTGGTGGTGTTATAGGCGTTTGTGTAGCTTGTTTGGTGAATTGGCGTACATCAAGCATTTTTCCCATCTCAGATTGCACGGAAACTCGGAATCTCGGAGACTTTACTGTATCATGTTATCGCATTATTGGTAAAGAATAATTTTTCTATTTTTTTAAAATTATGGTAGTGTTACTTCTGGATGTCGTTGCGGAAATGGCGTCTGTCCCGTGGGGTCGCTGCATGAGTGTGGCAGAAGGCCGAGGCAGCGGGGGTAGGAGTGGGGACCACTTCAGCCTCCCCCACCCGACAGCGTTGAGGGCAGCTGATGGCGACAGACTTTTGGCACTCGCCTCGCCTCCAGCCCGTGAGTCACCCTGTCATTTTGTCACTTCTCATACTCTGCGAGAGGCTGCGAGAAACGGAAGAGGGCAAGCATAGCGGAGATCTGCCGCAGTGCCCTCCTGTGCGTTCAATTTTCCTCTTGACAAAATGACTTTATTAATTATTGTAATGATTTCTTGATCGTAATAAAGACGCATTATTTATGTAACAATTTATTGTTTGTTATACAATCATGACGTTTCAACCCTATTTGGAGCCTTTATCAAAAAATCTAGTGTCCCGGTTACAATATCTAGTAACAAACGGCAATTATCATTAAACTTTGACCGGATGAAGATTACGACTTAACCAGGTTTTTTATACTAATTACTTTTTTACCAAAATGCTGTTTGTTTATCATATGTCAAAAAACCTGGCATTTAATTTTTTGAAAAGATAATTGGGGTCGAAAACGGCAAGAATTTACAACACGAAATAAATTGTTATAAAAAAAATACTGAGTCTGTTTATTAAAGTCAAGAAACCATCACAGTAAAATAAACAAGATAACAGACGTTAATATATTCACTATAATTTTGTTAATTACGTTTAGCGATGCTGTGGTGAGTCGAAAATAAAATTTTATTAACGGTGTTGAAACAATATCTTTCAATATAGTGTGAGTGAACATTACATTTAGAATTATAGTGATCAGAATAGAATCAAATTAAGAGGAATACCTTATTGCGCTTTAATTTTACTCTACACAAAACGATTTTTTTAAATGTTAATCTGTGATTCTATACACAGACACATGAAAGATAAATGTTTCTGATATAAGCAAATAGTATTATTTAAAAATAGATATTATTGGATTAAAAGTATGATTTCGTCGAAAAACGATCCTGAAAGTAATCTCATAATGAGAATGTACAACCAGTGAATTCCATTAAATCACATTCACCTTTGTTTCTATTATCCAGTATTGTTACAATATACAAACAGTCAAACAATATGCCTTCACATAAAATATTGATACATATTTTGTTTCTTTCAGGTATTTCAATAAAATTAATATAAATCACTATATAAGTTTTAGTTCATTTAATTCCGTAATTAAAAATCGCTACGAAGTTAAGCAAGTGGATATGTTTTTGAGAGGTTATCATCAAAGCACTTATTGAATTTTATATGAATACTTTACACTTTTGAAGATTTTCCCTTTTCACACATCTCAGATAAATTCAGAGAAGAATGTTCCAAAGACCTTTCTTCATCACGTCATTGAACAATGAAAAATATTAAAAAACACTCGTTTAACAAATGGATATCATTACGATAGAATGCCTCATTAACTAATGAAAAATATTAAACAACGCTTGTTTAACAAATGGATACCATTACGAGAGGATACGTTATCGCAAAAGCATGTATGAATTTCACAAAGTAACTTCGTCGTTTGAAGTGAAGTGCATAACCGAAAAGTTCCAACTCTTCTCGGTCCGGTGACTTCGATTTCGTAATAGCACACTCTACGCTACTTCTCAAGCGCACGCCTCGCCCGTGACTTACTCACGCGTGTCCGCACGTGCGGACGCCCATTGTGAGCGCGTGATTCACTGGGGCCACTGCGAGATTTATGCGTGAGGGCCATGTAAAGAAGGGCCGCCTCTTTGTGGGCAGGGGGCAGCATGGGGAGATGAGATTGGGCAGCATTCGTATTCAAGGACTGTCACAACTGTCACAAAGATGAAGAGAGTAACACAATATCAAACCTTTTACACGAGTTTATGAAATTCTCTTCGCCTATCATACAATGCAAACGACCTCGACTCGCCTCGCTCATGAAAACCGAAGAAATACTAGAGTGTTTACGCGGAAAAGTGAATTGTTTATGTAAGGTCGGTGTCTCGATTTCGAAATTCTATGGCGCTGTATTCTTTATCAGCCTGCTGTTTTGGCGCGTCAGAACGGAGCAAAAACTGTGTGATACATATCAGTTCATACACGCGAAAATGATGGGATATAACAAGAGAGGTAATCGATTTCCTTTCACTCAGGCACAGGTAACATGGATATGTTTTTAAATATTTAATGTTCAAAGCAGACTCACATGACAATGCGAACTGACAGTCTTGATACTTGCCCTTTTCAGAATCTTCTCTTGCCCGAAGCAAGAAAGACGTTTCTGCCTGTCTTCTACCCAATCTTTCAAGCTTTCACACAACTAGTTATTTCGACGCATTAGAAGTACTAAAAGAATAATTTTGATATTGATGAAATGTGGAACGTCTATTCTGACTTTAAGAAATCAACAGCAGAATCCACATAAAGGATAAAGCTGAATATTGACTGATTGTAATTAGGTATAGACGTAGGTACAATCGTGACATGTATTTTTTGAAACAAATGATTAGTACATGTTGTGATTGAGAGTTGTTAGTGATTAAATGTTGAATAAGTGGCAAAATATTTCACAATATTGCAACGAAGAACTGGGCAAAGGTATAACGAAGTTGTATGGAAACGCATATTTTAGGACACACAGACACACACAAAGAAAAGAAAGCAGAAGTTCATGAAACTGACACTGATTCAAAAATTCACCGGAGATTCTGAAAGTAATTAAGCAGAGAGATTATGCCAGAGAGTTCGCCAGCCGCTTGAGGTTCATCACCAACATAAGGTAATGCGCCTCCAGAGAGAGGACCAGGAAAAGTTCGCGACTCGTTGAGTCCCACGGCTAGAACAAGGCAGACACAGAGTAAAAAGGGCGCGGCGGCAGAATTCCCCGAAACAAAGCGAGAAGAGCGCTGTCATGCCCGTAAGGTGACGCTAGTCGCCGAAGGAGATAAAATCGCGTTCGCAAAAAGATGCCCTCAAGTATGCAAATCGAGGGAACGCGGAACTGTTGTCGGCCTGCGGACGAAAAGAATGACTCGCCGCTCAGCGCGGTGGGAAAGCATCGTCGTTTACAAATAGCCCTGTTTCCTTTTATGGAATAAATGTATTATTTGTATTAGAACTTCCCTCGATGGACGAGCCCTTCCGTAGATGTTATCCTCATCCTACTTAAGACCTATTCATCGGTGACCTGATTCAATAATAATAATAATAATAATAATAATAATAATAATAATAATAATAAACAATAAGTTCTTGGTACATGTTTGCATAATAGTTCACATTAGCCTTTTCACAGTGTTGCAACTACAACATAATATATCTGTGGCCCCATTTATAACTGGCTTTGGTAGAAGTCTTGTTAAGGCTTCTGGCATTTAATGGTAGAGGTAAACTAACAGGAGATTGTATGACTTTTGTGCTTTGTTCAATTAATGCAAAAGGTACTTGGTTGGAAACAGTTGGCTTAGACCGTAGCATTATAATTCTTAAAGTCCAAAAATCCGTGATTCTGGACACAGGTAGAATTGTTTACACTGTGGTAAATCAGCACTAGCGTAGGTCGAGAATGTCTGTACGGCCACTCACACAGTAAACACCAGAGGTAAACTCTGAAAGAAAGAATATATAATAATAACGCTTTTCCTTCTTATTTTGTATAAAATATTTACATTTTTATTTCTTGGAATGTTACTAACCATTCAGTTTCGTTGGTTAGTAATTCTTAATTTTCATTCTTTTGTCTGAGCTACTTCTATTTATTATTTTTTTGCGTCAACTTTTCACGAATTTTAACAAAATAAAATTTATTACTTTTTTCAAACATGAAGAATAGGTGAAACTATAATCAACACCATAAAACTATTTCAGAAAATGCAATTACTAACATCTATAAAATACATCTAAAGAAAATAACGTATAACAATCCTAAACTTTATTGCAAAAAATAATTGATTTACTTAGAAGTATACCATTATTATTATGTTTTAATATCTAAATCTTTTGGTGGGAATGGAGATGAGTCCATCGTCGGGTTAAAAATATTGAAATAGTATCAGGATGAGGAAGGAAAGTCTTCTCGGGGTTATGGCTGATGGAAGTGGTCCGGCTCAGCCTGGAATTGAAGGAAGAAAACCACGAACGCGACCGTCCAGAGCAGGCGGCCGCTAGAATTCCAGCCCTGTTGCCGGCTTCTCTCGATCCAGTTGCTTAGCTGGTGGCAAAAATGTCCGTCGGGACTCAATGCTGGGAACGCGTGTTCCGCTTAAGTTCCACCTCTTACAGTACCACATTGAATGTATTCATGATCAGAACTGTAAATATTTCAGGCGTACGAATCAAATTAATCTTTCGCCTTTGAAATATTATGCCATCCGTTGATGTTCTCGAGTTGTCCACCTTAGTATTTGCCCGTGAAATTAAAGCACAAAGATTATAATGACTTTATTTTAATGTTATGAGCAGTTCTCTGTATTTAAGTTATATAAACGTTTCAAAACACTGATCTTGAAAATAATTACACTTGCATAATCGACGAAAGATATCGGCGCTCAATCACAATTATATGACAAAAGTTTAACTTAGGTTAATTACAAAATCGAGACTTCGTTACCTTACTGAGCTTACTTCATCTCGGTAATAATATTTTATTCCTATCGTGTTCAATTCAGGGAATGGACGAGGCCGTCTATTGCGTAGGATCGTCGGTACCCTCGAACATCTTAATCACGACCAAATCGGCTCCTGAAGACGAATACCTAAACTCTCAGTCAGAGTCCCCAGCTGGCCTTCGTTGAAATAACCTTCGACACAACGATGCAGCAAAACACCGAATACGTAATAGCAGCGGGGCGCCCTGCCACCTGGGTGAGTCACCCTCCAAACACGCACGCGCCTCCACCCTCCGGCCGCCCGCCCGCCCGCCTGGCGCTGCTCGGGC
>BOPP01000001.1:20644184-20729690 GCA_017312745.1 Gryllus bimaculatus
GCAACCGAAAACTTGACATGCACAACTTCTCACGTTTTACCCGCACGCATTTCATGCGTGAATTTGACGGAGTTCCAAAAGTGCTCTTCTTACAAGAAACGCCCTATACTCTGCCGAGGCGCGAAGACCCCTCCGCAACGGATATCGAGCAGAATATCTTTACGGTGCCATTAGAAGCAACAACAGCAGCAGTGAAGTTGGGGCCGGTCGTGGCGTCGGAGGAGGGTCGAGGCACTCCGGGGAATCAAAAGGCGGGAACGCCCCCCCACCCCACCCTCTACCTCCCTCGCTCGCTCCATCTTCCGGGAGCTGCGGCGGTGCAGCTGGCAGAACGCCTTCGGTGAATTACTGACGTCACCGAGCGACGCCGGTGCCAGTTGCGCGAGGTCAGCGCAAGGGGGTTGCTATGGCGACCACGCCCCCTACATTTTTCTCCCGGCCTCCCGGCGGGGACGCTCCGGCTCAGCGCGGCCGATCGCGTTAAGAAAGTGTGCGAGTTTGTGATTGGACGCGCCATTTATCACTGGGAGGCTTCGTAGTTTCGGACAGGAGCTCTATTCCTCGTATGATGTGAGAAGGAACTGGAAAAAATAATGTTGTTTTCGTCTTTCATCATTTTGCACGGTTTAGTTATACACTGTGCGAAGAATAAGTATAATACTTAACATTTTCTAATTTTCCTGCAATTTAATATTATCTTTGTAATATATGCCACGAATTACAATTTGAGTGATGTGCCTAATTTAAAATTATTCATGTAAGTTTTGAGGAACTGAAAGAGTGTCCAATCAATGAAAACTTGGCCAGATCGCATCGTTCTCGTTACTTAAGTCAACTGCAGCTAGCCTATTGGAAAGTTTGAGTTAAAGAAAAAATATGAGACTACTCCGTTGGTAATCTATACATTCAATTCAATATAATACTTTAATTGAATTAACAGTTATTTTTCGTGCAATCTCTCCAAAGAATTCTCTATGATATTCACTCATGACTAGTGTATATACACTGATGTCGGATAATACAATTGGAGTTTAATCGTTATGTCGTTAGTATTAAAAATCCAAGGCAAGGAAAATGTTGAGTTAAAATGTACATTTTTTTAACTTTTGATTTTGCCAATTGAAAATGATTTAGTACTTTTCTTTGCTTAGTCGTTGAGTATATAATTTAATAATAATGTAATAAATTAATGAAGATGGGAGGTAGATTGTATGGCGGAAAGTTTGTTCCGGAAGCAATATTTAATCAATTTTAATAATCGTAATTTATATATCACGTCTCTGGTGCCTTCAAATAAGGAAAGTTTAATTATTTTTCATTAATCTTACTCGATCTAGTAACGCAGGACCTGTTTGTAAACAGCATTTGCCATAAATATATTTACCAAAACCATTTGTATTAAGAAGGAATTATAGGAAATATTAAAATATACTTCCCTATTTGGAGTATTTAATACAATATATTTGAAACGTTTCTGTTTTTTGATTTTTGATTTATGAACTTAAGCACCGAACTCGAGCAAAATCTTCATGGCTTTACTTACTTTCATATGATATTTCCCAATTCTGAATTTTAATAGGTTTCAAAAAATTTTAGCGACCCCCAAGGGCTAATACTAATAGATCATAAATGCACAATGAATTCGTACCAAATATTATCGGTATAAAAAGTCGTAATTTTAATATATTAAAGTTGTTTAAATAATGAATATTAATTTATTTAACGTATTTGGATTCTTTATCATTTAGTTATATTCCGTTTTGTTGAGTGATTGAAGCAAAATAAAACTGAACGAATAAAAAAAATCACTGAACAAAAAATACAAGCACGTTCTTTGTTATCTTTATCAGTAACTTGAACACTCGGCTCATAAAACACAATGTGCAACTTGACGCGCAGCCAATTCACAGAGACTAAAACATTTACATTGAAGACTAACGCATTTGAATTAATATGCGAAAACATTAAGATGGCATATTCAAATGAACCTCCTCTAACATATATACAAATGTATACTCGAACAGAATTATTGCCATTAATCACACAACGCAGATAAGGATTTCTCAGTCATGACGACATGACCTTTCATTTTTTCTCTTACTTATCCATGAATAAAATGTTTTTTGTATTCAATGATGATCCTTTGTTAGTAACGAATCCCATCAAGTGAAATCTTCCTAGAGCGCCAGGACGTGGCGCTATTAGGGAGTTGCCATAGCAACCACCTCTCCCCGGGCTCTTTTCTTCCGTCCCGCGGGGGGGGGGCGCCGTCGACGGCCACGATTGATTCGGAAATTAAGAAATTTGCGGGTCGGCGATCGGGTCCGCGTTTTCGTCGTGGGTCGGTCGCTCGCTCGCCCGCCCGCCCGGTCCTGTTTGGGTTTTTGCGGCGGCGTTCAAGTCCAGCAGGAGGGCTCCGCGCGCGCCCGGCGTTCAAGTCACCGGCGCTGACCAGCGGCGTTCGCGGCCACGCACGATGGACAGCTTTCTTCAGTTATTTACTTTCTTTCCCAAAACGGTCCAATTTACTCAATTCAGGTACATATGATAAGAAAAATTATTGTATATCACTTTTGCAAAATTTAAGAGGTCTGGAAGTTACAAATTCATTCGATGTTGAGATACACTTTCTTTGTTACTATAAATGTTATAAAATGGGATTTTCTCTCTTTTTCTCATTATTTTAAGCTGTTTTTTCTAATTAAATCTGTAGTTCATTATTTTCAATTGTATTAAAATTTCTTTTAAAGTCAAGCTTGTTAACAATACAATATGTATTTCATGACTACCAACCATCTAGTATACACATTTACACTGTGAAATGCTTTCGTCAAAAACACATCGCCAACTAGGCGACTTCAAGTTAACTTTTAATGTATAGTTCTACATGAAGTTCAAGAACGATTAAAGGTGAGCGGTCTGAAGCATGCCATTTGACACCGAACGGGCATCAGAGAGGAAATTGATCTGAGAAAACCCGAAAACGAACCATTGTAATTCGATTTCTGACGCACTACTCGTGCGCCACCAGCTACTCAACTGTTATCCAAAATTCGCACCGATTCGGCATCCGAATCTATTACCTATTACGAAGTGTCTACAGTCGCAAATTTAATTCCATTACAGGAATATATTTTATCTGCTTGTTTCCCCTATCCGACCCATCGTGCGACACTTGTGAGGGGGAGAGGGAGTGGGAGGGGGNAGGGGGGAGAGGCATGAGACAGCGGCAAAGGGGGCGGATGGAGAAAGGGGGACGCAAACTTAATTTCACTGGGATATATCTTTGCCTGTTGTTTCATAGGAATATATCTTTGTCCGCTTGCATCCCCAATCTGGCCCACCGTGCGGCGGTGGGAGGGGCTGTGGCAAGGGGGTCAAAGGGGGGAGGAAGCGAACGCAAAAAGGCGCTTCGCGCTTTGCAGAATGCTAATGCGCGAGCATCACAGGCCGCCGCGGCGAGCTGCTTTCCTTTCCGATAGCCCTGTCCTCCCCAGAAGCGCCACAAGCCATCACGACCGTCCAGGTATTTACAACGCGCGCACTTCTCATGAGATGCAGCAAGATTTGAAGATTCCTTCTTTTTTGGAGAAATAGAATTACATGGCCGTTAAACTTGTTGGTTGTTGGATCAGAACGCACAAAAAGTTGGAATTACAGAACAATTTTGAAAAAGTTTGTTTTTCATTTAAAAGTTTTCTTAAAACGAATTGAAAATTCATTGAAGTATATTGTATCTTCCATTAATCATACTAGTATTTTCAATTGTTTTCATATGATATTCCAATATATATTTGTACACTTTTTTTGCAATAGGTATTGTATTATTATTATTATTATCATTATTATTATCATTATTATTATTATAGAAAAATTTGAAATCAAAAATTTCCGACTATTAAATCTCTTATTATTTGGCACATTTTCAATATATACTACATACATACACTAGATAGCGTATCAATTTACTTTAACATTTTCTGTACTCAATGTATCTTATTCATTAAGCTGTATTAAAAGCCCTCAAAAAGATTGAAAAGGGGGGGAAACGCAAGAAAAAAATTAACACCGGATTCGTGAGCCAGCAACGACTTCGCAGTCCATCTTTCCGAGAAGTCGCTTCGGTGCTTTTCCAATCCTCTCCCCTCTCATTATGCAGTGTACCCACACTTCCAACCCACCCAGAACGGCGTCTTTTCACAGGAGGCGCGGCGGCGCTGCCACCGCGGCAAAAAGCAGTCGCCTGTCACGAGCCACCAGCGCCACGAGAGCACACGCGAGGCGTCTCGTTGCGTGGCGGCGATTCCTTCTGCGCGCACCCAACAGCCTTCGCGCCGCTCAGCGCCACAGCTCACCCCGTCACTCGCGCTCTTTTTGAAGAGGACGTGCTCCAAATGCCAACCCGTTGTTCCGTTACGTCCGATTTTTTTTTTTTTACGGAATTGAGCAGTACTCGAGGCCGAGGCTGGTTGGTACTCAGGTTCCTACATTGTTCACATAACTTCCATAAGCCTTAGATTTGTGCCATGTGTCCTTCACGATCTAAAAAATTTCGTACAGACGCCGCAGTATAAATAATGCACGATGGTGAAAATGGGATCTCAAATTAATTCCTCAGTGTTTTCGTTTTTTCAAAACGCTTATCCAGAAATAACTGACTAGAAACAAAGCGTAGAGTATACTTATAAATCGTCCATGCACAGCTTTTAAAAAGCAACACAACACTTGGATTGAGTAAAACATTCCACATGTCGGTTGGTGGCGAAGAGTTGACATGTGCGCGGCGAAGCATTTCCGCGTGAATAGGAATGACGTTTCCGGCAGGGATGTATGAAGGACGCGACGGACAAGATGTATCCGCATTCACAGGTATAACAAAGAAGGTCCTGGTGAACATTTTCTTGAAGCATTTATGGAAAATTCATGTTGGATTTTTCGTTACTTCTAATGATGTTAATGATGATTTTCTTTCATGCTTACACTCACAGCACTTTACTTATATTTTAACAAAATATTATTAATTATAGAGATAAATTAGCAAACCGTGAGTGCAGTTTTTTTGTCAATTTTCATAAAATTAGTTTCTTAAATTATTAGTAATATGTACGATATCCGCTTCGAAATAAATCTAAAAGACCGAAATAGTTCTTTACTGACATTTTAATCACGTAGCCTATATGCTCCTACATTTTTCTACACTTCAAATGACGTAGTATTACAGTAAGAATAATAAAGTTAATATAATGTAGTTTTTTTTAGAAAATAATGCTGTTTCATGTTAGCTCCATGAATCCACTAAAATGATTTTAAAAAAATTGTAGTTATAATATAGTTCAGAGATTACATACTGTTCTTCCTTTTGATCTTTGAGGCGTGTTTTCACCATGAAACGGAGCTAATACCTGATAAATATGGTATTGAAGTAAAAGATAACACATTTTGTTAGTTTTCAATGTTTAATTATTTTTATCGGTGCACTTGCATTCCGTAACTGACTGGCAAATATTGAGACAAATTTAGAGATCAACTAAATGTAATATATTTCTATTATTCGACCGATTTTCATTTTTCGTTAATGTTTCGTTAGAAACCAAACCGAACTTTGCCATCGCCAGCCATTTTTCGCACTCGCCGGTTGCCTGCACTGGCGACTTAATGGGGCGGTCCACGCGTAAGGGGACCGGTTCGTGACGAACGCCGCTGTTCTGCGCGTCGCTCTATCGCCGACCGCTCTGAGGAGCCCAGCGAGCCGCCACGGAGCCTCCCCCGCACCCACCGCCGGCCGGGGGCTGACGCCGAACCCTTGCGATGCACCAGAAACACGATTGATTCAGTGATTTTAGTGATTCTGGACGCGTTAACTGCTAATGTCTATAGTATCGTAAATATAGGGCATGCTTTTTTCCCTCGGGCGGTGATCTTCCCCGCTGGATGTCGAGATCCCGTGCCGACCTACGGTCAGCTATAGGGGGTTTCCTCCAACCAGGTATCTCCCACCAGCGGGGCACCGCCCCAGTCGGGACAAGCTCTCGATTGGTCTCTCGGCAGGTATGATAGTGAAGTGAATGTTAGTGAAAGTGTGTGTAAGTAAAAGGTGAGGATAGGATACGCGCGCTGTCCGTGGCCCGTTTTTTAAGGAATTCGCTTGGCGTCGAAAATCCTGCCACCGTCGAGAGACACTGGAGTAAATTCGGTATCCGGCGAGTAGTAAGCAACCGCTCGCCGAATCCCAAGTAGTGTGGATGAGTTGCTTGCTATTTGACGAGTGACGAACATTTGTGCTCGTCCTACCCACCACTAGTCAGTATTATTTTGGACACATCAAAGGCAGCAAACATTCGCCAAAAATATCGTAGCAGTAGCTCGCTGCGCGACGAATGCCGAAAGTGTGGAAGCCGTCATGAAACATTCACATGCCCACAGGGGATGTTTTTGTGACATCACTTCCGCAGTCAGGCCTATTAGCAGACTAAGTGGACGTGAGAAAACTTTCATGAATGATAAGACAAGGTTTAATGAGGACTCTTTAAAAGAGAGGGAAAAGAATTTCCGGATTTTATTATCGCGATGTCCAAGTCTTTGTAAAATGGAAGCAAGGCCGCGAAGACACGCACCTCAGTGGAACGACCCATTGCGAAGATAAGGAAAAGGGAGAGAAGGAAGTAGAATAAAGAAGTAATTGAAATGCAATTCTCATGTTCACGACAGGAACTTCAACAGTGATATTTTGAGATAAAAGTACGGTATTTTCTTTCTGAATACTAACGAAATCATCAAACATGGCAAATAAATATTTCTAAATGCGTTATAAAGGTTATTAAGAAATTGATACTTTAGATCAGGCTGAGCTTTATTTCGCATATGAAGTGAAAATTCTCAAAATGATGTACCTCATTCATACAAATATTGACAAAAACTGTATCATAATCATTCTCAAAGTTATTCCAAGTACCATTGCACGCTTGGTGAAGACTGTTGAAAACCATAGAAGCAAATAAAGAACAAATTAATAAAACATGACACGGCATGTATGACATAACACTGCATAAAACATGACACTATATTCGCAATCTGTTAAAAACGTTTATAAAAATTAACATTTTCGATTTTATGATAGAATATTGACTATTTTTTTCTTTTCTTTTTTCTTCCTTCCTTGCTTTTAGTATGCGCTTTAAGTTCCAAACCAAATGATGATTGTCTCACTCAGAGAGTCAACGGAAGATTACTTCTTTACTCGTTAACAAAACAATCCTGAGTTTGACAAACTATTACCCATGAGACAAAGAATTTTCTATTCATCGCATTTGGCCTAGACCCCTGACGGTTCTGTATCAAGCGACAATTTGTCTGAAGTAAGAAGAGTTTAACCAGTATGACCCTTAGATTTTAATTCTAATAAAGCAAATCCTTTTTTTATAAAAGAGAAAAGAACGAAAAATACGAGTATGACAATTATTTTTTAATTTTCATACGGTCTGTAAAATGTTTAACGTATTTAAATAATGATTCATATTTGATTCCCCTAGAGAACCCAGCCTTCCTCGATAGCACAAATCGCATTCAACTATAAACGTAAACTATACGTCTGAGACTTGCCAAAGGTGAATTTTTCCTCATGTGAGTGCAAAGTATTTCAATTCGTATGTTTATGTGTATCACATCTGAACAATCATACATCTAAGTAAAAAACCATTCATGCTCTCCTTCATCTCCCCTGCTACCAACCATCCAACAGAAGACAAAAATAAACCATTGCTCTTATAATCCGCTCAGTGGGCTCAAAAAGGCGCCAGTCTCCTGCTCGTCTATGCTCATCTGTGCCAGCGGTGGGTGCTCATCATCAAAAGCAACCAGCTTACACTTTTTGACTGGCAAATCCCTAATTCTAAGTAATAGTGGTTTATGCACGAAATCAATTATAAGGGTTGTTAAGATTGAGAAGCGATAAAACACCCAAGCCTATGGTCCGAGCGCTTTTTCTCGCCTGAGGTCATTAGAATCAGATAAAGTCCGTACAATATATGTTTTTTATCTAATTTTAATGATTCGGATTTAATTATTTACCAACTAATTAAATGTTAACTTCACTCGGTTTGTCTTTTCAGATATCCCTCTCATAATTCCCTTCGTAAGAGAACACGCAGCATAATTAAACTATTATCATATTTCCATCGCAACCACAATCCTCTTGATCCAGGTAAGTTATGCAGTGTATAACAATATCCGTATCGGAGACAATAATCAAGCAATAACGCGTTGGTAAAAATTAAAACTATTAATGGGTTGAATGGTTTTCTTTTTGAAAGTGTTAATTTTTTATTTGCCGGTCTAATGATCTGTCGTGTGTGTTCATAAACTTTCGCGCCTGCGCCAGACGGCAATCTGTTTTGCATAGCCCGCTCGCCGCGCCGGCTCGTGACGCGTCGGCGCGCGGCGCCAGTCAGCCTCGATCTCACGCGGGCTGTGATGTCACTTCCCGTGCCGTGGGCGGTGCCGCATTGTCTCGCCCTGAAGAATGGCGCCCTTGCCTCCCAACCCCACGCGCCTCCTTGAGATGCTGATAAAGGAAGGTGCGCAATGTGCGATACCCGGTACTGGACTCGCGTGCGTGCTAACGTTCTGGAATATGCAGCTTCCTTCTCCGTGACCTCCACCTACCTCTCTCCTTTCCTCTTTCTGTCTCCCTTTTCACCCTTTTAACTCGTTTATTCCGTTTCTCTCTCTATGGTATTACTACTACTTCTACACGCAGGAATGTTCGTCCCCTTACTGCCTGTTTGTATGTTTCTCACTCTGACGGTCTGTCAGTCCGTCTCTGTCTGTCGGTCCGTCTCTGTCTGTCGGTCCGTCTCTGTATGTCGGTCCGTCTCTGTCTGCATTGATCGTAAAATCTGTGTTGAAGGCTTTATTATTTTTTTTAACTTTTGCACACATGTGAAGATGAAGGTCTATTTGTACTGTTCTAAGGATGGTCAAAAGGTGGATCGGGTGATGATAAATACAGTTTTGTGCGCCAAAATTGGGATATTTGAATGAATTTTGGGTATGGATGAATGGATTTATCATAACGTGACCAGTTTAGATGCTATTGAACTTACATGTGGCAAACTCACTAGAAGTAAAATCTACTTTGTGCTGTTTCAGGTATAAACGTCTGTGAATTTTTCAAAATTTTCGGAAAATGGCTGGAAACTTTTCTGCATTTTACAGTAAAGGAGGAAAGTGCATTTATACGTTTACTTACTATTTTTTGGAAAACCATTTTGGGTAATTTTTCTCAGCGGCATTTTTGTTTTTGTTGCAGGCCACTAGCAGTTCCAATTTTCATTAGAGGCCTTAGAATTTTGAACATTCCAAAAGTTTGAATATTTTTAAAAAATATCCTACTCCGCCAACAAGCATTTTAGTGAGTTCGCAACCCTTATCTGTTCTCACAGGAGAAAGCGAGAAGGTAATATATTCAGCCTACTATCAGGTAAAGTCCAGGTACAATTGAGACCGTCAGCGCTATTAGTATTCATTACAATATTAAATTTATTATGTAAAATTTGCCCCCCCCCACTACACACCCGAAGGAACTCGAGATCCAGGTAGACCTAGATGAAGATCGAGAGACAACCTTCTTGGCGACGCAACATGCCATTCGGCCTTGTCCTTGATGATGATGAAATGTATATACTCATATTTATAGTCACTAAGAATAGGGAATGTTTGCTTTACCAGGCGTCCCCATTACTTCTCTTTATTATTTATCACTTGTCTCTCCGTCTCACCCTCTATTTATGTGTTTCTCTGTCTGTCTGTCTTTCTCTCCTTCTCTCTTTCATCTTACGATTCAATTTATTAATATTCTCTTTCTTTTTGTTTTCTGAAAAATCCCATTACAAACATTGAAAAATCAAATTTTTTTGCAACAGAGGAAGATACAGAACAAACTAATCTAGATTAGAATTAAACTCAAATTTTATTTTAGTTATTTCACAAAAATATTGTTTTATTTGTTCGTTATTTCTTTCCGTACATCTCGCAAGTCACAAAGATATGTACAAAGAATTTCATAAAAGAAATTAGGAAAGTTCTTACGCCTCTTCACTAATCTTTCAAACGGTATCTATTTCCCGTAAGGGAATTCCGACACCGCCTGTACGAAACAGGAGACGTACGGCAATCGCATATCCGTTGTTTGAGTTGCCAGTGTCGACGCCGCCCATCCTGACGTGAGGCGGAAGGCGAAAGTAAAGGAACTAACATGAAAAAGGTATTACCGAAATCTAGAAATAAAAATCAAATAATCTTTGCAATCTCACAAAATATTCCGTGAGTGCGCAGCTTCAACTTAATCACGTAAAGCTGTTCAAGTACAAATTAAACTTTTCCTAGTGGACGATTATTTAAATTTTTATTTTGATTATTTTATTATTATTATTATTATTATTATTATTATTATTATTATTAATTTTTACTTTTATGAGAATCAGTTTGGAGCCACAGGTTTTCGTTGAATGTAAATGATGAATACGAAATTGGCAAGGGATGACTGGCAATTCAATTTTTTAACTGTAGAGTAGCTAAAGATGACACGTCCAATCAACTACACAGGTTTACAAAATACATTCCTCATACGAAGAGAATCATATTTTCTTCTGGAGAAGATTTTTATTTTTGAGAATATGAATTTGTATTTGTATTTGTGCTATAACCCTCTATAGCCAACATTTTATTGTAACAGATTTTGAACACCAATAATTATCTCATAAACTGTCAATATTCTCAAATGTAATGAACACAGCGTCTGATTTGAAACTGCTTTAGGAACATCTCTAACATCCCCAGTAATACGTCATTTATCTTTCTAGCTGAGAAAAACATACTGAGTGTTTTTATTGAAGTCCCTATTGACTTGACACTGTGAACGTTGCAGAAAACTATCGACCATATAACGTAAGTGTAACTGTAAAATAGTCGTAACTCACTATTTCTGTGCGATATTGACGCCTTCGGACATTTTGAGATAAGAAGTAATTTCACAAATTCGAACATGCAAACCATTCGAACATGCCGGAACTACAATGCAGTATAAATGTCCTTGCTGTATGTCCTTTGGGAAACAAACCTTTAAAAAAACTTTTTTTATGTGTCCTGTAGCAAAACCTAATGAAACCGCTATATGCGTTGAGAATAGCAACTAGCCAGAAAAGACTGCGGCTGTCTTACCGCAGAAATGTTGAATGTGCTATTGAAGCTAAGCACAGTTAGGAGCCAGTGTAGTATTTACATAGTAAATCAACACGTGAATTATTCTTCCAATGATTTTTTCTTATTGGGCCAGCATTATCAAATATATCATTACCCGAAAGCTTACCTTTCTATGCGTAGTGAGATGCTTCTAACTTACACATCGAAAGCTAATGACGATATAGTGTCGTAAACATACCATGGCAGACCATTCAAGAACCCTTAATGCTTCGAGAAATCTTGCGCAGTCCACGTACATAGTGTGGCCTATCGTGGTGGCAGGCCGGCGAGATACGCCAAAGTCATTTGCCCACACTGGGGTTGCAGACACCAGCAGAGAGTGCATTACCTATTCGACGATAATTGTTTGGCAATTAGAATCGCTGCGGATAGAAGCACATCTTTCTGGGTCGCTACATTGCTACAGATTGGCACCATCGATAATAGTGTTACTGCGGCAGCAACTGTGGTCGTCCAAGGAACGAAGTAAGAGCGACGCCGCAGACAAAAACCCTGTTGCTTTTTTCGACATTCATTCACTCATTCATTGTTGTCTCATAGCTCGTTCATTTAGATATTCATTCAGACACTCAAGAATTTATTCACACTTGCGCATTCCTTCACTCACTCCTTTACTCATCATCTCTCAACAATCCCTCCATCATCTCCCAATCATCCATCAATCAACTTTCAATTATCCTGCAATCGTACCCCAACCGTCCCTCATTCATCACACATTCGTTTACTCATTAATTTATTATTCTCATAGAGAAGCACAGGAACCAAAAATAATAATTATTGATAACGCTAGATCACAATACTTTTCAAAAATTCTACTCTACATCGCGTCCAGTGAAATTGCAATCGTGGTTTATAATTATTGTACAAATGTGCAAATATCAATACATTACTATATTAGATTCATAATTTAACACATAGGCCATGCTATGTAGTGACACAAGGAACACATTACGTAATCCCAAACAAAGCAATTTTGATTTAACACTTATGGAATATCGAGAACACGCCTGCTTTAAAGAACGTAAATAAAAATGTTGCTTTATATACACCTCATGTTCACTGAACTAATTCTTCATATTTTGATCTAACATATAACCTATCATGTCGTAGTCAATTTTGTTACCTCTGATGAATTTCAACTTGTCCGTTGGTCAAACTAATTCTCAAAAAGCTTCTTAGGAGTGTTTCATTTTATTGCTTCCTCTTCGTAAATCGCTTCACAGCGCAAAGCCATTTTCCACAACACGATTCTCCGCCGGTTGAACGTGAAGCTTTGCACATTACTTACGTTGCCGATAACTGTAAGAAGTAGCTTCAGATAGCAAGAGTGTTTTTTAAATTCGAGATCGTTTCTTTCATGCCGCGAGCAATCGATTCGTGCTAGGGTCGATACGTTCATCGCATGTAGTATTCCATTAACTAAGAAATACGCAAAACAAAATGATCTTGTGTTGTTTTTTTACATCGATGATATTGTCGTGTACGTCGTGCATCAGATACAACGTGAATCGACAGTTCTTTATCATATCTAAACTCAAACAATACATTCATGAAGCAACATTAAATATTCTTATTGGATATACATTTTTTTCGGAAAATGCATTTCCATTCGTGTACGTCACCTTTCAATAAGTGGATTACAGATTTCGACGCATGCGTTTCATTAAAGACAAATCAATTTCCAGTTTTCACTGATATCGTTTCACATGTTACATTCTTCCATTCTAGAAGTAAGGATTTAGGCAATATCCGTTGATAGGCGCTCATAATAAAGTCAATAAATGAATAGTACCCCTAATTTGTAAGACAAGCCAAGGTTATTGATTTCACTCTTCCGGAGGATTATTTTGAAAATATTAAAAATATAATCCAATTGTCTCATTTCTTAAATGTTAAAATTCAACAATTTTTTATGAAAAAGAAACATGAGTGGGGTTTTACTAAAATAATTCACAGTTATCATACTTCCAGATAATAAATGTTCATTTTTTCGATTTTGGCACATTGCACCATTTACTTTAAAGTATCCAACTGGGTCCTGACCACTGGCTCGGACCGGACGGACAGGTAGAGCCTGACCGCCTCCCTCTAAGGCCACTGCCCTCCCTGCGAGTGAGATGGCGGCGGAGACTGCTGCCCCAAGCGGCGATAATGTTGATTTATGAAGTCCCTGACGTCACGACGCACAACGCGAAGGTAGCGCCTCGGACGGTGGATGTGAACAGCTGCAGACGATAGTCGGACGATTCCTGATTAGAGTCTCCGGGTCTCTCGTATCAAGCCGTTGCGTTGCCACACCCGCATGGGAAAATATTGTGAAGTGCTGACATTTCAAGGAAAATGCTTTCGAGATTCTATTGTTCGCTGTGGTAAAAATTTCTACTGATTTTGATTTATCTTGAGACACTGAATGTATCAGGAAACGCTTGATGAGTTCTGTTTATCATTTATTACGTCCGAAGCTTCCTGACAGCTACATCTTCACGAAAATGAAAGGACAATACTTATAATGATGGTAGTTTGATACGGTTCAATGTCAATGAAGGAATAGAAACATACAACTTGTAAGAGTCCTTGTACGAGTAAATGGGAGTTCCTTTAACAGATTTAAAGACATGTTTTCCTCCCTATTCGTAATTGTAGAATTTACGAATGTACTCGTAATATCTGGCATTAAATCACAAAAATAATTGTGACTAACAAATAGTTATATTTGATATAGTTCTAACAAATTGTATTCAACTAACAGAATGAGCTTTTCTGACCAAACAATTTTTGAAAATTTATATTTTGGTAACCTCTAGCATGACAGACAAAGGAAGACCCTGATAATTCCCAGATGACAAAAAATTAAGATAGTAAATCTTTCATTTATTCTCATATCATCACAATTTAATAGCCCATATTTTCCCCTCCTTGAACCGAGAGAGTGACTCCCGCCCAGAGTGTCGCGGACACAAAAATGGCTTCATTCTCTTGTAATTTGTCTTCATAGCCATCTCCCCGCCCCTGCCCGTCCGCACGCACATGTCCTGTCTCACGGCTTCTAATGGGAGGGGGGGGGACATGTTGCGAGGGGAAGGGCGACGCCGCGCGGCGCGGCGCATCGCAACCCGCAGTCAAGCAGACACTTCGGGGGGCTCGCGCGGTTCCCCCTGGTGGTAGGGTTGTGGGGGGAGGGTTGCGGTGCTTCCGAAACTGGATGCGTCGCTAGCTTTGCTGACGATTGGATCAGCATCCGCGAGGTTGAGGAACGTTATTGTGGTGTTGGTACTACAACTATGGTATCATTCGGAAAATACGTAAACTCCCGTTCTTGGTGTAGATCAACGAGCTAGAATATACTACACAGAGTGGCTGAAGTGCCTCCATCTTTGAAGCAAATGAAGCCATGTTTTTTTTGCAGTCAAAGCACAGCCCTCTGAGAAACAAAGTATTCTATACTGCGATTTATGCAACTCTGCCCCTGGCAGGTGTTAGCTGTTCACGGTTTCATCCAATCGGGAGCTTAAACATCCCAATAGTGCCGTCACTATGGTGACGTTTAAGCTTCCGATTGGATGGCAGTCAACAGCTGATACCTGTCAGGGGCAGAGTTGAGGAAATCACAGTATAGCATTACGCTTGGCGCTGGTTACGGAGCGGTACAGTACTACTCGTATGATTTCACTTCAAAAAACATGGCGGTCACTAGTTCAGCGAGCCTCCACCAAGAATGCTGAAACTAAGGGAACAGCCACTCTTATCATATTCTTTATTCCCCGCCCAGAAATTCATAAGACCGTTGTTCAGTCTCTGGAAAAAGAATTGTGGCTATTTAGGTGACGTTTGTAACGTGTTAGATCACTCAGGCAGTAATTTTTATTTATTGTAAATCTCTTTTTTCCGTTTTTGAAAAGTCTGCATGGCCAATACAAGACATCATGTCTCTGATTAGTACACACGTCTTGAAAAAAAAATTGAAACTTTATTGCCATCAATTTTAGAAAAAATCAATTGAATTTTGCGAGACGTGACATTAAAGTAGTATTCACGTTCCCAAAATATCGCCCTCCGTGATGCTGTCAGTGTGCAGTCCAATTCCTGTCCATCCTCATCCGGGGTGCCATCACCTGTCGCGGCACGCACATCTCGCAGCCAGTATCCCCCTCGTCGCTCGTTGGCCTGTCATCTCACCGCCACCCCTGACCGCGCGCTGCCCATCCCCGCCAAGGGGCCGACGCGACGCGACGCGACGCGACGCGACGCGACGCGACGCGACGCGACGCGACCGCGTGCAATTAACTGGAGGTCTCGCGTCGGTCGCCTCACCCGCTGCCAGCGACCGCCGCGCCGGCGAAGTGCGTAAATCCGCCCTGCGCAATTAAGCTGGACGCACGGCGCGCCCGACGTGGCAACAGTGCCGGGTCTCCCACGCCCCCTTCGGGGGAGAACGATATTGCCGGCGCAACGAGGCCGCGAGGGGCCGGGAACGCAGGGGATGGCCAGGGGTAGCTGGTGAGGTAGGCATGTCGGAGAAGGACGAGGCGGGGCGGCGGATGTTGCAGACCGCAGGAGGAGATAATGCAATCATTTTTCTAGACAGTATCAATACTTTTGTATGAGAAGAATTAGCATACCGACATGTGTATCGAAAAATTGTCAATAACTTTTACATTGTGAAATTGACACCAAAATGTGTAATATAGGCATCGGAAAAACGCGTTTCCTACGGATAATAAATACATGTAGTCTGATATAATGATAATGATATTAGACATTTGGTATTTTTCGCATTTTATGAAGTACTTTCTTAGAAGAAATAATTTCATTTTTCCAAATTAAATGAAAAACATAAATTGTTTCCGGGGAATAAGAATAATTTATAAAAGTATTCAGTGTATATAAAGCTTTTTCTCAATATCCTAAGAAACTCGTACAAATATTTATAATTCCCGTAATTTAACCGTATACCTGCACTAAATGAAATTGTTTCCATGGAATATGGTTCAAGTAATGGTCCTTAAAATTTGAGAATATAAAAGTTATTTGTACGACAGTAGCTCGTACTGATGATGTAGATTCAAAATATATGAAATATAATATCGGGGGGGACGAAGAGGGCGAGGGCACCTAAAGGGACTTAGGGGGCTGAGACAGGCCAAAAGGGACATAAGAAAACCTAGAAGGGCCGATAGGAGCCGATGCGAGACGAAAGACGTCGAGCGGGGCCGAGCGAGGCCGATCAGTGCCGAGGGGAGCCGAACAAACCCGAAGAGGGTGTAGGGGGTCCGAGGAGGGGAGGTTGCTTAAAGGGCAGTCACGACGGGGAGGCGGGGGTCTGCCAAACAGGGGCAGCGAGGGCGGGGCGGATGGAGTGGTTGCAGGATTGTTGAGCGGTAGGAGAGTCAGGGAGTACGGGGAGGAAAAGGACGCAGCAGTGAGGGCTACTTCTCAGAAACGACTTCTGCTCGGACGCGTGTGAATTCCCTTTGAAGGGGGGCGCCAGTAGTGTGTGTCTGCACCCTCCAACACGCCCCCACCGCCCTTTTTTATTCAGGATACACCCCTCATCCTTACAGCGTTCAAGCTCAGAACAAAAAAATCTTCCGAGGCTTCTGTGTGGAACTGGAAGCAAACGCACGGTTTTTCATATTTCATTATTTCAGTACGTAAAAATAAGTGGAAAAGACTACTGTTAGTGTCTAAAGTGTGCTGTACTAAAGTGCACTGTATCGTATTATCAGAAATGTTACTGATAACTTCAAGAGACGAGTGATCTATTCGTCATGTTTTACTGGCTTTATGTTTTATTTGTTTTAATTGATTACGAGAGTTTGTATTGAATTTTTGCTGTGGTGGGTGTTTTCACCATCAATACTCGTACATGTTTATGTTTTTAAGAAATATTTACCGTGTAACTTTTTCTTCAACATTTTTTTATACTTTTAAACAAGTCTCAAACTGCACCTGTAACGTTGTATGATATCTTTAATTGAAATAGAACAATAAACATCTGAAGATATCGTATACGTCTGAAGATTTCGTATATGTTAAGTACCAACTGCGAAACTGCGTAAATCTTCAAGAAATATCCAAACAAGACATTCCGCCTGATTATCGGTTCCTGAAGCGTGAACGATAGAAATTACGATAATGGAAATGGTTCCAACTTGCAAGGGAAATGTGAAGTGTTATAGGCAAACTAATCGCACAACGAAAGAAATGAGAAACGGAATGTGTAGATCAAACAGTCGGTATACGTTTCTAAATATTTAGCGTTAACAGCACCATTTCGGAACAACGAAATAACGTAGACTTTAAACTCTTCGAAGGAAAACGTCATGCCTAATGTAATTAACACGAGAAACGTTAAATGATCTCATGGTTGTTATCGGTGTTGGCTGTGTAGTTTCACGCTGGGCAAAAAAAAAAAAAAACCACACACACGCTCCATTCCGCCTTTCCGCCTGCTCTCACGAACGGTGCTCATGGAACACGTCTGCCGATTTCCAGCACACCTGTTCCTGTGCTTTGATCTTCCCGACTCGACGCTTCCATCATTTCCTCCCCTCGCGCCAGCCAATGACCAACGCGTGCGCTCCGCCGCGCTGTCCCGCAGGCAATACCGCCAGGCGGCGCCACGGGGCGAGGGTGGGCGTCCCCGGGAGGACGGGGTCGTTCTGTGCGAGCGGCTGTGCAGGCAGGGGCTGTGCAGGCAGGGGAGGATGGCGGATAATGAGGACGGCGCTTTCGAGTGACGGTCGTCGAGTGTGGTTGCTGCAGGCTAAGAGACGGACGTTAGAACGCGATATTGCGTGGAATGTAGACTGATATCAAGGTTTGTGAATGTAACTTTTCCCTTCCCTTCACTGTTTACGTTTGATGGCAGTAGGGGAAGAATAGACATACCGCGGTCTGACCCTCACCACATGGGCCATTTGACCGCGGTTCATTGACTATTGGCTTCTGATCTTGAGAATGGGATTAGTTCTTAGGAACTAAACCGAGATCCGTTCCAAGCTCAGTTATTTTGCTCTTGTCGATGCGACTATAATAAACTAAAGAAAGTTATTTAGCGAATTACTGGAGTGTTAAGTATTAATGATGCATGTGGATAACCATACTCCAATAAAACCGCAATAAATACAGATCGGCGTTCTCACCCGTGTTACTTGCTAATGGTAATTTATTAATTCGAGGAATAAACCACTTTGGTTTCAACATTATTCTGAACTGGAAAGCAGAATTCTTAACGCTATCCATTAAGTCATTACAAATATATATGTTGAATGGTATCATGTGTATTATTTATACTATTACTTTTCGCAACCGCCATTGCAAATTTACGATATTACAATGAAAACATTTGCAATTATTTACAATTGAAAATATAGACAAAAGGGAATAAAACGATAACAAACTTTCCTATGCACAGTGTGTGCGATAAAAAATAGCTCTTCAATATTTAGGTAGAAACGACGTCATTCAATAAAATTAAGATCTTCAATTAACAAGAAACTCACTGTACCCACTTCTAAATTCATGCACAACATTTATGTAAACACAACCGGTTTAATGTAGTTTGTAGCAGTGGATGTTTGGTGGAATGATTTTTAATTATCCGTTATATTAAAATATAAAAATGACATATGTTTTGTAACTAACAGTAAAAACGTAATAAATTTTTGTATAAAAAAATGAAAAACAAGTTTGTGTCAATTTTGCTTAGTATCAAAAGGGCTTGGCAAACAACCTCATCTTGATGATTCCATTTTCCAAAATTCCGATCTGAATCCCCCAATGTTTCGAAACACATTTCTTAGTCTGTATATACAGTCTCACCACTTACCTTGATCATGCCCGATGTTCCTGACGATCGCCGCCGGCCGTCATCCCAGCTGCCGTTCCTGCAAGCACACAAACTAATGATTGTATCCCGCGAAGTACTGCAAGCGCTAACCCAACTTTAGATTACGTCCACACTCCGCTCACATCCATTTCTGACATTTTTTGTTTGGAGGATCCACTGTACAAAATATCATAAAGGGTACCTCCAGAGAAGATGGTAAAAAGTTCTCCTAATCAAATTAAATAACAGTAGACTATAACTCTAATAAGCGTTTCGAAAGGTTTCTCAGCCTCCGTTCCACCACCTACAACCGTCTACAGACAAAACGTGTTTTTTTAAAAAATTTTTTTCGACAACCTAATACTATATTATCTGATTGCAAAAATAAGGAAAATTAAGAAAATAATTCATACTATCAGAACTATATTTTTTGATATTTTCTCATCGCCAAATTCAAACACAAATGAAATATTTTTGGAAAAACTTTTCTGTGTATTATGGCAGGCTCAAAAAATATCTCAAACGTTTCTCTCAAAACGCAAATTGATGAGAAATTTTCAGATGTTTTCGACTGCTGGGCTGTTCTTAAAAAATTTTTGAAAAAAGTGTTTTAACATTTTCCTGCTTTTAAATCACATTGACTTCAAATGCACTTTGAAAATTACTGCAACAGTTCTGTGCATTCATTTGAGTGTTTATTACACATTTGTATACATTATTGTAGTACCCAGTAATATTTTGTCTTTGAAATGTAGTTACAAATTTAATAATAGCTTTGTAATCATTAGTATGAGTATATCATACGCTAAAAAATGTTAGAAAATATAGAAGATAATATATCGATAGTATACCATACGTTGAGAACATATCAAAAAAATTATGGTAGTATAAATTGTTTTATTATTTTCATTGGGACATTCATTTTTCAATCAGATAAAAAGTGTTACGTTGAAGAAAAAAATTAAAATTTAAATAACGTGATAAGAAAACTTACAAAACGTTTAAATTTATTTTCAGAATATAGTAAAGTACACTTATAAAGGTGGCGCATGTCCGATTTTCACGATTAACTGTAAATTTTCGAAAATTGTAAGGGAGTGAATTTTTTGGCTTCTTCCTACAACTACAAAATTAGAGATTTTTCTTTCAAATAAAATTTGTTCTCCACATTCAGTTCATTCATTAAGGTCATGTACATTTTTTTAATTAAGGTCATGTACATTTTTTTAATTTTTGCACAATATTGGGAGCAATATGAGCAATTTTAAACAATTACAAAAACAAGGTTTTCTGAAAAACAGGTCCAAATTTTTTCTTTAAACTCTTGGTAGGAATATTACTAAATGCAATATATAATATAACATAAACGGCATATTGCTCCATTCTTTTGTTTTCTCAAAAATTACAAAAAACTAATTTTTTGACTTATTTCTCACGTCATTAATATTTACATTAGTGACAATTTGTTCACATTAATATATTTATAAGTACATGTGCTTTAAATAATGTCCTATACAGTTTCTCAAAAAATCAACGTTAACCGTGAAAATGAGCTCAAAATACCGCAATTACAGAAACACTCAAACGCCATCTTCTCAAAAACAACTCGAATTTTTTTCCCAATTTTTTTAAAGGATAGTGCTGATTGCACTGTTTAAGTTGACATAGAATTTTGTTTCATTTTTCTGTTTTTAATAAATCACACAAATGAAATTGTTTTGAAATATCTCTCCAGCCTTTAATATGCAAATTTCCCTCAAGTCATAAACACTATTGTATTTGCCACTGAAAGTGCTTGAAATGACTTCATATCAAGTTTTTCGAAAATTCGATAGTTTTCTATGAAAAATAGCTACAAATTTCGCATTTCCTGTAGCGTTTAAATGTCATTTTCTTAAAATCAGCTCTAAATTTTTCAATGACAATTGCCATTTAGGAGGAGTGTTTACTGTTTTTTTAATATTCTTAAAATAATAGTTTGGTTCTACTATTAGGAAACCGAAAAATTGAGAAAATTAAAAAAACAACAAGAAAAGAACTCTGGGTGTCGATAGATGGCACTAGGAAGAGTATGTAGCAAGTTTAGCTACGTAACAAGAAGTAGCAAGCAAGAGTATGTAACAAGAATAGCTAGTTCAGACCAAAGATAGTAGAAAACTAATATAGGAAAGTATGTGCCATTCTGTAGCACCACTAGTAATTATGTTACATTATAGTTTAACTACTCCTATGTCTTTTGATGAGGGGAACCTTTAACCTTCTTAACCGGGGTAACCTTTATGATCTTTTTGAAGGTTTTGGCAGTGTATAAGAAACAAATTTGCTAAGGATAAGCGGGGGGCATGTGTAGAAATGAAGGGGAACAGTTTAGACTCCGATTTACAAGAACTGGTTGATTGTGTCTTAAAACACCGGCTCAGGCACGAAAAATTCTCAAAACACCTCTTGTGATTTTTTTCAAGACATTTTCGATTGCTGTGTCATAGTTTATAATAAAATGAAAATATCTGTAGTTAACTACTTGGATGTATTCAGTTCTCAACGTATTTCGTACATCGTTTAACGCATAGTATACCAATGGTATGTTTGCCCAAGTTTCGTCATGGCTCATGGTCATCATCTGCAGTTGGCTTCGTCACGCTAACCTTGGTGCCTCCCAGGAGCCGGGCACCTCAACTTCTTGGTATGGCGCCGATTAAGAAAATAATGGAGAGCCCGAAGCAGTTATCTTAGTTGGGTGGTTACGCAAAATGCGTTCTTTACGAATGATGAATTCCTAGAAGGTCAGTGTTTGTATCACGATGTCGAAGTATTTTCAATTGAACACGATTAGTAATAAAAGTTTCACTGTCGACAGTTCATATGATTCCGACAATGAGACATGACCATGAAGGGCACGCAATAAAGAGATTTATGATTTGGCAGAATAGCCAAAACAAAACAACGAACTCGGGTCTTACGGGCGAAAGCTAATGGAAAGCATATTCGAACTAATTATACGAAAATGTATATTGTGCTTTTTGAATTTAGAATATATATCATCTGGATTATCCGGATAAAATTTTAATATTCAATTGTTTATTTCTGTTGGCAAAATTCATATATTTATTTTGAGATTTGAAAGACATTTAATTCGGTTTTAAAATTCATTAGACTTCGTTCGATAGCTCATTAAATAAAATTATAAACATTGAAACTTCACTCATAACTTCAAAGTAATCTTCAACGTATCCTACAGCAATTTCCTCCAAGTTTTTATTAGAAAAAAAATTCTGACATGGGGAAAGCCATTTGTCATTGCATCGCCCCTTACATAGAGATTAATAATCTTACAATTAATTCTCAGACGATCGAGTTAGACGATCGACGTCGTAAATATGGATTATTGATTAATGAAATGTATGTACGAGTAAATAAGTATGACAATTCAAATTCGTATTCGTCAGATGTATTCCATTTACCATGCGTTTGAAGGTAATATACTTGGTTTGCCAGATTGTGATATACACAGTACTTATGCGGTTTAGTTTCATGGTGGGTTAAACTAAAATTCATTGTAAACCCAACCAGGGAAGATAGTCTAAGGAAATACTAAGTAAAGAGACACTTAGGCTTAAAAGTAGCTCTTTTACCACTATTACTGGTTTGTATATTATTTATCGCTTTCCTCACCCCTTTAGCTGTTGCTGTTCTCTGATTTCGGTTTCTGTCAAAGGTTCTAACCTTTATGAAATTAAATTTTGAGAATTTTGTGAAGTGTGTGCAATCTACACAGTACAGTTCCACATAGTATAATTTTAGAGGACTTTTGTAATACAAATTTATTTTATTAATAAGATAAAATACTTTTTAATGGTCAATAATACCCTATATTACCTCTGTCATCTACGGGTGACAAATTATTTTTGGAAAAGGCGGCGGAGATAAGATGTATTTTTCTGGACGTACATATTTTTTACTACAAAAATTGGAATATAATCAAATGAACGTACAATCAATAAAATATTACACACTGCGACGAAGATGCTCTAGCGCCTTGTGTAATCAATTACTTTTAATACTGCATTATTCAGGCCTTGAAACTACACCAAATTACCCAAGGGCATCAAGACATCGGTGGCCCCTTTCAGAGAGGACGAGTTTCAATTTCGCGTTCCCAAACCCTGAACAAGATCCCTTTGCGACCTTCCACGCAGCGCTTCGGTCGCGGGTCGTGGGCTGAGGACTACAGACTAGGGCAACTTGAAGAGGCCGCAACTCTCCTTGCGTTGCAAGCGCGTCGTAACCTGAGGCAACCGCCATCAAGATGTCAACGGCGACCGGTCCGCGGCAAAGAGTGCATGACGAGTGGAATTGCAAAGCGTGAAAAAGACGTGCAGACGGCCCACCGAGGAGTCGCCTGCAAACAATTCTTTATTTTTCAAGAAAATGACATTTTACAAAAACAAGGTACTAACTCCGATTTAAAAAAAACAACAACTAGGTATTGGCTATAACAGATTCTGACATTCTTCTGTAGACGTCTTGAGAGGTTATATTACACACAAGTGTCAGTAGACGCTGTTATTTAATAACATAACTTGTCTCACAAATCTCAATAACACAACGTTTTGGATGCAGTGTGTCGCCCACTTTCAAATGTTTATAAATATTTTATGTGAACTTGAAAAGATGTGGCATACTGCTACCTAAGCCTGCTGTTATTAGGATTTTAACTATGCAATTAAATAAAATATATTCACCCTTGCATACTATTTAACCCCTTAAAACCTCAAGATAAATTTTCGTTTTAATTACAGAAAGAAATCTTCTGCAGTATGTTTTTAAATTGTTGATGAAGATAAAAAGTTTGCGAACACTTTTTTTTGAAACCTACCCATCTACATTCTACTTTTAACTATAATATGAAATGTTTTAGAATTCTACAGTATAAAAGAAACGTTAATACTTAGAGATATCGGGTTGTGTCCCTTTTTGCCAAAATAGTATATTTTAACACATTTGTTCTAAATTCATTGCTCTGCCTTGGGTTATTGCGAATCATGTTCAAAGACAATTCAAAACAGTTGGATGTAATACAGCAGTCCACTTTCATTCAGAGGATGAAATAATTATTTATCTCCTCTCCCCAAGCTGTCAATAGTGATCTCTACTCCTTTCTAGTGTTTACTATCGGTACCAAACGTTTGGTGATTAGCTCTTTATATACTCTGGTAATCAAATGTACGTTCGGCAATGGTTGGATGTACTAACATAATTTACATAATATATATTCACGTGTAATGAAAATCAGATTTTGAATAAGTTTTGGCTTGTCTTGTATAGTCTACGCCAGGACGTAAACTACGTTCAACGTCAGGACTTTTTGACCCAACTTCCTTTTTTGTAGAATTAGTCAACTTAAAAAAATAATTGTATGCATTTCGTAGTTAAACTTCAAAATACATCCTTTTCTTCATGTCAATGAACGATAAATTATCATTTTCTCCAAAAAAATGTTTAACATCCCTGCCCTGTCACCCATGCGCGTTTTTTGTAGTTCGGGTCATTTTGGTCGGTACGTTGAAGAACGAAGGTTAAAACAGAAGGTATGTACCTTCATCATGTATTATTACATAAGATTGAAACAAGTTAACAGTTCCAACTCAGACCATATTTATGGATCCATGAGGAATTTGTGGTGGGAAACGGGTTAGTTCGATTTTCTAGGAGTTCACCCGTTTCCCGTACTTCCCACGCCACCATTGTTTCTTCATTATTTACCCCTAAAAACCCCATCAACATCATTCAATCACTTCCAAGCAGTACTGCTTTGAAGCTTTGTCACTGCTATCATTGATTGATTATAGTGATTCCTGGCGCATGGAATAAAGTCATTAGTCTCGTCAGTGTAATACATGTTTTTATCAAGGGAGGAGACGGTGATCATTCCCCGCTAAGAGGCCAGTTTCGTCGCCGACCTACCCGTCCGCCGAAAATCCCTCCGACCGACGTGTGATTTTTCCACAACAAGGTATATCCCACTAGCTGAGAACGGCCGGGACAAGCTGTGTTCTCCCGTATGAGGTAGTGTAGTATATGGATGGATGTAAGTGTGTGTATAAGTAAGGAGTAAGGATAGAACAAGGTAGAGGAAGGAATGATACTCTAGAATTCGCGTGGTGTTAATGGGAGAAATTACGGAAAACTATCGATCAGAGTAGTCCTTGGAATTCTCCTCCATACGGCGTCTGATTTCGACCTAGCTGTCTAGCTAGTGTCGAAACACTGCCACCGTCGGGTGTGGAACCTAGGACACCCCAGCCAAAGGCACTTCAGCGACATCAATCGATGCCCTGAGCCATCTCATCCGGTCACAGGTATCATAAACAAGAACAAAACCATCCCCTATGCCTGTGCATCCCCCCCCTCCCCCCGTTGCTAGCGCGCGCTGCCGCTTCCGCTGCCACTCACCTCATGCGCCGCAGCTGGGGCGTCTGCGCAGTGCTGTCGTGCACACGCACTTGCGACGGCGCCACCTCCTCGCACTCGCTGTCGTCCAGATCTGCAACACGCACCGTACGCATCGCTTTAGGTCGACGCACGCGCCGCGCTGCCTGAGCCGTCGCGACGCAGCGGCCGCCGCCGCCGACGACGACGACGCGTCTTCCGCGGCCGCCGGCAGCGGCGCTGCGCTCGCTGCAGTATAATACACACAGCGTCGGTTCTACCACGGGCAAGGCAATAGGGGCGTCAACTTGCTGCTTTTTACTTTCTCGTACCTACTTCGTAAGAAGAGAAAGTATTGAAACCGTGCCCCGGAACTCGAAATTTTTATTGCCGGACCCTGGTGACGAAAATGTTAATAAATCTAGTTTCTATATACAGTAAATTATTTCCTTTATACGCTATGTGATAATAATTCATGATTTTTGGATCTTGATACCGAAAAATCGATTGACGGCAAGACATATGTTGGTCCGTTTGTGGTCAACGCTAGCGCTTAAACTGTTCAGCCAATTTTCTCCAAAATTAATGTTTCCCGATCGATTTGAAGTCCATGATTTAGGAGGAATTTTGACCCACAATTCTACCTCAGAACGGATAACTCATAATCTGAGTTCACTAGACCATGAGAAACACGACCATAGAAATAAAAAATAGAATTAAATAAATCTTCCGAAACGCATTACACTAAAAACACCGTAAATACGTACAAAAAGCATGAGATAAACGTGTTAGTTAATACTTAAAAATATTTATTTTGAATGTGTCATGTACTAATAGGATATAGTTCGCGAAGCATGCAATGTTGCTTCAAAGAATGAATTAGGGGCATCCGCCAGAGTGACACTCTTCTTGCATGCAAGCACAGACCGACGCATCGGTCTTATGAATTTATAAATGGTCCCAATAAATTCATATGTTGAATGTATTATTGAATTCCCCCAACACGTAGCAATTACTATCAAGTAGTGTAACAGTCCGATAATATTACGCTGAATATTTAATGTTGTTTCTAAACCTGCAGAATAACGCAAAGAAAATTCATATTAGTTAATAAACCATCCCAGAATGTCGATTCTAAGTGTCGTGTAAGTTACTAAGAGTACAGTGCATATTATGTATTTCAAAAACATAACACATTACTAAAGTTTTGGCCCTACAGTTAGACTAGGCCTGATAATAGTCGACACATGAGTTGCTATTGCAAACGAGAAATTTGTCTCTAAAACAGCAAAAACAAATGAAATTGCTGCTGTATGTCCTACATGAAATGTTTCAGTGTTCATGTACTGCTATCTTCAACAATATTTGACTCTTAAGATAAATGTTCGACTAAAAATTAAAAATTTCATTTTCAATGAAATTTACTTGTACTGCTAAATATATAATGAAAAATATAAAACGGTTGATGTATCAGCAGCCTGCGCTATTCAGCAGTAAACTGACATAAGAAGACATTTTGAGCGTAGCAGGAAAATGTTGGCACAGACCTTTATCTCAACAAGTACCGTAAATGAGCTTTCGAACAAAACACTTACGAGTGTGAAGCGAGAAAAACAGATGTACGGGGCAACAGTGAAAATGAAATTCTATATGTACGTATAAACTAATATTCTTTTGTAATAAGATGGGAGGTAGCCTTCAAATAGACATGTTACAACATCACATTAAAGTCCATAAAACGAAATAGCAAATCAAAAACTTAATTACAAAGTCGGTCATCTCATTTTCCCAGGACCAGTGTTCACAACTTCTTGCGCCGGGTTCTTCAATTTAATGCGACTTTTACTTCGAGCGCAGATTGCCCCGCGACGAAGGAACCCCGCCGCGCTTCGATTCCGCCACCTGATCCAATATTTCGTTCATTGTCCTGCGCTCATCGATTCCCACCTGCGCGTCCGCAACGCTCACCGGGCGTCTGATGTTTTCTTCTCGGCGAGCGCGCGGGGCATTAGAGGCTAATGCAACGAATTCTCGCCCGGCTCGGGGCGTCTCGTTCATGATCGACCGTGGCGACGGGGTGGGGGTGTCGGGAAGGCAAGAGGGGAGGGAGAGGGAAAGGGGGAGCTCCCGGGTCTCCACGCCTGAGCAGGCGCACGACCACCGCGCTTAATGGCCGGTAATTATCCCCTTGATTACTTTAATTGCGGCGTGACGGCGGTCGTGCGGCCGGCGAGCACGACCTGCGCCGGCGACGACGCCCCTCCGACGGGGTGGCGCGGGGTGGTCAAGGAGGGCTTTGACGCCGCCGCTTTGGAGGCTCCGCCCACTGTGTGCTCGGTCGTCACTGCAATCTGTCGCATCTTTAATTTTTTCTTGGGCGGTAGATACGATAGATAGATTCATTGATTAGTGTTTTCAGATCCGTCAATGACCCTGATACCCTGAAACAATAAGGGTATTGGTCCCGTAAATGTAGTGTATTTTTATTGCGGGAGGTGGCGGTGATCTTCCCCTCGTTCGATGACGAGGTCCGGCGCCAACCTACACCTTGGCTTTCGGGGTTTTCCTCAACCAGCTATCTCCCACCAGCGGTGCACATCCCAGCCGGAAAAAGTTCGAACCTCCAGACTGGTTTGCCTACGCGTGTGGTATAGCACTGCATGTACATTAGTGTAAGTGTATATAATTAAGGGGTGAGATTCCGTTAAGGAAGAGGAAGGAAATATCGCGCGAGGTTCGTGATCCATTTGTTAGGAATCCAGCATTCACCTAGTGTTGATCGAAGAAACCGCGGAAAAGTACAGAGCAACCGACCGGTAGAAGTCTGCTCCAGACAGCTGCTGAATTCGACCAAGCTATCTATCCGAAATCTTGCCATCCGTTGCAGCGCGAACCTTAAGACCTCCCGATCAGAGGCATTGCTGCAGCATTAATTGATGCCCCGCTATGTGCTCGATCGTCTTTCCACATTTTATGTCGTTCCTATTTATTTTTTCTCCATAACTGTTTACATGCTTATATTAAAATATGTCTTCTTATATTACATATGTTGGCGAAAGTCTTTGCTATGTTGACTATCTCTTCCGAACTTTGTTTAGTTTCCCCACTTTCGCTGAATAGACAGGAAAGACTTGGACGGCTCTACAAATCGGGAAAAACCTGCCAAGTATTGATTCGGCCTCCTCTTATTCGCGTTTTTTCTTTGTTCTTACATTTTCTCTCTTTCATGAGCCTTGATTTCTCTTGGGTCTTAATTCGCATTTCATGACATTGTCCTTTTCATTTCCTTTGTGACATACGTTCTACATGCTGATTACTCGCTCTCTCTCCTTTCTTCCTTGGAACTTTTTATTTCTTTTTCGTTAATTTCATTTGCGATACTCTATCATCAAAGTTGTACTAATCCTTTACCTTTTTTTGGAGTTTTCTGTTTATTATCAAATAATCTTATATTGCTTTAATTATTAACAATATAATCACTGTTGTTCTTATAAGATTTAAAAGGCGTTTTTTTGTACCATGGGTTTCATTTCCCTAACTTTTAAGATTTAACCTTTAAATCCCTATTCAGCTAGACTGTAACATATTATAGAATCACGGTAGACAAACATTGCATAGTACAAGATTACACGAAAAGAGAGGCTTATCTTGTGTACACTATTTATAAAATCGTATTTCATAAATTATTTCGTTTCATTTTAGTTTAATATTTTCCTGACGTTTCTTTTTCATTACTTTGTGTGTGAAATTCAGTATCTGTCTCTTTTTACATTCTACCCTTAATCTTCTCACATTTTGTGTCTTTCGTGATTGAATTCATTAGTAATGCAGTTGCTTCTTTGAGATGGTGAATATCTCTTCGTTTCTTTGCTTGTAAGAGGGTGGACGGTAAGAAAAGGCTTCCACGATTCTGCTCCAGCCACCACGATTCTGATCCGGCTGCCACTGTGTGGAACGACTGCCGCCCACCTGGCCATCAGATATTGTGGGTTAGGGTGTCTTTGAAGCTGAAAATAACTATCTCAATTTTATATAACGGATTTCGTTCTTTCAGACCAAAGCAGGTAACGTCCGTCAAATACATTTCATTCGGTTAATGACAGATGACCATCCAGCCATCCGACAGAACTGGACTGTTGGTAGCGTAGAGGTGTTTCCCTATTGTATCGAAAGCATTATTTTTATTTTTGACATTTTGAAATAAGGCAAGATATTCGATCTCTGAAGATAAAAGTATCAACCTGAATGTCATTAGAAACTGTTGCAGCTTATGCTATCTCAGTACTCATTGGTCCAACTCTTTCCTCCCTCCTGTGCTCGCGGCTTTCGCTTTTGCGAGTGCTTTTCATTACAAAAATTATGTTTGAATTGAACGATGTACAAAATGATTCGTCAAACCAACCTTAGGAGCTTGAACCAAAAGCTGACATTTGTACCAGTTACAACGGATGGCATTATTTCTTTCATCGAACTGAAGTGCCAATGGCTGAGTCTCTACACGGGAATTCCTACTGGCATCGGCTCGTGAATATTTTCCCCGGAGGGGGACCAAACATGTATAAACACGATGAATCCGTGGATAGCAGCGGCGGCAGGAGAGTTGAAATTAAGACTTTTCCTGAAACGATAGTCAGAACATTTGGATGGGACGGTTGCTTCCCTCTCTGCTCACATTTTCAGATGTATGTGTGTTCCCCATAGGTACATTTTAAAATATCTGGCGAGTAATAAATAAATATAATATTTAAAAACCTGCTGATCCGGATCAACCTTTTTCATTTCAAGAGTATTTTAGTAGCTGTATATTTTTCTATCATGATTAACAACTTTGTTTTAATTTTTGTGATATAACTGAACACCAAAATTCACCAATACTAACCCACCGATACTAATACACCCAACTAAAGCGTTTAGCGATCTCGAACCGTACAGATGGAGTTCTAACACTAATTTTAAGACTACTCACACTATATTCATGAGATGCAAAACTCACTTGTAAGTGTATCCTATCAGAAACACTATTTTTCTGGCAGAGTGACAAAGCTAGCATGTGCGAAGCCAAATAGTACGTTTGCTGCGTACCGGCAGTCGAGAGCTCAGAGGCATTCCGCCCGGACTTGCGTTTAGCCCTTCAGCCGGCTTCGAGCAAGCGAGCCTGAGGAGGGCGATGCTTAAACCCTTGGTTGTCGTGGAAACACACAGCTCTTTACTGAACCCCGCGCTAGTGACCGGCGTCATGGCCATGTGAAAAACTCAGGAAAGCGTATCAAAAAATAAAAAATAAAAAAATTAAAATCTTGAATTCCCCAACATTCGAGTATTTATCAACAAAGTATTTTTATTTTTAAAGTTTCAATACCCAGTTAGGTAAAATACTGAAGGATCAGCAAGGAGAGAAGGGCAAACAACAGTCAGCCCTTAGGCACGCGCTGCCCGTGATTCAACATTTGTAGTGACGCTGACGACGATCTCCTGCACACGCCAATGATTGATTGATTACTTCCGAGCGCGTAAACTGTTAATATTTATATATGTTTATTATTTACTATTAATTTTATATATGTGTGTGTGTGTGTGTGTGGTAGTGTAATGCATGTAAGTGTGTGAGGATAGGGCAAGGAATGGGAAGGAAAGAATGAGACAAGTCCGTGGCCCTTTTGTTAGGGTGCTACTTCAGCTTTCGCCTGGCGTTGATCGGAGAAACCACGGAAAATCACCGATCAGAGCAGCCGTCAGCTAGAATTCTCCTTCAGACCGTGGAAGAATTCAACCTAGTTATGTAACTAATGTTGAAAATTTTGCCACCGCGAGGTCTCGAACTCAAGAACCTCCCGGTCGCAGGCACAAAATTGACATCAGTTTATGTCCGGAGCCATCTAGGCCGATGGCGCTCTCTGTACTTCTCGCTCTCTGTAGCTCTCTGTACTTCTCGAGTGGGAATGTCGAAAAGGAGATTTCGCCGATCACAGGTCTCGGATAACCCTTTCCCTTGTGCAAACCCAGCCCAATTGCGATTAACTCCACTCTTGCACTTTCGTGGAACGTGACCCTTTCGCGCCGCCGCCTCCTCCGTCCACTTCACACTGCTGGCCGGCGACCGCGCGAGCTGCGCCGTCTCCCGGCCACTGGCTTCAACCGCGAACGACGGCGCTTCCGGAGGCGGAGCGGCGCGGGGCGGGGTGAGCGTCGTGAGCGTCCGACAGCTGCCTCTGGCGCCGAGCACGACCAGCACGTCCGACCGACCGACCGACCGACCGCGCCGAGTCGAGTGGAGGCCCAGCTGTGCGGTGCGACCCAGACTCCAACACAGTGGCATCGCAGACGGAACGTATGGGGTGAGTGCTCAATGAATATTGATTCCGACGTCTACTATGGGAATTAGACACGTAAATGCATTTTTGACTGATATTTTCAGTTGCGCCAACAGCTATATTCATTATTTCTAATAGTGTAGAGAATGTTCTTTTATGTCTGAAGGTGGGGATGTTATCTCCCGGCTGGATGATGTGATCCGTCTGAGACCTATACGTTGATTTGCATGGGAAGTACCCCCTCAGAAGGTACAAACTCTAACCGACTGGTCTCCCGTCACATATGGTAGTGTAGAGCATGCATGTGTTCTTTTAAGAGGTGAGGATAGGTAAAAAAAGAGGAAGGAAACATCGCGCGCGAACCTACCGTCCAAGTCCGTTTCAGGTACAGCGGCAATGCCGGCTCTGAGCAGACCTCAGCCAGTATGTCGGTAGTGTATGGTATATTTCGAGAGGTAACGGTGTCTCTCTTTAACTCTGAACTGTGAATCCCAGCACCGACGATTTCTGCGGCTTGGTTAGGACTTTTCCTCTTCAGTTGTCTCCCCCAGTTGGCCACCGCTCCTGCCGGGACAAGCTCTATGCTTCCGAATGGTCACGCGACAGTGTGAACTCGTAAGCAAGAACCCGAGCGATAGATAAACAGAACTTTTAATACATAAATACAACAACTTTTAATACGGAGTAAGCCTTCCTTTCGCGTATTGGGCTGCATTCTGTTCCACTGTGCGGAGCTGGCAGAGAGCGGGCGTTCGACTGAGTTCGCGATTGATGCGTCGTGATGCAGGCGATTGCTCGAGAGCGAATTCGAAGAACTGCCCTCGACTTTGTCCACGATTCCGTCTCCGTGAAAGCCACTTGACGGCAAAACAGTTCGCTCAGAAAATCCGGCAGGAAGGCGAGTCCTCGAACTAACAGGACTGAAAGAGTTTTTTCTTGTATCGGTTGATTCACTGGAAGTTTTTAATTTAGTGAAAGTGTGCGGCCAGAATGATTATATTTTCAAGGCTAGAAAAAGAAAATGGTTGTTTCACGTTCACAGCTCTTTATTCAAATATAATATTATGATATTGAAACTCTGGTAGATATTGCTGGGAATGAAGCAGTAATGCAAGTTGGCATTATTTTTTCCAACGTTTTTATGTTAAGTTGGAGTTAGGAATGACTTTGATGGCTTCACCACTATTATCATCCGATCTGCAGTCTGGAATAGAATTTTGGGCAGACGTCTGGTTAGAAGCAGAGTTATACCTTTCAGATTACAAAACTGATTATTTATTATGATGGTTGCTAAGCCTTCCAAAATCTTTCATCATTCAACTCAATTAACCATTTTGGTAAACGTTAAGTTGCATAACTAAATGACTATAAATTACATCTTGTTCACTTAGTTACTTCGTTTCCATTGATACTCTGGTGTGAAGCAAATTTAAAAAAATCATTTTAATATGTCACTTTTTTATACAACTGAGAAAATAAAATTCACTGGAACAAAGAGGTTCGGGTGCAGGGACGTGCAGGTGGTGGTGAGTCACGGGTGCTGGAAAATGAAGCAAGTGCTTGAATTAAAGCAGATAGAATGACATTGCTTTAAATTCCAGAGTGAGTTTTACTGGATCAGCTGAAAATGGAAAACAATGTAGAACTCCAAATGTTTCCAATAAGTTACAATATATTCAAGAAATGAATCAATGTATTGCGGATAAAGAGGATGATCTGTGCTTTATCCTCAAAATCCTATCTTAAAAGCTGTTATGCCGACTGGCTAGCTGAGATTACTATCTTAAAGTTCTCGATTAGCGTTGCCGAACACATACAATTCATGCAAATAATGAGAGAGAAGAATAAAGAATAAAAAGTAGATCGATTGTTTTCTGACATGAATGGTGGATGATACCGAGTCTCTACCTTATTTTGCAACCCATTCCTGGGAGTATTTACTATTGTTTTGGCAAAGTGTGAAATACTATTTTAGTTGAAAGACAGAGAGAGTACTTATTCTGTTCTTGGAGGTAGATTTCGTCTCTTTGGAAAATCGTAGATATGAAAACGATGGTGAGAGCAACATTATTCTTGATATCGAAAGATTTAAACAGCTTACAGAATATGCTACGATTTCGTACAAATAAGAAACAAAGATTGCTAGTTGGGAACATGTAAGCAAGTGCCTAATATTAGGTAGAATGTACAACATTTTTAAGTCGACCAAAATCGGCAATAATATTGAATAATATCCAATATTTACGAATTTTCCTAATTTACAAAAAATATGAAATGTGTACATATTATTCATTAATTAAATTCATTCCTTATAAAATACATTAGTTAAAAATTTAGACAATATGTATTACCTATTTGATTGTTTTACTAAAAACAGTTATTATAATTTGAAACAGCGGCAATTTACCCTAAGAACAAGAGTTATTTGCTTAAAAAAATCCATTTCTAGACCCCATCTTGAATTTAATGGCTTTCGTCGCGTGGCAACAGATCGTAAGTCCTTAAGCGCATACTGCTGGCTCGAAACTTACCAGCAATCCCGACCACCGATCCTAAGAGACGTGTGTGCAACGCTCGCGAGAAACGAGTCCGAGTTCGAATTCGATTCGCATTTTTTCCATCTGCTTGCTTCACGCAACCCTCGGGTCGGACCTTAATTACGATCTTGAACCGCCTATTACTTAAGCGTTATCTCGAGCCTCTCACATACTTCCAGCACAACCATTTCGCATCCTGCCCTCGACGCGAATTAAAAAAGAATTGCTTGCGTTTAGCGTACGGAGGGCAATAAAAACGTTTTCCAAAACTCGTTCTCGCTCAGAAGCACCTATTGCCCTGTTTGTGCCTCATGTAGCCTCATGCACACGGCAAGGTCATAAATAATGTCTCAATGTTTACGAAAAGTGCTGTTCTGGAATGACATGTTACATTTTGACTTGATGCATATATATATATATATATATATATATATATATATATATGTATATATATGTATATATATATGTATGTGTATATATATATATATATATATATATATATATATATATATATTAACATATTGTAAATAATAATGAAAAAAGTCCTTTACAAATTTTAAATCAAATTTTGTAAACGTCATTGATTTCACATATCTCAATCTCTAGTGTTTCAACACTCATTGAGGATTTTTACCGACACTGCATGTGAATGAATTGGGAGTGTGTATCTCAAGAGTTTAGCTACTTTCTTCTAATGTCATGCGAGAATATAAACATACGGAAATAAATTAACAAGTTTAGAAGTTCAAATGCCAATTTTCAAACCTTTCGGGAAACGGTGATTCAAAGTTTCAGCACTGCACTTAGCACTAATTGATGTTTAACTTCCTGATATATGGAGCAATATCACTCGTCCTTTTACCTAGGAAAGTAAAGGTATGTTTGGTTAGTCTTCTATCTCAGGTACAAACTACCTGTTTCCGCCCGGGATCGAACCGGGGACCTTGCGCGTGTGAGGCGCACGTGATAACTACTACACTACGGAAACCTGATTACGTGAAAGTCTCATACACATTTCCGTATGATACGATTTACCATTTTTCACCATGAAATACTGGATATAAAAGCAGTATAAGCTTTCAGGGACAATAAATAATAACTATGGTTAAAAATAAATGATACGCTGTCTGTTAATTACTCATAATACGTAAAACTAGTTGGCATAGGACGATACTCATATCACATTTCTGACAAAACAATGAACGTAGTAGTATTAACTCAATAAAAATAGTAGTATTAAAACAACGACTACAGCTACACCGAAATGCACATTTAATATTTAACAAACCTTTACAAACCACTCTTTATCAAACCGCTTCTAACACAGCAAACTTGTTCAATTCTTGACACCTTCTAAGACTCACTTTGAAAGGAAAGTAAAATGTCTTTCTTCATGTATGACTAATTCAAGTTTACCAGTACTTAGTACTAATTAAAATTCAATCTGCAACGGCTGGACCATAGTGATTACAGGAAAGTTGAAGATCGCGTGAGGTGATCTAATGAATTTCAACGAGATTGAGAAATGACTGGGAGGGAAATGTAGCTAAAATAGATCAGAAGACGAATGGAGAGCCTAGGAGTTTGATGTTTTCCTTTAACTCTTAGATTACCCCGGCTTTTATGGGCCATAGGGGCCATAGCTGTATTCTGTATTCTGGATTATAAGCTGCTGAAGAGGAACATGAAATCTCCACTAGAATGGTGGAGATTATATTGGTCGTAAAGGGCCGAATGTGTTTATCAGGGCTCTTTGGGTAAACAAGCATGAAAAAGAACTTTATTTTTACGTCTTTGAGACCAGTGTCCAACATTCATTTTAGCACAGAACTTATAGTCCTAGTTTTTACAAGGCGGTTTATTAGTTTCACATCTAATCTGAAACAAGGGAGTATTGTGGAAATCAACGCAAATAATAATTTGTTTGCATCTCGTAAAACAGAACAATATACTCTTAAAATTCAACTTTAAATGTAAGATTATTATACAGATTATATTATTAGAGTCATCGCCAAAATGTGTAGTTAGATATGCAACAATAGGAGAAGTATTACGATTTGATAATGAAATATTTATTACGTTTACGTAGGCTCCAAAGATCGCAAATCGAATTATAAGTAGACAACATACACTGATGATACATGTAAAATCCTTCAAATAATTTTAAGCAACATGGTATACTTCCATGTATTAAAAACTTATTGAGTTCCAATTCTCTAATGATTTATTGAATTCGATATTAAAAGTGTAATTTTGTGTTGAGTGCACTATTGTTTGTGATTGCGTTGAATTGAGTGTTGTCAAGTGTTTAGTGAACATTAACAGCTATTGCATTATTTAGTAACAATCTCTCTTTAAAAATATCATTTCAATTTTGAGTAAGGTAAGGTGTATCAAATATGGATTGATGACTAACAGTCACAGGAAACGTATATGTTCTACGCAGTTGTCTCTATGCAGCCATATTTTCTGAGTTAGTAAAAGTCAAATCCATTTCTCATTTTATGGAAACATTCTTCTGTCCTACAATATTTTTCACAAGATCTCAGTTCCTATCATCATTTCTTAATAGTATGGCGTATTTTTTGTGTGTGAAGGTGGCTGAGTCGCAGTTTCCAGCTTCCACGTGGATTGCCAAGCCGACAACATCGGAGAGTAAAGAATAACCCATTACCGGGACAAAATTAAAAGTCCCATTAGCGGCGTTGGCGGAGCGGTCATAAAAGTGGCGTTTTCCTCGGAAACGACTCTTCCCGCGGAAGGGAGAGCGGGCGGGGTGACTACGTAATTTCGAACCCCCCTACGAAACCGGAATATGTTTACGCACCCTCAACGCCCTTTTACGAGAGTTCGCGACAATGAAGAAAACGCATTAGTGGCCCAGGGGGCATTTACATGGGTTCTGTGGGTTCGGAAGAAACCCCATCCTGCGTGGAACATTTATAGGGTGAGTTGTTAATTGAATGTTTCTGGTGAAAAAAATGAAGGATAGTTTTACTTTTTCCTGAAAGAGGCTACGATTAAATTGGCAATATTGGGGGAAAATGAAAATGATTAATTGAAGATGTAACTGAAAAACTCGCGAAAAGGTTGGTAATTAAAAGTTGCAGAACTTTTTTTTAAAATCCATTTTTTTTAGACTCCTGCCATTTTTGTTCATTACGAAACGATGAGATTGAAATATCTGTCTACTTGCGCGTGAGGTGTATCGTATTATTAGTTTCTAGGTCTGATATGTGGCCCTTGTATAAAAACTACGAAATAAAAAATTAATTCTTATAAACTAAACTGACACACCGATAACATACCCGCCATAAATATATTTGGGCACCGTCCATAATTGTCTGCCTTAATCTAACGGGTGTAGTTCTACCAATTTCATATCCTATCATATATTTCGTGATATTTGTTCCTGAGATCCCAAAGGAAAAAAATTTGCAGTTCAAAGAAACAAAAACTTTGTAAAACCAATTACTACGATACAATTTTATTCTCCCAATTTAATGATCGATTTCATAATGTGACGCAATTCTTGTTTTCATCTCCGCAAAATGTGAGAAAGAAGAGTAGGGGCAAGCAATATTTCATAAGTTGGCCCCGACGTTCTTGGGCGAACTGACATTTTACGAAGATATACTTACATGACTGATAAAATACACGCTTGATGGCCTTATCAGAGGCATGGGGTGTTGAATAGAAATTTAATATAGTTGTGTGACTTTCCTAAACATCGTAACTCTGATGATATCTCCAGTAATTGGATTGTCTTATTTATAATAAATATACTTTTTTAAATTTCCTTATATTGTTTTATGGAAAATAATAATTAATTTTAATATAAAATTACGGTTCTCAATTAATGAACAAAAAGGTCAATTAGAACATTACAACAATAAATTGTATTGATCTGAACTAATATTTTCATTAATTGAGATCAGTAATTCCCTATTGAAATTGATTGATAATATAAAATACAACATAAAGACCTTTTTATAAGGATGTTTAATCTGATAAAACTATCATAGTCAATCATTCTTCTATATAAGACGTTTGCAGTGAGCTCTGCAGTACAGTCACCCCCTCTAGAAGTTTAAAAGCGACTTGGAGTAACTTGAAGTATTTGAAATTTGAAAATCGGAATGGATATGTTGTAGCGATTTAAAACTTCAAGATAAATATTCTTATTACTCTATGAGCCCAATCGCTGATATTGAAAAGTCCTATTTGAAGAAGCATCCTTCGTAACCTCCTTCATCATCATCATCATCATCATCATCGTCGTCGTCGTCGTCGTCGTCGTCGTCACCACGACCACCACCATCAAATCTGCTGCGCCAACACAATTAAACCTAAGAAATGCTTCGTTGCATGTTCGAGTGGTCGACATTCGACGAACGAGTACACGTCCAGAAGGTGAGACCAGCTGCACTCCCCTGTACCTCCCCTTGGAAAGCCGTACGAGGATAACATCTCCTCATGAGTTATGTTGGTCGGGCACAATGGACGAGGACGGCGCGCGGCGGCCTCTCCACCTCACGAAAACCGGACCGAAAAAAATCCGGCGTCCTCAGAGGCTCCGAGGGGCATAAAATACCCGAGAGGGCGATAAACACGAGGGCAGGCGACGGAGACGGCGGGACAGGTGAGGAAGCCGCCCTTGTTCATTACCACCTGCCCGCGAGGGGGGCTGTAAAAACGCCCTCCCCCCCCCATCGTGGGGTTGGGTGGCGCCCCCCGCGGCGCCTTCGGCAAACAACCTTCTGCCCCCGCCGTTCCACAAAAAAACGTCCCCCGCCCGCGCCTAAGGCCCAAGGCGGGCCCTACAAATATTTTGACACCTGTTGTCCCCGCGCGCTGTGTCTCTGTTCGGGTGAGGGGTGGCAGACGTTTCTTTTTTCTTTTTTTCTTTTTTTAGGGGGTGTCGCCGCAACAAAGGTGAGCTTCTTTATGGTGAAATAATATCATTCTTCTGCACTAAGTGACTCTTATGAGGAGAAGCCGACATTGCGGAAGAGAAGTTTCAAATTTAGGGCGGTGCTACATGACACCTTAATGTTTAATTTCTATTCATTCGTAAATCTCAAAGAAGGGGACAATTTCCATGAGTTATCAGATATTTTGGGATGATTGTTTAGAAATTGTTCTTTAACTTATTGCGAGAATAACACAAAAAAGTTTCAACGAAAAAAAGAGAAATGTTTCAGGAAGAACAGAAATGTTCGCAACAGTGTAATAATTGTTGAAAGGAACAAAATGTAAATGTGCGAATGTGACACAAGTGAGAATACACTCAACGAAACTAATTAATTATTCATTCCTATTATTTTCTTATAGATCCATACCAAAGACCAGACGTCTGGTCACCCATTGTTGCAGCGATAAACAAACATAATATTAATAAAAATGTATTTCAAATATTTTAGATGAGTAGATAATTCGTCAATATATAATTCCCATGTATACAAAATATTAAGTATTAATAAGTAAAGAAACTACCGGAAATGGCCATAACAAATGATAATATCACAAAATATTCGCTAATTTAGCACATGGAATTGACAACTCGCCGGCGCTCTCACTGACTCAATCAGACGCTGAGCTTTGTATTCTGTGGCACGGAAATGAGCATTCCTGCTATGGTCGAATCTCGACTGTTCGGTGTTTACCGGCAATGACCCGGTTTATAGAATTATTTACAGTTAGTAGGAAGAAGACCTTCTAAAATGATGTTTATAAACTTCGCATAATGAGAAACAATGTGTCACATTGCCGATAATTGTAATATTAAACTGTACCAGTTCAAATGCGTTTTTCAGATAAACGTTTTAATAAAAGATTTATACCAATTGAACATTCTTTTTTTTTAATTCTAGTTTGTCCACTGTAAAGATGTAAATACAAAGACACGTTATTGATATAAACCATCGCAGACTAATTTTGAACTTGTTTGTTTCATATAACGTTTAACTTGTAACCTAACAGGAAATATAATACTGTGAAAATTTGATAATGTAAAGATATATGAGTTATAAACAATTCCCGGACAATATATATTTACGATTTTATGCACGATATGACGCTGATCCTGTCAGTCTGCAGATGCCTTCATAATAGCTATTACATCACTATATTAACTGGATGTAACAGCAGAATAACAAGATGTCCTTGGAGTAAGATTCACTAATTCCGTAGGGTTTGGAGATAACGGTTTGGGCGGTCATACGTTGGAAAAATTCTTGTATTTGAGAACTTTCTTGATATTAAACACATGAAGATATAAAAGCATTTCGACGATGGTTGATAAAATTTGAAGAACAATCACAATAATTTGATGGGTGGAAAGATAGTGGAAAAGAGACAAAAGAATGCAAGCTTTAAATTTAAAAATATCCTAACTCCCCCTCTTTTACTATGCATTGTTGAAATGTGAATAAAGATACAAAGAGCTTGGCTGACAACATTTGAAAACAGAACGTTTTCACCTCATGTTATAGAACACGAATTTGTATCAGCAAACGCATACTGATTTGATTTTATAGAATTGCTTCGAAATACACTCTTCCCCCTCGCCCCCCTTCAAATTTTCTACCAGCAGGTCAGAGTCGCAAACAAAACATGCAATAGTGACCCAAAAAAGTAATGAATCGCACGCAAAGCGGCTTGCGCATGCGCAGAAGCTCACCGTCGTCCGACGGCTCCCCGCCCTCCAGCTTCTTCTTGAGGCGGGCCACGCCCATCGCCGGCTCCACGGTGGTGGCGGCCGAGCCCAGGATGTCGTCAATGTTGGTATGACTGCCGATGAACAGCGGCAGGTTCTTGGGGCGCGGCTTTTTCTGGACCATCTTGCCGGCCTTGTCGGCGTCGTTGTCGTTGTTGTCGTTGTTGCCGTCCTGCAGCTCGCTGACGTTGTCGTAGGGCGACTGGCGGCCCGATGCCGAGCCTTGCGACGCCTTGCGACTGCGGCCCGACCCGGACGATCCGCGCCGGCCCTCTGGCAGCACCAGCGGGAATTTTGGCACCTGCGCGAGAGGCAACGAGCGGCGTGAGTAACACGTTAGTTTGTCACTGGAACGCGTCGCGTACAACCGCGGCGCTGCACAAAAAGACTTGGCTCTCGTGGACCCGATGACTAAGTGAAGCTGTATCACAAGTAGTGTTTGTTCACAGGGTTTCCAACGAATGAATGGGACGATCGAAAAAATTATGAATTCTCAACCTAGTTAAAAAGTTTTTTTACCTCGTACATGTGCGAACTAATATGGAAACTGTTGGCTTTGGCAAACCCAATGAAATGCTTCATTACAGAGTTTTTTCTGTACATACAGGTGAGATCTTTTCAGTGGAGTGTCTATTCATTTACAGAGTTTTTATTGTTTAAAAAAGTCGCTCATTTCATGACCTCAATGTAGAAAGAACTGAATATGTAACTATATTCTAACACTTCCGTAATAGATAATTGATAATATTTATCACACTCACAAATGTAATGACATATTTATTATGTCATATTTATATGCATATAAAGCCAATATTGTTGTTTATACTTCTGGCACAGTAAAGGCACATAAGAAAGAAAGTTAATAAAATCACGGACTAATTTAATGAACATTTGAAAGAATAACTCGTTTTCTGTAGCTATATATTGAAGCTAGAGATGCCCTTCTATCCAACTGAAAACCTTCGTTACATTTTAGGAAACTGTTCGAAAATGTATATTATTACAGAAAGCATCGAAACACAAATTTAGACGAAGGTATGAATTTCCATTTACATACAAGCCAAGAAGCATTTTATGGCAAACATTTAATCTCTCTCATACGTATCGTTTTCACTGGGATGATTTCTACACACTTCACTTGACTTCACATTATCACGGAACTGGATTCCATAATAATGACCATCTGAGATGAATCAGAGATAAAATTGTATAACAGTACATCTTTTATAATTGGAGCTGGAAATAGTGTTCGGACCCTCTTTTTTTAATTATATTCTTTTATGACAGTCTAACACACTAGTAAAATCTTATTAATTTTTCCTGCCCAACGTGAGACCACTACTTCTAAATCTTTATTTCTTTGTAAAAAATTGAACCCGAAGTTGGACTTATTATTCGTTTTGAAATGGTTTCAATATTTCTGCGAACAAATACGAGACGTTTTTGGTAGTATGCAGATGTATTTGGTCCAGATATGAGAGTTATGTACGTGGAGATAAAATATGAATAGAACCTCAAAGTGCATATTATCAGATTGTCTTTCCCTGATGATGTGCTAAATATTCATCATTTTTGAGCTCGAACACTATCATTAAGATTGAAGAGACTTCCATCTGTATTACCCTTCGTAAATAGTATCATGTCGTTGTTGGAGGCAGCAGAAATATAGTGGAATTCCACTAAAGAATTGTTTGTGTGAAATAATTCTTTACAAAGAAATTAAATAATCTACAACTATTTCAGAGTATTCACTCTGTTCACGCGTTGTTGTTGTTGTTGTACAATACATATTTTCTGTTAACACCGTAGGATTGTACCGTCGTAGGATGTGTGGCCAACCGTGACTGACTGATTTGCTTACTGAATACAGTGTGAAAACTCTGCAACGTTTCTGTCCTATTAAATTACTTTGTGAAACATTTCATATAACAGTTCATCTCAAAACTTTTACTTGTACATTTGCTCAATGTGCATTTGTATTGTTTGAATCAAGATTCGAATAAAGAATACTAGGGGAGCTTGGAGGAATATATTAGCGAGATCCTTCTGGGCGAAATTTGCTTCTCTCTTTGGCATTAGCGACACACATGACACACATGCAGGTAAAAGCAGGAGTCGGTATATGACAAGTGACATGTCCTTGGTACGCGGCAGAGCGTATGTCCAGCATCGACACAGAGGTGTAAATCAGTGGCGCTACCAGTCAGTGGCGGCTCGGTCATGGTACAAATTAGTAGCAGCTCGTGCCAGTTGCAGCATTTTTATTTGCTACAACCAAAATATTTCGTATTGTGTTATATGTAATTTAAATGTGTTTTGTTTGTGTAATTACTTTTGTGTTTCACAATCGCATCCCAATTATTTTATATTAACTACAAATCAGACGAGAGAATTATTCACATTGGTATAGAGGGACCGGTGAGTTTCACCGCGCTGCTACCTGGCGAGCCACAATGAATAAACTGAAGTGATGACAATTCATTAGCTGTGGGCGGGGAAAAGGAGAGTTGAGAGACATGCAGCTCAAATTCCTAGGGGAAGTATCAGAATCGTCAGATCAAGGGGCAGATGAATGAATATCAGATGGTTTTCGTACTCCGATTCTAGCGACCAGGAATGAGTGACCTTCATTTCAAAACTGAGGTCTTGGCCATTTCAAAACTGTGGTGTCTAACAAAGTATTGGAACGTTTTAGTGACTATTTACGTTCAAACTGAAAATGTAATATACATAATAACATTTGCGAACCACCAACTTTTTAAGTTACCAACAGCCACTGGAATAGTTAACAGCACTCAATCTCCTGTATCTCACAAATCTCGATTATTACTCTGACAATGTGTCCCACCGATCCACTCATTTCCTTCAATATTTCGTCGTTCAAGCGATGAACTGAATTCCCATCACCTGTCCGTCCGCGGCCTTCGGCGCATCCTTCTTCTCAGCCTCGGAGTCGGAAGATTCGGACGAGGACGTCTCGAGTCGCACGATGCCCTCGGGGATGTCCCCGCAGCTGCTGAGCCACCAGGCCTTCTCGCCGGACTCCACGTGGCGGATGCGGTACAGGCACGGCCGATCGTCGGCCTCGCCGTTGGCGGCGGCGGCGGCCGCGGCGGCCTGCTGCACCGCCATCTTGGCGACGGAGCGGCTGCTGCGGACCTTCTGGATGCGCGGCGGCTTCTTCTCGCTGTCGGAGCTGGCGGCGCTGCCCGCAGCGCTTCCAGCAGCGCTTCCGGCAGCGCTGCCCGCGGCGCTGGCGGCGGCCAGGCTGCTGCTGCTCAGGATTCGCTGCACGCCCTCTGGGATGTTGGCGCTGCTGTCCATCCACCACGCGCGCTCGCCGGACTCGATCTACAAACGAGGGAATTCACAAAATTAATGATAATAGTTTTAAGTTACAAGAAATTGTTCATAAAATGACATTTGTACGACATAGGTTATGATGCTGTTGCCGTTTATGGCACGAATAATTGCGTTACATCACTCATTCAGCCAATCGCAGCGAGGGAATCGTGGGGTGGTGGCTGTAAACGGAACAGCCGACTACCGTTTCTCGCACTGATGTCGAATACGCGTAGCAGATACCTGTTAATTTTTACAGTCTATATCTCAAGCTTCCGAAGGTTTGGGTGGACATTCACGCATTGGCAACCCTGTTGCAAAAGTTTTTAGGTTAGGAGGGTCGAGAGTATGGGAATTGGGGATGAGGCCGTCGCCCGAAGGATGGAGAGGATGATGGCGCTGATGACCAGCCACCAAGCGAGCTTGCCGGGCTCGAGCTGCTCTCGGATGAAAAAATATTCACAAGTTTCATTTTGATGACCTCATATTCTTTGTATGGCTCTACGTGGGGTTTGGTGTGACGACTGCTTTCTGGCGATACTGTCGGAGCGTTTTCTAGGTTGAATGGAATGAGCAAGAAAATAAATTGGGGGATCATTCGATCATCCCCTAAGATTGGCAAGGAAGCAGGTGGCAGAGTGAGAAGAATAATCACTCATGGCCCGTTATTTAAGGAATTTCTCTGGCATTTGTCAGTAATTAGATTAAATTGAATACATCAGATAAGTAATAAAACAGAGAAAATCACAGGAACAACCTGTCAGAGCAGTTACTGGACTACATATTTTCTATCCTGTCCGTGGCAGTGCCTAACCCTGCAACTTGGTGAAGAAAATTCGCCACCGCAGTGACAAGATTCCGAGAACCTGCAAGTTTAAGAATCTCTAGTTATGAACTCGTACTTCATATGCTTATGCATTCGGTTTGATTTAAACGATCACTGGTTCTAATTATTTCGAGATGAATGAGCATTGGTTCCAAACGAACTTCAGATTTTGGCTATGCGATCTTTCGAAAAATGTTTCCATCATCCGAGCGTACTAATAGTGAATTCCAATTATTTGCATCACACGTATTAGTATGCTATGTTTATAACCATCATAAATAAATCTATTAGTGTTAGTGTTAGGTCCTTGAATGTATCGCAGCAGAGGACAGTTTTACGATTCTTTTTTGTAAAAAAAAATCACAAATGAAAACGGATTTAATCTGTATTTTTGTGCAAAATATCACTTACCTGAATTTTGTTCTCACAGTGTTTAAGTTGATAATGTACGAGTACGAAAGTATAACCTAAGTTTCTGCGATGTTATTCTTGGATCACTTTGATGTTAATGTTATCCTGGAGTATTGTATTGGTTCGATTGGTTTTGAAATGTATCAGCACAACTGTTTGTATCGTTGTGAGGTCCTGCTGCTTGGGTGGTACTGCATTCCTGCGCAGCCTTGACTGACATTTAGTTTTACTTTACTGTGCGATCCCAATTAAAATCATTTAAGAACGAGAGAGGAACGACATGTCAGGGTTAAATATATTTCAGCACAAACACAATGAATATAACAAGTGCAATGTTCAATGTCAGAACTCAATAAGCCATAAACGAAAAAATCAAAAGCAATGTATTTTTAAATGACTCCGAAATGAGTCTAAGAGATTTTTTGTATATTTGAAGTGACTTTAAAGGGATGTTTATGCCTTTGAACTTGTAAAAATCTGATTATCAGATAAGTTCAAGATATTGAAGACGGATAATGAACCTAGAATAATTATGCCAAGTTAAACGATATTCCATTGTCCTATGAGAGCACAACTACTTCGTTTTATGTGGACTCTAAAAATAATATGGTTTATTTCGAAACACTGACAGTCGATTACATTTTATTTATAACCGACCAACGACCTATTAACACAATTCTGTTGTCAAAAATGCAGCAAATGTTTCATCATAAAATGCAGCCAGTGTTTTTTACAGGTAAGAAAACGTAATTTACAGAAAACACCAGTGAATTTTAAAACATAATTTATTAAAATATCCTTGGATATTTTTGAACAATCATTATTTTGATTTTCTTCTCATTGTCTAAAATAGTTTGTAAATATATGATTTTGGAAGAAAAAATATTTGAGATTGCACATTATTATTGTATAGGCGAGTCGCTGGTAAAAGCTATCGAATCATTTCAGTATATCATCTGTATTACAAGTGATAATTATACATCGCTACATCGTGTTTTTCTAATATTAACTACTTTTTTGTTATAGTTCAGAGATACATGGAAAGTACTACGGTGTGATTTATTGCAAGCTTCATCTTCATTGTAAATAAATTTTATCATTTTCTGATACGTTATTGCTTGTTATTTCCTTCGATACGGAGCTCAATATATACGGCACAACTTACTTGGGTAGAGGGGATCGTGGTTACGAGAGAAACAACAGTAGAATGATGCTTCATGTTCTCTTATAGAGGGAATTCTGGGAGCGATATATGAAAAAACAAACCGAGTTGTTTCGTAAATAAAGTAAATCTGAGTAAATAAAATTTGGCAAAAAGTAAAATTATGTATGTACCACGGGTGTTAAATGGTTCTAAGGATCTTGGGCGACAAAACGGGCTTGGGCCCAACAAGGCTCTCGGGCGTTTTGTCACTGCTCGAGCGTTAGAATCCTTAAAACGCCCTTGGCGCATAAATAATTACAATGCAAAATAACTATACAGTATTTACTGATGATTTCCCGAGTGAACTAAATCGTACACTTTCGTTGTATTATATAAATATAATAATATATTCTATGAAAAATATAATGTGTATAAAAACTATAAATGTATATAAATATATTGTATAAAAAAACATTTTCTCTCACCTTCTTGATGCGGAACTTTCCCTTGCTGTCGCTCTTCTGCAGTTCGGCGGCGACCTCGGCCAGCTTGGCGATGGACTTGTTGCTCTGCAGGCGCGCGATGCCCTCGGGCATGGCCTTGCCGGCGGAGGGGGCGGCGTCCTCCTTGTCGGAGGAGCGCAGCGACGCGTTGCTGCCGGTGCGCGGCAGCCCGGGCACGCTGTCCGTGCTCTTCCTGAGCTCGGCGGCCGCCTCCGCCAGGCGCGCGATGGACTTGTTGCTCTGCAGGCGCGCGACGCCCTCGGGCACCTCCCCGCCGTCGTCCATCCACCACGCGCGTTCCCCGGACTCGATGCGCTTGATTCGGCGCTTGCGCGGCTTCTCCCCGTCGCCGGAGCTGTCCGAGGCGCGCCCCAGGGACTGGTTGCTGGGCGCGCGCGTCACCGCCGGCGGCGCCTCGTCGGGCGAGTCCTCGGCGCCGCGCCGGCTGAAGAAGCTGGTGACGGGCGCCAGCGCCCGCATCAGGAAGGACTTGGCCTCCTCTTGCTTCGCCGCCGCCGCGGCCCCCTTGTTGGCTCCGGGGGGGCGTGGCGGCTTGTCGGCCGTGAGCGCGAGGTCGTCCCCGGCGCCGCGTTGGCGCCGGCGCACGGGTTGCGCCGTGGTCGAGGGCGCGTCGCCGTCGCTCTCGCTCTCGCTGGACGTCTCCGTCTCGCTGGAGGACGTCTCCGTGCTGGAGGTCTCGGTGGAGCTGTCGCTGGAGCTGTCGCTGGCGTCGGAGCCGCTGGTGGAGTGGCGCGGGGAGCGCGACGGGCTCTTCTTGAGGTCGCGCCGCGATTTGGTGCGCACTGGGCTTTGCCGCTTGGGGCTTCCGGAAGCGGACTTGGGAACCTACGACAGAAAGAACTCCAATGAGGAACTCTTCTTTGTACCAGCACTTAAAGCAGCCACTTATGAACTTTAATCGTCCGCAAATTTGAGTTTCACGGACTAGGCCGATACAAAACGTTTTACCGCGTTAGTTTGGTAAAACTCCTTAGTAATACGCAGAATACGGTTCTGGATAACACAACTACCAATCCCTGGTGATCAATGAACATGACAATGATGTATACAGCACTACCGTTTGGATTATAAAATTAGTCATGTTTAGCAGAAAAGAAGTTGTATTCTCATTATTCACGATAGAAAATATTTAAATACGTACGTGTAAAATGAGTTTTGTATTTCGGCAAAAATTTGATTTTTTTCGGACACTGTCTCTTGGAAACCCTGTCCAGAAACCTATACATTTGGGCATGATACACAAACAACTACAACCGTATCATTTCTTTAAAGAAACTGTAAGTTATATTAAATCTCTTGCGGACAGAACTGCGTGCAAGTAATCTATCAAATGTCTAAACTACAACTTAATTTATTGCCGCGTACATAACAAGTTTTAGTGGAAAAAAATATTGGGTGGCTTCTTCACTTTTTGCCAGGGAATTTAAACATACATTAAGTTTATTGGCAAAAAACAGAAATTATTAATAAAATTACAACGCAAAATCAGCTCGAAAAAGTAAGACCACATTCAAATTCAATGTAATCAAATTAATTTTTAAATAAAGTTAAATCCAAGAATTCAACTTTGGACCTGCTACATTCATTTAATTCTCCAGTTTTTCTCACTGTAATGTATTAAATTCAACTAATGTATTGAATTTGCATTAATAAAATTAACCAACAAACTAAAAGTGTATATTAATACAGAATGAAACAGATTAAATGCATTACAAAATATAAAAACTAATAGAGAATTTAAACTGCAACGTTCAGAACATATTTCAAGGGAGCATATTAATTCAGAGTCGTAGGCTTCCGCGGCCGGAGTCTTTTGAGACTTGTCTGTCGAGGATGATCCGCATCACAGTCGGTCGAGCTGTCGTTTCGGCCATCATGTTGTGCCCTTCTTCTCAGATACACTGCTTGTGTATATCTGCGGCGGTATAGCTCAGTAGATGGCCACAACATGATGACCGAAACGTCAGGGCGACCGACTATGACGCGGCTCATCCTGGACAGCCACGTGTAGAGAGATTTTTATCAAAAGGGACCGTTTTGACAGCTACTGCTAGCAACATAAATGCGTGTTCTGTCCGTGGTCTCAATTCGCCAATGAGTTCGTTTACAGTTATATCATTCCTAAACGGTTTCATTCCTATCTCTTGCGCTGCCATCGCCCATTTGAAGTTCATTTTTTCCGACCTGTCAAACTGGTCCCTTCTTAGAGTCACTCCTGTGTATCATATAATATGAAGAGGGCCATCCCGTGTCTCACCTCGAGGAAGTTGGGCGCGGCTGCGAGCTTGGAGAGCGACTTGCTGAGCCTGAGCGCGGCGGCGCTCTTCTCGGCGGCGGTGACCTTGGCGGCGTCGCCGGCGGCGGCCTCGGCGTCGCTGGAGCTGAGCGAGGAGCCGCCCGCGCTGCCGCCGCCCCGCGCCCCATATCATCGCTTCGCCTCCGCCTCGATCTCCCCACCGTTTCAGCGGCGACTTTTGCGGAAGTCCTTGTTGCCATGGACCTTGCCCGCCAGCGCGTGCGTGGACGCCACCCGGCCCTTCACACCCCGTCCGCGCTTCGGCACCGGCCAGTCAGTGGCAGCTTGGGCCGCGCGGCGTCTCCGCCGCGTCCGCCTTCGTTTTTGGACGCGACGGCGACAGCGGGGGTGTTTTGGTGACGGACGTCTCCGACGATGCGGGTTTGGTTTTGAGACTAGTCGACGCGGCGTCGGTTGACGGGGTGGGGTCGGGTTTGCCGATTGGTGGTTTGCCGGTGACGTTCTTGTTGAACGAGTTCGATCGCGACACGACGGGGGATTTGGTGCTCGGGCTTTCCGAGAGGTTCTTTATGGAGTCGGATCTGGAGACGATAGGGGATTTGGTTGAGCCGGTGTCTGAAAGGTTTTTGGTTGAATCGGATCTCGAGACACTTGGTGACTTCGCGGCGGGACTTTCCGGTGGCGTTTTCGATAAGTCAGCCTTGGAGGTCGATTTCTTTACTGCGGTGTCTGTTACGTTTTTGCCTGATTCTGAACGGGACACCGAGGGAGACTTACTTGCTGGGCTACCCGCAAGATTCTTAATGGAATCTGAACGAGACACGGATGGTGATTTAGTGGCTGGGCTATCAGGAACGTTTTTAATCGAATCTGACCGTGAAACTGAAGGTGATGAGGTAACTGAACTCTCTGGCGTTATTTTTCCTGAGTCCGATCGAGATACAACAGGAGACTTGTTCGCTGGGCTACCTGGAACGTTCTTGATTGAATCGGAACGTGAAACTGCCGGTGACTTGTTTGTGGGACTGCTAGGGACATTTTTTGTTGAATCCGATTTTGTGAGAACAGATGACTTAGTTGTAGAGACTTCTGGTTTAGGTGCAATGTCTACTTTGCTTGGCACTTTGGGTAATTTTGGAGTTTCTTCTTTCGGTTTGCTAACTTCTTTGGTAGATTTCTCTGTTTCGGCTTTCGTGCCAGGAAATTTATTTGTACTTTTATTTAGCTCCTTACTAGGCAGAGGACTAGAATTCGCTGTAGTGGTAACTTTGGTCGGTTCTGTCTTTGGTTCTTCGGTTTTTTTGAGCGAAAGGGTTTTCGGAGGTTCCGGTCTCGAGGTTTGCGTCTTCGCAGGTTCGTTCTGCGGTTCCGGTTTTGCGGGCTCCGTCTTCGCCGGTTCCGGTTTCGCGGGTTCCGGTTCCGGCTTGCTGCTGGCCACTGAGGACTCTCGATCGCCTCGAGACGAATATCTCGATGTGTACGATCCATATCGAGACACTGGCGACGTGTAGCTTCCTCCGTACCTGCAAAAAGGAAGGATCGTTTATTTTGTTAGAAATAAAACTCAGAAAAGTTAATACACTTTACATATACGTTATTTCATCTTTGGTGGAATTCAAGGCGTGACTTTGAATATATTTTAAATAGTTTAAATCAAATAGTACGACATAACTTGTCTTCATTTCGATAAACCACAATTACAATATGGATAACTGAACATGTTTCCCAGATTTTTTTAGAATATTCTAAGATAATTTTCAAAACTCAACAGTATTTGGGGATGGAAAAACATTTTTGATAAGCTTCAAGGCTACAGTGCTGAAAAACTTAATTAATGTTCTATGTATGTATGTACTTTGGCACAACTGCTCTTTTCGAGCTAAGACCTACAACCTAAGAACTACAGTGTTTAGGTCTTGCGGCCTGGACGTGTGGTTGGCACATAGCCATCCCTACGCTGCATTGCTGAGATTCTCAACTTTTATTGAAACGATGTGAGCTTTCTCATGGTCACACAGCAACAGATACATGGACATTGCAAGGAAATCGCATAATTAATTTTTGCCCGACCGGATATCGAACCCGGGGCTGCGCCGTGGAAAGCGAGCCAGCTAACCTATGAGCAACCGAGGGCCTGAATTAATATACTGACTTTCTAAAATAAAAAATAATCGTTAAGACGTGATTCATCATATCGCCGATAACTAAGCCTAATTTTGTAATAAAACATAATTTTTAATGTATTTTTATCGATTCTTTTCATTACAAGTTTCAATGCCGGATCCAGGCCATCTATATTATATTTAAAATATATTTTTATTATGATCTTGCAAACTACAAATATTACATTTTTAACCTGAAAAAACTCACTGAGAGGCAACACACTACGCAATAAAAAATGTTATTAATTTTATTGAAACGATTGTTGCAAATGTCTTTAGTAGACATAAAAAGGCACCCGGCCAATGCTGGAACCCTCGATGTTAGGTTACCTCTGGTGTAAAGTATGCCGTTTATCACATCTTTGAGGTTGCACTGTCGTGCGAAGCTCAGGATTAACGTGGAATAATTAATGTTAGTGCTACGAAAACGTCCATTACAACTTATATTACAAATGAATATGAAAATAATTATCCACATTTTCGGAAGCAGGAACCTACAATTATTTTTTTCTGACGAATAATCGCAGCTTTTCCTTGCAAAAGCTGCCACAGGTTTCTCTATACTAGGCAAGTGGTGTTACTTCGATGAAATGGCAGCTATTTTGAAATTAGACTGACGTCCCATTTAATTTTTATTTGACTATAAACTTTGAATCAACAAGTTATTTTATTACAATAGAATTTTATTCACAAATTAACACTTTTCACATTTATTTGAATGCTGATATAACATTTTTCAACCTGACGAAGACACTGAATTTCAATGACGAGACGTGAAATAAATATTCGTATTTATCTGTACATAATAGCCATTAACGGTAGAGTTGTTGTTATTATTATTATTATTATTATTATTATTATTATTATTATTATTATTATTATTATTGATTTTATAGTTATAATTAACAATTATTGATATTATTATCATTATTATTTTAAAAGCAACGGAATCCGGCAGACGTTCAACCCTTTATCTCCCCCTCTCTCTCTCTCTTTATCTCTCCTCTCTCTCCCTCACTTTCCACCTTCCATCTGTAAAAATGTAAAAGAATGTTCAAAAAGATCTCACACTACAGAATACGGTGTGAGTAACATTTCTTTGAGACCTTGGTCTCAAAATGTTTAGTTTTCAATATCATAGGACGCTTCGTTTAGGAGTTATTTAATGCTATTGATTCACAAAAAATCCTGCTGAGTGTGTTGCGTGTTACAGTTGACATGCATATTTAGTTTTGTTCTGTGGCACCATCTAGATAATTTTTTCGGTATTTTAATAGTTATTCTGCAATTCCGGGCAGAAATGAATCCAACAAATCAGAGATAATTAAAATTGGTTCACACGTTCTTGAGTTATAAGTACTGTTCCAATCCCAATATTGTTATATATACATATACACATACATATATACATATGTGTATATATATACATATACATAATATATACATATTCACGCATACATATATACATATATATACACAAACATATATACACTTATATTATAATTGTTGTAATATATAATATACATACATAATTTTTAAGTTATATTTTGTATTAATCTTGTTAACAGTAATGTTTGTTCTGTCACCAGGTTGCATACTCCTACGTGCAGAAATAGGGAACAGGGTGTGGGTGTGGGCGTACCTGTCGAGGTAGGCGGAGAGGTAGGGCGAGGCGCGCGAGGTGCCGCCGTAGCGCGAGTGGCGCGCCGTGTCGTCGCCGCGGTCCGACTGCACCTCCTTGTCGGCCGTGTCGGGCCGCGTCGTGGGCTTGGCCACCGTCTTCTCCAGCACGCGCGCCAGGTCGGCGCGCCGGCTGCGCAGGTAGGGCGACGTGGACGGCGGCGTGGGCGACGTGCCGCGCGTCACCACGGTCATGAAGATCTTGGCCGGCTTCGTCTCCGCCGCCTCCTCGTCCTCCTCCGTCGACGACTCCTCGCTCGAGGATGACGACTCCTGCCGGCAGGGAATGCAACGGGTGTGTTGCAATTTTGTAATCTCTCGCTACGTGGTCATCTAAGTATCGAAGACAATTTTTAGGATCTCTACGATACCATGCCTGGCATTGATGCATTATATGAAAAAGGAAAACAAGATTCGTAAAAACTGGAGTTCCCTTTCGCCTATCTTCCTTTCGTACGGATGTGGACCTGAAGTGGGAAGAGCCGGGATCCCACATGCGAGAGATTTTGCAGAGGGGCATAGAGTGCATTTAAATTGTGCAAACAACTGATCTTTTTTAAATTGTATATTTGATTTAAGAATTCCACGTATTTTTAATTACGACTATGTTTTTACACAGAAGATGTATTCATACAATACTATGTTACACGGAGTACAACATGTGTTTTAAACGTGCAAGTCTGAAACATGAACTCAAATCTCTGGCCTTCAATGTGCACAAATCTAGTATTTAAAGCATGATAACCTATTACTAAAGTAATTCTCGTCATGGTTTTCTCTGAAAGGCAACCAAAAAATAGTATTATAGACTGTTAAAATTATGTATTGTTGTCTTATAAAACATCTCTAAATTGCTAGAATGTGCGCATGTATATCTGTGTATACGAGTGTGTGTGTCTGTACGAAGCAAAAGTTCGTACCATTAAGTGAGAGTATGTATGAGTGAATATTCAGTATGCGTGTGAGAGTGTGACTGTACAAGTATGTGTTAACGTACTTCAAACCTTAGGACGTTCAATCCCAATTAAATCAATGGAAATGTACAGGGCGGCAGGAAAGTGGCGTAGTACAGGGCGCAGTGGGACCATGCTGACGAGAGTGATTAGGTTGAGTAGAAGCAGCCGGGGACGAGGACGGGCGAGGTGACGGTACGCATGCGACACTACAACGAGCCCTGACAGCGCGAGCTGAGGCAGAAGCGGTGATCGCAGCCCATATATTTCCTTTGGGATAAATTGGGTTTGAACGCCCTACAAGTTTGAAACTACATCACCAAATATGCTATTAAGTCATAGCATACACATACCACACACCACGATAGATCCATGACGCACACTCCATATTACACTCAAATCACATCACAACACTCGTGCACTCAATGACACGAACATTCACACATTTAGGGCCGTATTCATAGTTGTCACTTATAAGATAAGGAAATACTTAAGTTATAAGAAGTTACTTTTGATAAGGAAATGCATACGTGCATTTGGTATTCATAGACGATACGCATAGAAATAAGTACGATTCCAGCAGCGTATCGTTTGGTAACAGCGCATGGGCTGTTTCAAAGCCATTTGAATCCTGCCTGAAGTGTCCCATCAAGCTGGCCTTGAGCTATATATTTGCTCATATGTTTGCGTCCGTGAGCATCCGTGGGGTACCCTAACCCACACAATTGCTTAAATAGTGGTAGTATCTTAAACAGTTTCTTAAATAGAAGGAAATCGGTAAACGTCTATTTGTTGCAACTGATTTTTGCCACCAACGTAACCCAAAACTTGCATTTTCGTCTTGATAAAACGAGATCTTTTCTTAAATATTCTTGAACGTTGTGCATTTACTGAAGGTTTTACAGATCACGTAAATGTAGCTAAATGCTACAAAAGACATTTCTTTCAAGTGCCGACTATTTTCAACCCATTATGAGACGGTTTACGTATAGTTATATGTGAAGGCCGGACCTTCCTTTTAGCTATAAAGAGTTTCTTGTGTACGCGGATAAGTTGTAACTACGAATTGAAAAACGCTATATGGAAATTCCCTAAGGTTTTCCTTGTTATAAGAGACGACTATGAAAACGGCCCTTTCTCGCATACACGCAACAAAACTAATGCATATACGTGCGCACATTCACTCACTCAAACAACTTTGAGGACTTCAACCCGAACACCTCTCTTGGAACAACCCCATCCCACTCTAAAATTCCAACGGTGCCAGTGCACCAGCGCTTCTCGCGGGCCCCTGCCCATCGAACCTAAACACTACACAATAACAACTAAAGGGCGCGTTGCAATCACATTACCTTGTCGTCTTTGGCCTTGGCCTTGGCCTTGGTGAAGTCGGGGGCGGAGTGCGCGTTGGCGGTGGGCGGCGCGACGGGGGAGGTGGGCGAGGTGAGCGCGGAGACGGACGGCTTCTTGTCCTCGGTGCTGTAGCTGCGCGAGTAGCGGCCGTAGCGGTCGCCCGCGCCGCCGCCGCCGAACACCGAGGGCGGCTTCTCGGAGGCCGGGCTGCGCACCGACGTGCCGTAGCGCGTGCTGCTGCCGAAGCGCAGCGACGTTGGGATCTGCACGGGCGTCGTGGCCGGCGTGGACGACGCCGACGAGCCCGAGTCGCCTGCGTCGCGGCTGTTGGAGCGGCTGCAACACGACACTCGTGATGCGACGGCGCCAACAAATGTTTCTAAACGTTTTCTAAACAACTATGTTTAATGTTTAAAACGTAGAGAGAAACCGCGTCTTTGTGCGGTGTTTAAATCAATAAGAGGTGATCGTCCGTGAAGGGAAGTGCAGAGAAGATTATGAAAACCAACATACGTCACGCCGCAGGAACATGGCTTAAAAATTAGGCAAAGAAAACAGAGAACAGATGTAGGTAAATTCTCGTTTGTAAACAGAACAATACAAAATTCGAACAAATTACCTGCAACCGTGCTGGAGACTTTCCCTCAGAATATCAAAAAAATTTAAATTAGACTAAATAAATTGTACATTTTCGGGACTATGATACAATTAATTTTTTTGGTATTATTTTTGTTATTTTATATTAGCTCAACTTTAATCTGATGGGATTAATTACATTAATTTTGTAAAAATGTATTACGTAATTTGTAAATATAATAATGTTGTGTGTATTTGTAGTAATAATATAGAAAACGCTACCATCGTAAATATTCTACGTATTCCTAAGTAGCAAAATAAACATGATATTTTAATTGATTGATTCACTGATTAGCGATTTCAGGCTCATCAACTGTCAAGGTCATTAGTCACGTACCGGGAGAGGTGGTTCAGGGTATCAACTCACTGTAGTGCTTGTGACTGGAAACTTCTTCGTTCTAATCCCAACGGTGGCAAGATTTTTCGACACTAAATACCAAGATCGAATTCGGTCGCTGTCTGGAAGAGAATTCTAGTGGCCTGATGTTCTGATCGGTAGTTTTGAGTGGTTTCTACGATCAATACCAGGTGAATACCTGAGTATCACTCTATCAAACGGGTCACGGACCGCGCGCTATATTTCCTTTCTCTTCCTTGTCCTATCCTCACACTGTACTTACACACACTTATACTAACATACACTACTACACATGCTGCGAGACCGTTCAGAAGCCAGAAGTGTTTGTCCTGGCTGAGGCGGTTTCCCCGTTGGTAGCAGATACGTGGTCGGGGAAAATCCCTTAGCCGACGGTAGGTTCGCGTTGGATATCATCATCTAGAGAGAGAATATCATCGACACCTCCCATGCTCTACACTTGCGAGACTAATGGCCTTAGCTTCTGACGCGTCCGAAATCATTAATCAATAATTAGTCCCGTACGTGAAGTGCATGGTTTTTATCGCGGGAGGTGGCAATGTATCTCTGCCTGAATGACCAGATCAGGCGCTGACCTACACGTCCACTCATGGAGTTTTTCTCAACATGAAATCTCCAACCAGGAGCACTGTTGCAGCAGGGAGATCAAAGCTCGCGAAGAATTGTTCAACGAATGTACAGTTGGCGATGACACTCCTTTATTTCACATCCTTCAACGGGGATCTGACGGAGTGCTCACCTCTTGAGATGGCACCAAACTATAACGCTTTCAGGCTCAGAGTTTTGTTAATTGTTCTTATTTTGTAGTTTCTTGGGCAGGTAAATCATAAGAATAAATTAATAAACAAGGCCGCTCTGAAATTGAATTCTCCAACCTGCGAATTCTAACGTTAGAGGTTACTAAATCAGTTTTTAAAACATCGATATTTAAAATCGTCGATGTTTTGGGGGATATGAATTATTAACATCGACGTTTTAATTTTGAAAATTGTAACAGTAGGGATGACTCAGAATCAATTGGTATCACTGCAATGCCTATGACCGGAGCTCTTGAAGCCCCGTCTGCGGGCAGCAATATTTTCCACACTAATTAATCAGCTGTAACGAATCTAGCCGTTGTCTGGCTGAGAATTCTAGCGGCCGGTTGCTCTGATCGGTAGTTTTCTGTGATTTCTCCCATCAACACCAGGCTAATGCCGGAACAGTACCCTGAAACTCGAGGGAGGGAGTGCACGCGATCTTACTTACACACACACACCCAGACTTATATGCACTATACTATCACACAGGTTAGGAGGCCAGACGCGAGCTTAGAGTTTAACCCGGCTGGGGCGGTGCAATGCTGGTGGGAGTGACCTGGTCCGAGTAAAAAATCCCTGCAAGCCGACGACATAGGTCGGTGCAGGATCTCACTAACCAGAGGGACGTGATCGCTACCTCCTGGCGATAAAACATGCTCTACACGTATGATATGAATAATAACCTTAACAGTTGACGTGCGCGGAATTAATCAGTCAATCAAAATCAATCACTCCCATTTACTCTCATTAGCTCATTCACTTCATGATTGTTTTCTATATCGGTTCACTTTTACAATATTTAATCACCACCATAGGTATGCGCACGAGGGGAGGATCATGGACCCTCCGAAAATTACTATTCATGCCCCCATAGTCTTACGTAGTAAAACATTTGGTTTCCGCAAATAGGAAATTATTTTTTTCTTATTTTTAAGCGGACAATTTCGGTCACAGGTACACATTTGGAAAAGAGGCTTTCCAAAACTTATGACAATTTGGAAATGGTTAAACATACAGTTAATTGTATTTCTTTGTCATTCTATTGGCATTATTGTTATAATTTCATTAATCGTGAAGCATGTTTCCCTAGTAAAAAAGCCTAGTAAAAAATCGTGGACCCACAGGAACCCAGAAGTATGGTTTTCTTGCTTATCTCGTGCACACTAATGTACATCATATAAACATTCACCAAGCATTCACTTTTCATTTATCTTTTCTTTATCCATTCATTCATTATTTCAATGACTAATTCATTTATCCATTATTTCGCCCATGAAACTATTTATTAACTCATACATTAATTCTTGCAATTATTTATTAACTTTTCCTAAAATAAATAGGATATTTATTATCTGGTATTTGTTGAAGTTGAGATTAGAAAGTTTTCTTAATACAAATGTGCTTAGATGTAATACAATCGTACCCAAATCTTACTTGAAATAAGACATTTTTGAAGTATGTTGACAAAAATAAGACAAATTGTAACTATCTTTCCATCTCTTGGAATGCGGCCAGTTAATGAATTTAAATCGCGTGCGGTTCAATTTCAATTGTATGTTGGTTGCCGTAGATTTAGTTAATTTAATGTCATATTTCACGTCACTATCACTTGATTGGTAATTTATATACGAGTACAACTTCTCACCAGATACGCGACATTGGAAGTCAATCGTTGAAAAATGAGAATTTAGAATTACATGACCAAGAAATTGATCAGAAATCCTTAACGCATTTAATCATGGTGTAGGCAGAGATTCATTTATTAAACCGCACCCGGACCATTGTATTCAATGCGTTGAATGTATGATCGTAACTCACCCACCAGCTGAAGAGCTTGGAAATATGGAAGATACGTGCGTGAAGCAGAGAATACCAAAGACGCTAGGAAATATAAAAAAACTTGCTACTACTAGAAACGGAGGAAATAACGTTGTAGATGAATCAGATATGTCATGATTCCAGAATCAACTGACATATAAGTAATTTTAGTTGTTAGATCATAAGAAAGCAAGGCATGAAATGCAAACTGATAATAAAGTACAGTAAAGATAGTAACTGTCACCAAAAACAGTAAAAAAACTAGAAAATCCAAAAGAAAATTAGTATTGATCAATAACATAGCACATAATTTTAGGCGTTGGCAAATCAGCTACCACGAGATCTGAGAATAATAAAATGAGTAAAAAGTAGTTGGAAAATGAATATAACAGTGGGACACACGAAATCGCAAGATAATTGTAAGAGAAAGACGCACCTACGGGCTTCGCCAACAATGACTTGTGTATTTTGATGCGAATCTTTCTGGGAACACCGGAAAATAATTCTCTTTTTGAAAACGTTTGTTTTTAGTTGCAAATAAAATGCTGGAGGGTGTTAAGAAGAAATGGTTGGGTGATCAGATAAACCGAGCTCTAGAATTCTCCCCCAGACAGCGGCTGAATTCAACCTAGCTGTATAGCTAGTGTCGACAATCCTGCCATAATGATTTTGTATAAAAGAAGCTGTTTGTGTTTTCATGATCAAGATTTGATCGCGAATTAAAAACCGCCTCACATCGTGAAAAATAAATTGTGATGCATTTTATATAAAAAATAACGCTTCTGTCACTTTAATACAGTTAGTAAAATTAGGTTTCAATGGCAGTAATCCATCCAAACGCAGTCGCGTAGTGCAGACTCACCTGTAGGAGGAACCGAGCCCATAGCGGCGCGAGTACGAGTCCCTCCCATACGACGAGAGGGAACTGTTGCTGCCGTACAGCTTATCGTTGGGGAGGTCGGGCGGGCTGAGATCCCGGTCCTTCACGCTGGTCCTCCTAGACAGTGAGCGGTACCCGGACGACACGTCCCTGTCCCTCTCTCTCTCCCTCTCGCGCTCCCTCTCCTTCTCCTCTTCCTCCTCCTGCTGCTGGGCCGCGCTCTTCGCGCCGTAGCCCCCGGCGCGGGAGGCGGACGCGTCGCGGCCCGGGTACGTCCCGTAAGCGTTGTACTTGTCTCGCAGCGACAGCCGCTCGCTGCTGCCGCCCGTGCCGCCCGTGCTGCCGCCCGTGCCGCCGCTCTCCTTGGTGCCGTACTTGTCGATGAGCGCCGCCGCCGTCGACTTGTCGCGGGACGTGGAGCGCTCGCGCGCGCCGCTCGTGTAGGGCGAGCGGTAGCTGACGGGGGGAGGGCGGTAGCTGCTGGCCGACGACCCCGTCGACGCCCCGGAGCTGCTGTAGCGGCGGCTGCCGTAGCTGTCGTACTGCGAACACACCAAGGTTCAGTGATTCATTAGCGATTCCGGGCGCGTCATGGCTAAGGCTATTAGTTCCGTACGTGTAGTGCATGTTTTACGCGGAAGATGGTGGTGATCTTACCCTCTGGATGGCGATATCTGGCGCCGACCTACTTGTCGGCTTGTGGGGGTTTTCCCCATCCCGAAATCTCCCACCAGCCGGGTACTTGACTGCTCTCCCAACATGGGTGGAAGTATAGTGGATGCAAGTGTAAGTGTGTGTAAGTAAGGGAGTGAGGACAGAATAAGGAAGGAGAAGGAAAAAATTCCCGTGTTCCATGGCCCGTTTGTAAGTGTACTGCCCTGGCTTCCTTGGTGCTGATCAGAGAAATCACGGAAAACTACCAATCAGAACAGTCGGTCGCTAGAATTCCCCTGACTGTGGATGAATCCAGCCTAGCTATGAAGATAGAGTAAGAAATCCTACCACCGTCGGGCGTCGAACCCTAGGTCGAACTTCCGGTCAGAAGCGAACACACGGAAGAAAAACGATTAGTTGTAATGAACTAAATAATATCTGTGGCTCTTCTGATCGGAATTATTTCACCCAGTTCCTTCAATCAATACCAGGTGGTTGTCGCCAGAGCAGACCGGATTCAGACCAAATACAGCGCCCGAATCCGGCCTTCCTCTTTCGTGTCTTTCCTGAATTTTTCCTTTCTCTTTCGTGTCCTCTCTTCTGCTCTTACACACACACCACACAACAACATATGTTGGGAGCTCAGAGCTTGTGCAGGCCGGGGTGGTACTTCGCTGGTGGAGATACCAGGAGGAGAAACCTCTCCCGCAAGACGTGTATGTCGGCGCCTGATTTCGCCATACAGAAAGGCAGGAACTTTGCTACCTCTCGGGATGAAATATTTCAGTACAAATTCTCTGTCATCAATATAGTTGCCATAAATCAGTCATCAATATTTTTGAATGTTATGTTTTGCAATTTTGGAAAATACAGAAATGGAAAATGGGAATTTAGCGCAGTTTCTGAGGAAAGAAATAAAGAATACAATTGAGACTTTTGAGAACATTATTGTTTAAAAATTGTCTAAATTTCACGTAAAAGTGTTCCAAAACTATTCCAATTTTCGAAAAATTGTATTAAAGAAATTCTCTCTTTCTCCCTCTCTCTCTCTCTCTCTCTCTCTCTCTCTCTCTCTCTCTCTCTCTCTCTTGTCATTTGCGTTGCGTCATTTGTATATTCAAAGCGTCGTCTGTGCTATCCGAGAAAAAAAGTTTATTAAAAATATTTAGAGCCATTTTTGCGAAGATTTTGAAAATGTTTTTGTAGTTTTATGAAAATAAACCCCCAAAATCAAAATATTCGTTAACTTACAGCACCTGAAATTTGTCTAGCTCTATCGGGAAATATCAGTTGTGCAAAAAATCGTCAAGCTGTTGACGCGCTGGCGTTGACCACACGGCCAGACGACCACAGATGTTTTGCCGTCAACCAAATTTTCATATCAAGGATTCACAAAACATGAATTCTGACTACAAAACGTGTTAGAAGTAATTTACTACGACAGGAGCAAGATTTATCCAATCTTCTGATACCAGGGCCCCACAATTTCTATACACTGGCTTGAGAGATATTTCACCTTCAGGTATCTTCTAAGTCGAGGTATCACCCTAACTGAGGCAGGCAGTAAGTTACAGACTGGTCTCCCGACGTGTGTGATAGTGCTTGTAAGTGTGTGTGTGTGTGTGTGTGAGTGTGTGAGTGTGTGAGTGTGTGAGTGTGTGAGTGTGTGAGTGTGTGAGTGTGTGAGTGTTCGTGTTCGGGGAGAGGATAGGACTAGAAAGAGGAAAGAAATATTGCTCGCGTATTGATGGTCGTTTGTTAGGGCAATACTGTCTCTGAGATAAACTAAACTGTATTTTTCCTGTCAAAATATCGCCGATTTGTGCGCAGAATTACAATAGTTTCTCTTTATTACGTGAGTACGTAGTAGGTTGAGAAAATAAAATTTTAAATTAACATTTGCTCATCTTGTGCAGAATTTCTGTCGTATTTTACAATAGACACGATTTTTTCAGTTAATGTCCGTAACTTATAATACTGAGGCCTCCCAAATCACACACGCTGGTTGTACGAGTTGGCATTCAATCCCAGAAAGTCTTCCTTAATTAATTGTAAGACATTTTTAAGTATATTGGATACGAATATTCCCAAGTATGAGCATTTTAAACTTGGTTGAGAAAACCTAAGATAAGCGACTGATCTCTTAATTTTTGTACAGGAAATTGCATTATTCGGAAAATATTGAAATACATTGTATACTGAACCGTAGGCTAAATTGGGACCAGGTTGTTCATCTCTAGAGATAACAATCATAAACAAGAGAAATTACCCAGGTAACTTGATATTTAATGTAACACGACAGAAATGGTTAAATCCAAAATTGCACATATGTAATCTAAGCAAATCAAGGCAACTAATGAAATAATATTTTATAATTAAATTTTCCTTTCGTTCCACATTTGAACATTTCGTTCGTCGATTATAGGAGTATAAGTAAGTATAAAAGTACTGTGAGTAGGGAAACGTAAAATATTTACACAAGCTCAGCGAATGAAACCTCTGCGCTAAGATGGCGATTTCTCTTGAATGGACCTTTTTGCGCTGGCGTTAATCAATGAATTTACGAGGGATCCTTGACGTTCTTTAATTGCACTCGCCACTGCCAAACAGACCCGCTCTTCATTCCACCCGTTTTCCACCGATTAGCACAATCTTCCGGCGACGCGTTCATTGGACAAGGAGAACACTCAGATAAAAACTTTTAAATTCACGCACCCTCCCCACTCGCCCCCGCCGGCAAATCCAGGGCTGCTTTAGGGCGCCTAAAAATAGCGCACACAGCCCGCACTTAACCTCTAATCCGACGCCAAGTAGGGCGCGTCATTGGGTCCAATATCGCGGAATTGCCCTTTGTCAAAAGCCGGCTCGGCGCGGCGCGACGCTGCGCTGTGTCCCGGGTCAGGGTCGAAGGGTCAAGTGAGCACGCGCCGCTGCCCGCGCCACGAGATCGACCCCCGGCCACGACCGACACCCGGCCGGAGGCGGCTGCCGGGGATTGGAAACACCCGCTCCGTATCTGCTCTGCTCGAAGCGTAATCTCAACTGAGTTATCGTGTCCAGTCGGAAAATATGATTACTAGGGGGGGGCGGAATTTAATGAAATATTAATTTTTTTTATTTTCACTTCAGAACAATGCCCTTTAGTTCAGACATTAGGGCAATTTTATGTTGTGGCAAAAAAAGGACAATATGTAGTAGACTGCCTCCCAAATCCAAATTTGAAATAATTTCTGGGAGTCAATTGTTAATTTTTTATTTATTTCTATTTAAGATTAGTGAATATTTAATTAAGTAATTAAGTAAGAAATATTTAATTAAGTGTTGAAATACTTTCTTAGCTCTCTGAGTATCAGTCTGTCGAATTTCAATATTCAAAGTTTCATTTTCATCAATTCATAATTTCCATTTTTATTAGACATTCATTTGTTTTGCATTTATCGTTGATTTTGTCTAATAGGTCATATTCTTCCATCGTTTTAAAGCATTTTGTTGTCGTTACATTGACATTAATACCATTTTAATAGCACTTGCTTGAAATATTTACGAAATGCAACAAATGTTCCCCAGAGTTTCCCGAATTGTCTATTCGATTTCTTCGCTCAGAAATTGTAATGTCAGCCGTTTGAGTATAATATAAGGTTTCCGTGAAGCCTATCAGCGCCGATTCGGTCGATTTCACGGAAACAAAAGTCGGAGTTTTCCTGGTAAACAACAGTCCATCTAAAAATTTACAAGCTGAGTTCACTTGAAGAAAAGGAAGACGCGATCGACATCAGTAACACATCCAACAGCATAAATTGTTCATCTGAACTGGTTTTGATTCAACTTTTTACGTCATTTTCTTTGCTTTTAGGGCATTTTAAAAACATTTTAAGAGCATTTTATTGATCAATTTGGTGATGTTTTAGGTCATGAAGATCCCCCTTAAAGATCACAATCCTTTAAGGGAAAGCATATTAAAATGCGAGCTACTATATTATCAAGGCTCACTTAAATAAATTTAATTAAGTTATAAATAAAATGTATGTACTTCAAAACGAATTAATGGGCTTGTATTTTCCCTGCTGGATCTTTAGACGTAAGAATTGGGTGGTAAGAGTAGCAATAAATATCAGCATTTCACAAAAATTGATCTTTTAATGTCGATGTAATAAGCAAAAAATGCTTTAATATGATGGAAAAAATAAAAAATGACCTATTAGTCGAAATCAACGAAAAATGCAAAAAACTTAATGACATATAAAAATGTAAATTATGAATTGATGAAATTGAAACTTTGAATACTGAAATTTCACAGACAGATTGATACTCAAAGAGTCAAGAAAGTATTGCAAAACTTAATTAAATATTTCTTACTTAATTACTTAATTAAATATTCACTAACATGAAATAAAAATAAATAAAAAAGAATTGAACCATTACCTCCCAGAAATTATTTGAAATTTGTATTAGGGAGGCAATATACTACACATTGTCCTATTTATTCAAAGAAGGTGCACTGTATTTGAGGAAAATGACATACTCGTACTAACAGATAATACGTTTCCCTCTGAATCTAACATAATTCAAAAAATATTTTTCAAATTCAAAATTATGAAAATTCATGAATTAAAATTTCAATCCTGGTTACCGGGTAAGCTTTCAAAATAATCAACATGTGAGTCTGGGGGATTGGATTGGCTGAGGATTTGTGTGAGGATGAGTGGCCGAGTGGCACCGCGGGCTCACCTGTGAGGCCGTCGACCCGCCGCTGTCGGACGTCTTGCTGGCACTGGAGTAACCGGAAGTGCCGGTACCGGAGCTGGTCGACCCCAGCCCCTTCCCCCAGGAAGTCTGCAACAGCCAAAATGCAGGCCGTCAATAGGTACGTCTGGTACGTCAGTATCAAATCGTTACAAATTGTAAGGTCTGCGAATTAAGTGGTCAAGGAACATTTTTGAGGAATATTTTTGTTTGCGGACAAGATCATCTCATCGCAGACAGCTTAATCGTAGAAGCAACTCTTTTGTTTAAAATTACGGCAGAGGAAAAATCAATTGACAGTAGACACTTTATATTGTACCGGAACTCTACAATGTGACATCGAAAAATGTAAAACTATATGTATATAATAGTGATTCCTTATCATTTAAATAATTATTCATACATATATTTTAGTAGTTTTTTTGTGTCTGCAGAACGTATTCGTTAAACTTTTAAAACATTGAAATGTTCTGTAGTTTTTTGCATACCTTTTTCTTTTCAGATAAAGACGCACGCGAATATCGATTGCAAAGTTTTCAAAAATGAAACTGTAGGAACATTTGAAGATGAGCATTTCATTACTCATATTTAGTCAATTAGTTGATCGCTTTTTTAATAAAGCAGGATATTCAGATATTCGATGGAATTCGCTAGAAGGTAATCTAATTTTTAATTAAAACTTATATTTTAGTAGTCTTTATCCAGGCAAAAATATAGAGATAAACAATTGTGGAAGCAAAAAGTACAAAAATTATATTGAGTGTTCAAGTATAATCTACACAGTTTTCCACAAATGTTTCTTTACCTAAATTATATTCATATTGTTAAACGTAATTCGATTATAATTTGTTTAATTAATTTAAACTATATTTCCCAAATTACAAACTTCTGTGATACGACCCACATTTTCTCAGGGCCTTTAGCAGACCTTCTTTCATTGAACTACTTTAGTTGTCCTCGTCACTTTGACAGCACCATTTGTCAATCATAATGTCCCTGTCAGTTAAGGAATGAATCTCGTCTGATTCGTTCTGTTACTAGCTTATTAACAAGCATAAAAGCAAAGAGACATATTTTGTGACAAATTAAATTACAGCAGAAGAAACCCTGAGAATGAAAAAAACATGAAACAGGTAGGATAGTTACTCTAAAAAAATGTATATTCAGAGTTGAAAAGTTGAAACAAAATAATCTAAAAATGCAAGTGATAAAGAGTGTACAGAAAAGTTAGGTAGCAAGTTTAAAGAGGTGGCCAAATAGAAAAATAAAAACCTCCTTTCGAATTAGTCAGGTAAAAACTCAATATGAGCTATATTTCAGAAAAAAAGCAATCAGGTTTTATTACGTTCATGTATTTGGTTCCGTCCCACCAAAACCGAATATTTTTAATATTTTTTCAAGCACGTCAGTTTGTGTAAAAGGCATGTTACTTGGGAATATATGGACCCCCCCCCTGGAGCAGCCAATGCCTTGCAGTGCATCCACATGGAAGAGAGTTCTACCTGCTCCAGGGTCATGGACGTAGATCATCTCAAAGACAGCCCAGGCCTGCATCAAGAAAGCCATGGCGTCGTCATGAAGATGTACAAGGATTAAAAACTATTTCAATTATAAAAATATATTTTATTGATTTAATGTTTTAAACGGCTCCAAGTTTAAATGTCAACTACAGTCAGTAGAAAAAGGAGTACTTGTAGAAAGATTCATAAAAATATAATTTTAATGTTATATTTTCAAATTAACTATGAATAAAAATAAAAATTAAAAGTACATAAATTTAGTACAAGTTACAAATAAATTTACTGAAATACTCGGAAAAATATTATTTTTCCGAAGCTACCATTGCCTCTCAGACTGTTCTAAGTAAACGGACAGCATGCAGAAACAATTTTACTGTCACCTAATGTCGCAACAACCAAGGATGTGCATCGGCTTGTGAGTTTGACCGATACAGAAACCAACACGCCTTTAGCGACATGTACCTTCCCAACCAGAGATAAAGGCTGCTAACTATCGCTTCCTCGGTCGAGTCCTTCCGTAATGGTCGGGCAGCAGCTCGTTCCGGGAGTCGCTCCACCTCCTCGCACCGAAGCCCCATTAGCACGCGAGATCGATTTTCGTGAGTCGATTTGGCTTCATTTCACGCTCGCTTAAGCCCGGTCCGCACGCTGCGTTGCGACACCACGCGCTCAGCCCGCGGGCCGCGGGTGCCAGCCATTACAGCGGCGTCTCCGAGGAACAGAGAACAAGACAAGCGACGAAGAAGTGGAGGAGATAGAATGAGAGGAAAAAAACAAAGAGTGAGGGAGAGAACTAGAAGAGTGAGAGAAGTAAGAGAAAGAGGGAAAGAGGAGAGAGAGATAGAAAGAGAGACAATGAGAAGTAAGAGAGAGAGAGAGAAAGAAAGAGAAAAGAGAGAGTGAAAGAAAGAGAGAGAATAATAAGTGAGAGAAACATTGTTGTTGTTGTTGTTGATGTTGTTGTGTGTATGTGTTTGTGTGTGTGTTCTAATTCTTTCTATCACGCGCGCGCGCATGGAAGAAAGGATTAGAATAAAGATTTAGAAGAAATAAATTACACACAGCTGAGCAATCAAGAACGAAAGCATCGCGAAAGGTGACGGATAGTGAGAATCACACTCATAGAAGTAAAACTAAGAAGTTATTTACGATCTGACTTGATGATTTCAAAAGGAAGAATAATGAGAATTCTTAAATGCACTAGCGTCTTTAGTATTTTTGAAAACTTTCAAATACAACATTTTTGAATGAATTATTACTGTTCATATAGTTGTCATCATTTGTTTTCTAAACGCTCACACACGCATAAAAAAGTTACATATTAACACTTGAGGAGGGGTTCCTAAAACCTTGAGAGGATACTCATATTAAGAATCACTCGTGCTGAAATATGAGGTAATGATTCATTCAATTACTGATCTCCAAAGAGAATACTGGCAACACTCGTTTCTATCCCAACGCACTTCCCCTGACGCAAGCAGTGCAGCGGGGGCGGGCGGGTCAGGTGGCGCAAGCTGCGTGGCAGGGGCAGGCACCCACATGCTGGACAGCGTTGCGTGTAACGGTGAGGGCTGCATCTCCACACAATGGGCCTCGGAGGCCCCGGACTTTCGCTGGCTCCATCAGGTGCACGTCGACACCCCCCTCACTCTCCACCTCCCCCACCCGCGGTCACGTGCCTCCCGGCAGAACTGCACTTTTCGACCCCGCTTGCCGACCCTCTTGGCACCCCGCCCCGCCACCCACGTGGCTCATTGATTAACGGTGATTCCGGGCACGTTAACTGATAAGGTCAATAGTTCCGTAATAGTTCCCTCAGGAGGTGGCGGTGATCTTCACCCGTGGGATGATGAGGTCCGGTGCTGACGTACCTGACGGCTAGTGCGTTTTCCGCAACCAGATATCTCTCACCAGCGTGGCACTGCCTCACCCGGGACATGCTTTAAGATCGCCACCGGTCTCCCGACATGTGTGGGAGTGTAGCGCGTGTAAGTTTGTGTAAGAGGCGAGGATCGAAGAAGGAATAGGAAGGAAAGATCATGCGCGGTCCATGTTCCATTTTTAAGGGTACCACTCCAGCATTCGCCTGATGTTGATCGGAAAAAACATGGAAAACTACCGATCTGAGCGCCAGTCGCTAGAATTCTCCTTCAGATAGCGACTGAATACGACTTAGCTATCTAGCTAGTGTCGACATTTCCTCTCACCGTCGGGACTCAAACCTAGGACTTACCAGGCAAAGGCACTGCAGTGACATCAGTCCCTGAGCCACTTCTCCCGGTCTCTCACCAATCCGTTACCTCGTCCTAGACGACACCCAACCTCGCCCCAAACGCCACACAATGTGGCCCGGTACCCACCTCGCAAGGCACACTCCTCGCCAGACCCCCAGCGGCTCAACACTCAACCTACGCACTTCGCTCGATACCGTCTTCGACCGAGATCTTGGCCCATCTCACACCAACCTCTCCCGGCGACGATCCGCATAGCCTGTCCCGCCCACCCTACACTTGATCTGACCCAAAGTCCAGCTCGCGTGTCTTCCCATCACCATACACCCTCTTCTTCCTTCACTCACGTCGCCCAACAATTCTCTCTACCGCCCACCCCATCTCATTCCTAACCTCACATTATACCGTGCCCAACCTAACTTCTTACACACCAACTTGTTCAGCTCTTACCTACACCTTATCGTATCCCAACTCTTCTTCTCCCGATTGATCTCCCTACTCGCCAGGCACCCACTTGGCACGGCCTCCTGCTTCTCCAGACCTCTCGCTCCACACCCCACACCCCAAATTGATTTAAATATTTGTTAGAATTATATAATTATTTAAAAAATATCGTAATATCATATACATAAATAAATAAATATATATAAGTCATAAGAATTTTATCAAACAACATGTATTTTATTTCATACAGATGAAGAAAGAGAATACTAGATTTCAATTCTGCCAAACTATAATTTAGTTTTCCAAACAATCTGGAAAGAGTTTCACATTGATTTCGCGCATTTGAGTAAAGTCACAACATCTATTGTTATTCGAATGATTATGCTCTGAAGTTCAAAACTCCAAAATTCGGAGTTAAATGCTATGTGCGACAGTATCCGGGAGCAGAGGGTCACAAACAAAGCTGACGGCACTAGAGGCGCTAGTGCTGGCATCTCGTGGCGACGAGGTGAACGCAGCTGCCAACGCCCACTAAAGCGCCACCAGCGTGGCGCGCGCCAAGCGGGAACATTTCAATTCGCGCACGCCTCGGGTGAGATTTTTGTAATGCTCCGTCGTTGTCTCTACTACTATAATACGATATATTCCGGTTAAAAGATCTATTGATTAGATCAATAGCTTTTGAGGCCTGTTTCGAATGATGAACTAGTTACACAGCTAGGCCGAATTCAGTCACTGTCTGAAAGATAATTCTAGCGGCCAGATGCTGGGATCAGTAGTTAAATGTGGTTTATCCGATCTAGGCGAATGCCGGAGCAGTCTCCTGAACAAACCAGCCACGGACCACGTGCGATCTTTCCTTCTTCTTCCATGTCCTACCTGGTTGAGGAAAAACCTGCAAGCCGACGAATAAGTCGGCGCCTATTTCGCCATCCGACAGCGAAGATTACCGCTTCTCCCGCGATAAAAGCATGCACTATACTTACGGGTCTAATGATCTTAGCAGTTGCCGCGCGCGGAAACACAAATTTATCTATCGTACTGTGAATTTTTGGTAGAATGCGTCGAAGCGCGTTTATTAGAGAAACATATCAATTTCTGCTAAACGGGTGATCCTACCAGATACATCCGAATTGATGTGCAATACTAGATATACCTTCGTTATATAACCAGCCAACTTTCGCTAAAATACTCCCAAAGCGAATGAGTTGGAAACTAATCAAGAATTTTTTCGTGTGCACTCATCGCTTATCGAATGCCAAGCAACCAAATTTTGAAATCTTAAACAAAAATTTCGATATCTTTAACAGAAATGTTGATATCTTTAGCAGAAGTTATTTTAATCATATAGATGAAATGATTGTTTCATTACCGAATGCACTACTGTCATCTCTCAGAATCTCAGATACTTTCATGCTATTATCTTGTGAGATGTTTATCTTTGATCAGTTGCAACAAGAAACCATGCTCTCCTTTCTAAATATTCAGATAACTGACGTAACCATAATCACGCTGTTACAACTTCATTCTATTTAGGAATTCCAGTGAAAAATATCCAAATAGATACATAAAAATTGAACTACCTTATTTGTCGGCGAATAAAGACTCCTTTTTTGCTTCGTTGTTATTCCTCAAAAAGGCTCTATGAAGAGGGGTGCATCTCTGCTGTGAGTGGGTGTGCATCAGTGCTTAAGTTCTGAGATCAAGTTCTAAGTTCTGAGTCAAATTATGATTTGCGAATAGTAAATAAGTAACTTTCTAGTATTACAAGTGATAGGTAAATATTAATATATGATCGAAACACTATTCTTACATTGCTCGTTGCAAATTCAGTTTGTATTTGAATTAAACATTTTTATGCCAATATTTTCTTCATTTGTCAACATTAATGTTTTATTAATTCCACTACATAAAATTCCACGAGTGTAATTTAGTTATTTTCTCGCCAAAATTATATATTGAAATACGATGCGTCTTAGCATTGAGCTAAGTGATATGGTGAGAGCAAAATAGAGACAGTCTGTTAATTGAACCGCAGAAAGTCAGATTTGTTACGTTTCACAATATTCAGTATTTGAGTTAATCGTTTTTACTGTATTGTTTACATTGATTAAAATATCTAATTCAATATAATGTTTTCTTTTTTGACATTATTAAGAAATAATATAAAATTAAAAATACATTTCTCAATACTGTCTATAGAGTATTTAATTTTGAAAATAATTAGAAAATTAAAAAAATTGATTTCAATAAATGATTAATACTCTAGATCATTCAAAAAAAATGTTTCTTGGATCCGTTTTGCACGGGTGGTCTCGCATTAATCGCACAAATCAGCAAATGCAAGAATCAGGGCAAACGGTGGTAAGTTGTCTTGTTTATAAAATGTCGTTTATGCACACACAAACGTTTTCTCCGAAAATGTTAACAAAGCAATCTTTATCCCTGCGTATTTTAAATAATCGAATGTCTGAACATTTTGCTGGAATGTTTCGGTTGTGGTATAATTAGTATAAACGATAACTACATTCACCATCACTAATATGTTCTCTCTACCGATTTAGTTGATGAAAAATTCACTCGTCCAGTTTTTATTTGAGAGTTGAGGACTTCTGGGAATATCCAACTACAATTGCAACGAACATCTCAACTGCACCGTGTCTCTCATCAGTGAATATTAATACTCGGAAGAGCCTGGCAACATCCCAAGCTGTGAGCGTTCTCTGACGGACTCTGGGTTCGCGAGAAACCAACAACAGATGCAAACGCTTGCAGGGGACATTTTGTGGGTGTCAGTGTTCCTCATCCGGGATGTTTTATTTCTCTGTTCCAGTTTTCGCGTTCACAGACTATTATTTACATTTGTCTCGCTCATCTGCGCTACGTACTACATGATGGCACTGGGTGCGAGTTTGCTACAAAAAGAAGCTGATTCTTCTAGTCCTTAATATTTCTTTCCAGCGACATGTCAAGTTGTCTCTAATTAAAACATCAATATTCCTTTTATAACGTTTGACGCGTTATGTGAAATATTTACTTTATATAAATGATAATGAAAACGTCTAGAGATGTTTTAAGTTGTTCAAAAAAGTATTATGTAAGGTAGTAGCGGTTGAATTGAAAGGCAGATCATGCAACTGTTCCTTGTCTTCATCGAATCCGCAATGACTTATTGTTTTCAACATTCATAAACACATTGAAGGTGATCAAATAATTGTCTGTTAAATTGGCTAGTAAGATTTCATTATGAGTGCATTGACAGGATACCAAGAAATAACATGTATGTTTCAATAATAATTATAATTATATTTATTGGAAATTTTCCTTATAAAGTGATAGAATTGATATAGTAATTCCTTTAACGCTCGTTAACACATCAATTTTCAGTAACTACTAATCAGTAATACAATACATTTAAAATTATTTTTAAAGTCTTAAAAACTATGTTTATTATTTAATCAATAAAATACTTCTCCTGACAATTATATTAGAATTAATAAATAAGTTTTCTATTATCTTTTCTATTATCTCGTTCTTTTATTATAGTTTGCCCTTCAATGAATAGTGAACTGTGCGAAATAATTTTTATTTTCTTTCTACAGTAATTGCCGTGTTTGTCATCACATTACTCATCCTAATTTTTGCGTACTTGGCTAGAAGATCTGCCCACTGAAATATAAGCGGGAGAAACTTTCATGCCTGATATTCTGTGATGACTTGAAAACACAAAAATTATATGAATATTCAAATATTACAAATACGTAATTAGAACTTTCTTCACGTATCTAGAAACATTCAATTATTTAAATATTTCCATAGTTACAGAATCAATAGTCATGTTATTTGTCACTTTCAACGCTTGAAATCCATGGTAACAAATAACATTGCCAAATAACTTGTAAAGCTGTCACAAGCCGGTGACGGACACCCGGTTTCTTTCGGCTTAATTTCCAAATTATTTAGTGGAAAACCACATAATACCAAAAACCAGACATGGGGTAAGAATCGTACATCATTTTAAAATGAAAATTATATTTAATGAGAGCTGGTAATGCTAATTGTGATTAATTTTCAGTTGTGGCGGAGGTTGCGGTTGCGGTGGGTGTGGCTCGTGTGGCGCTTGCTGCTCGGGCCCTTGCTGCGGACCCTGGAAGCCTTGTGTTGTTACGACCACCACGGCATATTATGGGCCCTGCTAATGTCCACCCTTAATAATTGCCGAACTGGCTCCGACTTCAACCCGATTTTGTCAACCCACTGGATCGGTAATTTGTGTGCTCTTGTACATGAATTGAGATTCAAAACAGCAAGATTGATGGTATTATGTTGTCAATAACTAACATGCAATCAGAAATTTTTCTTCCGGCAATTCAACAAATATTTTTATAACTTTTTTGTATGCCTGTTTTCGGACTTTTCTAACAATAAAATTTTTTAAGAATAATTTATTTTTATTCTCAAATGAGTGAATGAAAGTGAAATTTATTTGTTGGAGTTCCACCCATGTAAGTATGGTGAGTAAGATACCTATCGTCCATGAACTTTGTATTCAAAATGGCAACATTCCCAGGATAAAATTAATGCAGATATTTCCTTTTCACCCATTTGCAAGAAAAATAATTGTTGTATCTCAATGTTTTACATTAAATTGAAATTACTACCCTACAAATTAAGATTAAAATTGTGTTGACGCGTTCTTTTAACTGCTCTGAATTACTGATTTTTTCAACACAAAAAAAAATTCGAGCAAATAGGAATGCACTCAATGAGGAAGATGTTTCTTTTCCAAAATTTTGTTATTTAATTACTTTATAATTCCAGCACCGTATAATGGTTTCGTCGCAATTAATATTTAAATAGCTCCAAACTAGGAAATGGAGAAAGTTTAAATATTATTTGATACGTAAATGAGATATAAACTAAGACTTGAAAAGACCTCGCCGAGACTGTGAACAGCGTAGAAAATGATTTACTTCCCGATAATTCTAGGAAATTTTAGAGGAAAATACGTGAAATCTGGTAATACTGGGTTGAAATGTTGGAATAATATATCAAACTCGTTTACAAGAAATAAATATTAAGAGAAATACGTTTTGTCTATCGTACGAACTAGAGCATTTAACGTAAACTTTGACAAAGTAATAATTCTTTAATATTGCCGAAACTTTTTTATTGTGCATCTTATTTCACTAGGCTTTCAAAATAATTCCATGATATACTCTTATTGTAACATGATTTTCCTTATTTTGTGAGATATGATTTCCAAGAAAATGTAATCCTCTAATGTAATCTTCAAATATAATCCTCAATTTCAATATTAAAAAATAATTATGTAGCCTACATATCTGTAAAATTATATTCTGGCTGTTTTAATTTTGTTTAAAAACGTTTCCTCAACAGTGATGCCCATGAAACAAGCAACTACAAATCTCCCCACAAGAAAGTTATTTTTTTGTACTCAGCATTCTAGTACGGTATACCGATAATAAAGTAGTTTATTACGAAGATTATTACGAAGAAAATTGAGTTGAATTCAAACGAAATACAAACGTTTGAAATTATTAACAACAATATTACTTTCTCGAGAATCACTGTGGTTACAAATAAACATTTAGTCTTCATCAAGGCTCGAACTCGAGTGCACGCACTATTCTACACCTTCTCTTTCGGCAAAATTTATTTCTAAATTAGCAAGTACCACAAGACTACCCACGCCAATATGGGGTGAGTAGCTGTTGCTTGATACAAAATATATATTTGAATAGAAACATTACGTAAAAATAAAATAATCTTCATTTAATATCCAGATACACACTAAAACCAGACCAAAACTTCTCATCTGTAGAAGCGAGAAATATATTAATAAAGAATTAACCTTCTAATTTCTAAAAAGGATTATTTAGAGAGTTTGAGTGAGCATAATCTTCTGTCCGTATTCTTAAAGTTGTCTCGTCTCTATTGTCTATGGGTTGTTTTCTTCCATAGAATCTTCTTCTTGAATAGAATATGTCATAAGACATTCATTTACACTAGAAATAACACTTGAAGGCATAGAGGGATTTAACCCAAAATATTTTCTTTATTCTTTAAACTGGTACGATAATACAGAATTTTAACTTCTCAATCGTAACGCGATTGGAAGCAATACTTGGAAAAATAAATCCAAAACGCTATTGTGAAAACAATACTGAAGAATTAAAATACAATATACTGGGGTTTTATGAAATAACCCCCCAAAATGCGTAATGTTTTGGGTCTGGGGCAAATAAAATGTAAGTCAGCGTAGTTTTCTTATTACCGAGATACTGTTCACAAGCTCATGTTCAGATCTGTATGGCGTACAATATTACAATATTATCAGAAGTAAAAAATGAAATTCAAGCATAGTCACATAACAGATCTTTAATCAAGCATAACTTTTTACAGCCATCCTGAGGGTATCTTAAGTGCTACCATAAATAAATTACGATTTTGAATTAAAAATATTTAAGTTTGGTAGCAATGAAAATACCCACAAGGAAGCCAAAACCCTTTAGGTTAGATTAAATAACATGAAATGTGGAACTGCCCCTGAGATTATATTTTCACGATGAAATAATATAAAGCGAAAGTAAAAAGAGTGTACGCGCTAAAGAATTAATAAGAGTATAAAGGCACGATTCTGAAACGTGATCGAAAGTACATGTATTTGAATATTCTAGGTGCCGCAAGCCTTCCTGCTGCCATTCCTGCTGTTCTTGTTGTTGTTCCGGACCGTGCTGTGGACCCTGGAAACCAAGAGTCGTCACAACAACTACTGCGTTCTACGGACCGTGTTAATATTTACTGAAACTTCATTCTTTTTCACAAGATATTACAGCAAGATTTCCGGCTACGAGACAATTTTAAGATAGTGAAAAGAACTGCGATTCCCCTAAATTATATCTAAAGGCAATGTGGGTATAACATTGCATTTTTACACCACTATGTTTTTTTAAAAGTATGTTAAAAAAATAAAATAAATAATATTTCACATTCAACTTTGGAGAGCATACCATTTGTATATGTAGTTATGATATACTACGAGAAGGTTTCATATTCTCTTACTCGTAATATTTAGTACTTAAAATTATAATTAGATCATAAAATAATGAAACAATGAAAGCTTTCACGCCCGGCATCAATATGTGTATTGTGTTGCGGACTGATACGTCAATATCAAGAGAAAATTGTTCTTCTAAATGTTTGATTCCAGCTGCGTCATAATTTTCCCTGGACCACAATCTATCAGCCTGGAAGATAATATTCAAATCAGAACATAATTTTTATAAAACATTCTGTAAATCACATAAACCGCATCAAAAACAAGCTATAATTACAATATTTAATTAAAATGTACACATTTTTTTCGGATAAAATAAATCCCATCACTTAATCTTATTTGACACATCACTCCCTTCGTGTTAAGAATAAGCAGATTGGCACGTCTTACCAAAGAAGTTTTCTTACATTATTCAATACCTCCAACTGTTGCAATCAAACTTTAGACACGTCATGAGGACATTAATATAAATTTCTGAGAATTATTTACAAGAGTGAGATTGCGTTATTACAGATTCCTCTTTTACATAATAATATACAAGTAAGTGTATCTATAGTATATCAAACATTAAGGAAGGATGATGTTATGGGTTCCTAAATTAGCATTCAAGTTTCCGTGGAAGCGACTACCCTTCACTTCAATAATGTTACATTTCAAAAACATCTACGATCAATTTTCGGAACATCTAAAAGCGATAAATATCACTAGAATTGATATTTTAACAAAAATATTTTACATTATATTTTTAAAAAATATATGCTACATTATGATTCATAGAAATTCTTGGTCATATGTGCACTTGCTTTGTGTTCGGAAGTTACAGCACCGATTTGTAATCGGATGAAAATGTGCTATTAATATTTTTTAAAAAGGGAAATATTTTTAAAAAATTGAGTTACTTGTGGAATATACATTGCGAAACCATAAGAAAGATTGTGGTTCCACCCGACTTTGTAAGAAGATTTATTAGAAGGATTCACCAAATATTCACGGTACATAGAAAATGAACAATAATAGAAATTGAATCAGGAATGGTAAATTAAAAATGCAATTTTAAGAAATAGTGTTTAAATATTACTAAAGTACTATGAAATTATTAAGAACATTGTAAGTCAACAATACCGAGCGCATTTTGTAAAAATCTGAAAAGTATTTATATCTTAGCATGTTACGTAAAATCCAAAATTTAAAACATGTTACCTTAAATGTCTTACAAAGAAAAGATTTCTCCCCTCATCCCATTCGAGTACTTGAATACTTTCTTCCGTACTTAGTGATTATGTTCAAAAGAGGCTAATTATGAACAAATAATTATCTTGTCTCTTCGTTTTTTTAAATATTTGCTTTTCTGAAAAAAGCTTCATTTGAACAGACTCTTTACAAATGCTGGTCCTAAAGGAATTGAAGCCAAAGATGAGTTACAGAAATAATCAAACAATTTCAGGGGGAGGATGGCTAAGGAACAAAATGTTGAGATTCGCGTTTTAAAATTCTGTTATTCTATATCAAGGACACCAATTCAGGCATACTATTCTTATTTTACGTTTTTTACATGATACTTACAATTTGTTCACTCTAAAGGATTAACCAATTCTTGTTGTAGAGTTTATAAACAATTTTATGAAATAAGTTAAGAAAGAACTATGTTAGGAGCTATATTTGAGTCAAAGTTTCTCAGATAAATTGTACATTGTTAATTGTTTGACGCACTTTATTCCTAAACTAAATATAATCAGAATCTTTCTAAATAAATATTTGAATATTTTAAGTAATTTGTTTATGATCAAAAGATCTATTGAAAGATTTTTGCAAAAATACCTCTTCTGGATTCTCGTATCTAAGTGAAAACGACACTAATTTTTATTTACGTTTGGCACACGTGCCTTTATACACATCGTCTTTTATTTTGTGAAATTACTTAGCAACCGTAAAGTTTATTCTTCAGTTGCGTTCAACACTTCCAGAAGACCGGACGTGTTGGATTCGCTCCATTTTGGACCCGGTACACAACAAAATTTTCAATCTATTTGCAATTCAAAACTTCACAAACAAACAACAATTATAAAAAATGAGGTAAGTTATCATTGGATGAAAAATAATTTTAGAATAGCAGCTTAACATATTTTAATTGATTGGTACACATTATACTGTCATCAGACAATACACAATCCCACTTAATATCGTAGTAATTACTATGTTTGTAATTCTAGCTGCTGTGGTCCTTCCTGTGGAGCATGCTGCTCGGGTCCATGCTGCGGACCTTGGAAACCTTGCGTTGTAACAACTACGACTGCATACTATGGGCCATGCTAAGATCGACATGGTTTGAAACTTAAGCTTGCGTATATTGTCCTGACCTTGTGTGAGATCTCAACATGCATGCAAGAAACAAGTTATTATTGACAAGAAAACCATTGTAAATTTTATTTCGATCATATGTTTGGTTTCCTTCATAAAATGCAAGTTATAATGTGTAGCATGTTTATCGGGGGACAAGCAGATATGTAATGCAATATTTCTTACAAACATTTCACGTTTTTCTTATGTTATAAAATTGTGTACCAAAATGCTAATAAAATTGGAAGATTTGGAAATAAAGTTCTGGAGTTTGATTGATGCTAACAAAAGGCAACCGCTTGTATGTAAAGGAACGTTTCTCCTTCATATTTCAATATAAATATTATTCATAAACCATTTCTTCCCCCTGGGAAGTCACTACTCACGTTTATTTTGTCACCTTTTCACGTTTTTTTCCCTTTTAGCAATATATTATTGAATTATATTAAAAATATTATCTGAATATACAAATACTAAAACGCAATAAATTCAAACTTTGAGAATTGAAAAAAAGTTAGCTCACATATTTGATTTTACTTGCTATTTAGAAAAATTGAAAATTCTTTCAAAACAAAAAGAGGTTGTTTGATAAGCTGTTTGTCGAAGCCTCTATCTCTTTTGTTTTTAAAATATTTACAAAAAATGACACCCGTTATGCGTCATCAATTCATTACATTATATGGATAACTTGAAAGGAGGATTTAATAATGATTGTAAATGGAATCCCCGTCTACATCCATGTATAAGGCGAATAGATAGAACTATTCAATCTTTTATACTCCTTAAATTATTCACCGGATGCTGAGCATAGCACAAGATGTTTGTGGTATCTTCACTGTTCATATCTGTAGGGCGCACCAGCTGCACATAATTGAAATGAGTGGCTGAAGTACCAAACTGCTGCAGCATATAAACTATACGAAATTCTCATAACTCTCTTCTGTATTTCTAGGGCTCGCCTAAATTTGAATGGGTGTTTGAAGCACCACAGAATTGCTGTACATTCTCCAGCATCATCGTATGTTAAATTGAATGTGTTCGGAGACCACCATTATCGTAAACGAAGTGGAAAATGTCGTGCCTTTGGGACCGGAGAGGCGCGCGCTGCACTGTCACGCGCGGGGACATTTCGTGGAAGCTGATTCCTCAATCAGCGGGGCGGAGCGGGGTCAATTGCATCCTTGAAAACGATGAGAAAGCTGTGTCGTTGCGTCGTCGCTGTCTCCTGGGGAAAGGGGGAATGCACAGCTTCCAAAAGATGTAAGAAAGACAGGGATGAAGCGGAACGCCAAAAGGGAATGAAGAGAAGACTGAGAGATGATGAGGTAAGTGAGAGAAGAATAAGAGAGCCGGGTCAGAACTACTAAAAAAACTGTTCAAAAGACGAAAGAGAAAGCAAAATGTAGGGAAGTCGATGTACCAAGAATCATGGCCAATAATTTGCAAAAGTAACTAAATCTTCTAAATTGTTACTTGTTAGTTACCTTAGGTATGTTCAGCCTAAAACAAGAGGGTGGAACTACATATTTGGGCCCTCCTTTCAGCTAAACATTTCTATTTACCTGAAACATACATTAATAGTAAATACGTAAATTATACTACAAGGATAATAAAACTACATCTTTCACGATACAATTAATAATATTTGATTTATGTTGAACTGTTTCCGGATACCTTGGAGCTTCTTCCCCAAATGACGTTTAACAATTTCCCAAATTGTTTGAACATATTTACCGAAGTAAAATGTTTTGATATTTAAGAAAACTTTTCAAAAAATTTATTTGGGGATATTAATGAAATGAAAAATTAGAACATAATTTGAATTCGAGGAAACAAAGGCCTTTTAAAATCAGAGAATGTGTCTTTAACTACAGTTCAAATAGTTCTTGCCGAACATTTTTTCAGTGTTGTAGTCAATTATTGTATTTGAAAGGAAGAAAAAGTGTTGTGAGTTTCGGAGAATAAAATAAAGTTTCAAAAGAGATCAACATTCGAGGCACTAGCGTATTTCAAACTTAAATTCTGTATTTTTAATGAAATTAAGGAGAATGATAAAATAAAACAATATAATGCAAACTATGAATAGGCAATAAAATTAAAGTGATTAATATTTAACGGAGTGAAATAGTTACCTATAATATTAATTATAAATATAATAAAAAAGAAGAGAAACTGGAGAGATTGTATTTAGTCGGGATTATTTCCCGACAGTTATTCAGAAGACTGAGAATAAGATAGTTTGGATGTAAAAATAATTGAGTCTTTGTTGGTAATTTCAGTTGATACGATACACATCGGAAAACAATAAAATGTCATGTTTTGAAAATGTAACTTAGGTAAAAACCTAAGGCGGTCATTCCACTAAATTTCGTGACCACCACCCTCTTTATATACCAAATAGTAACAATTACCGTGACATTCTAATATGAAAGTTTCAAAATTCTGCGTCATGCAAATTCATCTTTCACTTCTGTTTAAGAATATAACACAACGTGTTATATTCATTCACGTTGAGAACGAAGTAAATTGATGCAATAAATAGGGTTATGAGGTTGCGTGTACGTCCAAAACTAGTTATGGAGTAAAAACTGCTAGTGTGTTTTTTTTTACTGTGTCACATTTAAGGTGCTAAACTTAAGAAAGTCACATACTCGTCTAAAAAAACACGTACGGAAAGAAAAATTGTAAGGCCACGTGACGATCTTCTACGTTTCATTTATTTTTATATCTGTGATTCTAAGCGTCGCTTCGAACACACTCAGATGTGGTAGCAACCTTTCAAAGAATAGGAAAATAGCCTTGATTGGCTCTAAACCACTGACATTGCTCGCAGATTGCAAGGAGATAAGACCAAATTTAAAGATTGTCCCGATCCCCAAGATTTCAAATGAGACTCTGACCATCTCTGTAGCTGGTAAGGGAACTTTATAATTAATGCAAAACGCTAGACGCTTAGATTTTTGGATATGATGATTCGAACTTCGGTTCGCTTGAATTATTGAAGACTCCCGTTCAAAGCAATTAAAATTGCCTATGAAAGTGAGGGGACCGGAAAAGGCGGAACCGAGGAAAGAGGAGACAAACACGAAGGGGCGGGGAAACGGAGAGGTCACGGCGCGTAAACAAACGCGGGGCGTGGCGGAGCGGGGCGGGGCGGGGCGGGGCGGGGGCGGGCGGGGCGGGGCGGGACGGGCGGGGGGCTCGGCGGGGCGGGCGGGGCGGGCGGGCGGCGGCGGCGGGGCGGGCGCGGGCGGGCGGGGGCGGGCGGGCGGAGCCGCCTCTGACACGCCGGGTGCAATGGGAGCCAATTTGTTGCCTCGCTCGCCTCCGCCTCTCGCCGACCAAATTGACAAGCGTCCCATTAATCATGGGAGCCGAAGGCGTCGACAGGCGCGCGCCGGGAAGACGTGAGAATCTGCGCGACTCGTCTCCTGCCCCGCCCTCCCGCGACCCCGCCCCCGCCCCCCGCCCCCGCCCTCGCGAGGACCGCGGCGGGGACAAGGAGCGCGACCCCCGCCCGAGGAATTTAGGGCCCTTCACACGCGTTGACGAACCAACATCCGTGAGGAGCGTGCTGTGGTGTGGTGTGAAAGAACATCGTTTCATTAATGAGATGATAAAGAACGCCTCGTGAAGTACGTTTTTTAATAGACGCATTATGAACAAACACACAGACGTTGTCGAAACAATGTTTTGATGCCCTGTAAACTAGCCGTGATGGTCACATTACTTTAGGACGCATTTCTTGGCTGGTATTGAACAAAATACTACACATCATTGTTGATGTTTTTTCCACTTACTTTTATCTTGATAATTAATTCGAAATTCTTACGAGTGCGAATTTGGTAGACATTCTATTATATTTACGATATTCGTATCTTCATCGATTAATGTTCAAATCTTTTTAACTTAAAAATTGTAGAAATAGTAATATTAATTAATTTCTATTCATCTGGTGAATTTTTGCGTTTACTGATTACATTTTTTAAAAATTAATTTCTGCCTGCTCGGCATTTCTGCCTTTCAGGGGTGTTTATTACACAAACTTCTACACATTAACATGATTAAATATGAAGATGTAATTATTAAATAAAAGTTTATGGAACTAGTTTATAATGTTAAGATTTATGGAATTATCACACTTGCCGGGAGTCCAGTCGGGAGCTTAGAGCTTGCCACTAGTAGGAAACACTAGTAGGAAATACCTGGTTGGGTAAAACTGCAATACGACGTATGTCGGCGACCGATCTCGTTATCCAGTGTAAAGATCACCTCCACCACCTCTCGCAATAAAACATGCACCACACATACGGGACTAATTGCATTAGTAGTTGAAGTGCCAGGATAGCTAATCGATTCATCAAGCTACGAAACAGAAAAATTCCGCGGCAATTATCTTACATAAAAATTGGAGTTCCGTGTGAGGGGCATCTCGCGATGGAGGTCCATGCCGAATGGACGCCGCTCTAGTTAGCCCACCGCCGACGGGCGCAGAAAGAGCTTTCGGACGGAAACGCCCGCCTCTATTTCTAGCCGCTGCGACGACGGAGGCGGAGGCGACGGCGAGAGCGCGTGCCTTCGTGCAGAGCGCCCGGAGGAGCTGCCCAGAGTAAGGAGGGCGCCGCGCCGGAGGAGGGAGGAAGCAGCGAAAGATCGCGCACTGGAAGAGGCGCCCGGGACCATTTCTTCAGTTGCCCGTTTGCCCATGTAATTCCTTATAGAGAAGCAGTTACGTAGTCCCCAGCGTCCGTCACTCACGGTTAGAACGTTTTCGGTTCACCGATCGAGACAAATAAGAGGTCGTACGACACGACTCGGTCCACTGGTGAGGAACTGTTCGTACTTTTCAGTGTTTTTCATCAAGGTGCTTAGAGAAGCTACTAAAACACGTTGTGGGTAACGTATGGAACCCAAATAGGTGAACAGCTCGTTTTCGACACGACAAATCAACTGCCACAATGTAGATGGTTCCCTCTAGAACATTCTGGAAGAATTCGTTCGTTCGCAAATGTTTGGGAGTCGAAAAGTGGTTTGTATTGCCGGGTGCCCATGTGGCTACCAGGAAAATTCCAACGAAGCTTTACCCATCGGAGTGGAATTGTAGACAGTGACGACGACAACGAACAGGACGACAGGGACAACCACAAGAACAACGACGGCGACGACGCTGGCGTCGACCGCGTCGACGGCGAAAATGGCGGAAGCAACGACGAAGTCAACCAAAACAGATTGAAATGGCGATTGCAATACCTGAAAATGGATTTACAAGAACGTAAGAGTGGAGGAACTGAAACAAGCGAATGAAAATTAGACGTAATCATGATGCGACGCAGACGATGATTTGGGGCTTGCATGGTGGGAGCGCACGTAGCGGAAATGTATTCGAGGCCGGGGCGAGTGTGGCTAGGATGCAGGGGCGTGAAGGCGGGAGCGTGGTGGTGGGGGTGGCGGCGGCGGCGGCGGTGGTGGCAGCATCGTCCCGCGTGCCGGCACGTGGCCGCGAGGCTAGCTCTGACTCCGGCACCTCCCCCCCAGCACCGCCAGCGCCCAGCTGCGCGGGGTCGGTATTAAACTGATTAAAGCTCCATAAAACACGCGACACGGCGACCGGCCGCTGCGAGGGTGGGAGGGAGCACTGCGCCCGTCGCGCCGGGTCGCGCCTGTTGCCACGAGCGCACGCGCGCCGCGCCGGAGGCAGCTGACAAGAAGGATTCCTCCCAGACCGTGCAGCTCGCTTAAGAATCGCGCGAGGGTTGGCCCGATGGAAATTAGGATCCCGACTATTATTACTGAACCTACACAAGATCTATTTCAAGTGAATTAAATTATTACGTCTCCGTGGAAGTAATTGTTCAGAATTAAATACTATTATTAGTCTTTATAGTTAAAACACTAAACGATTTTATTTAAAAACTATTTTCAGCTCTCTACTAAACCAAATGTGATTTTTTTGTTTAAATGTATTGGTCCCCAAATGTGTTATTACTTTATGCACCAGTTTTAATAATATAAGCAGTAAATTTTAATAAATCGTAATCGTATAATTAATAATATTCGTAATAATAGTCGTAAAATTAATAGAATGAACGCTTATATGTCGTCGTTTGTTCATTATTTTGTTCTGCGAGTTGCACTCGAACGTAGTTTCGTTGCAAGGCGCAGGGAAGTTTGTAGGTGATAGGCTATATTTAGGTTTACAAAGGCCTATTCAAAGATGCGCAATTAAACAGAAAATATATATTTTATTCA
>BOPP01000001.1:20729715-20762987 GCA_017312745.1 Gryllus bimaculatus
ATGCAACACAAATTCGTACACATTAATAGTAGGATTCAAGGTAAGAAGTCGCAATTTATTTAAATTAAAAGGATGAAATGGAAACTAGTTTTTATAATGTTACGGTTTATGGAATTATCAACACTTGCCGGGAAGAGCCAAGGTCGGGAGCTTACACTAGCTTGTACCTGGCTGGGGAGGGGCCAGCGACGATGGTGGGGAGAAGAGGTCGAGCGCGGAGATGGTTGGGGTCAAAACCGTCAATCACCGACGTAGTGTCCTGGCGGACCGATCGTCGCTATCCCGTGTAAAGTCACCACACCTCCCGCGATAAAAAACATGCACCAACACAATACGGGACTAATTGCATTAGTAGTGGAAGTGCCAAGAGTATGACGCCCAATCGATTAATCAAAGCTACGAACAGAAAAATTCCGACGGCACATTATCTTTCACATAAGCAATTTGGAGTTTCCGTGTGAGGGGCATCTCGCGATGGGAGGTCCATCGCCGAATGGGACCGCCGGCTCTAGTTTAGCCCACCCGGCCGGACGGGCGCAGATAAGAGAGCTTTCGGAACCGGGAACGCCCGCCTCCTACTTTCTACCGCTGCGACGACGGAGGCGGTAGGCGACGGCGCAGGCGCGTGCCTTCGTTGCAACAGCGGCACTACGGCGGCGAGGATGGCTCCGCCGCAGAGCGTAAAGAAGTACGGTGTGACGCCGCGCATTGTGCCTGGACAGATGGTGGAAGAAGGGAATGCAGCGGAAAGATGCGCAGAGAGAGTGGAAGAGCGCCGCCGGCGACCCGATGTCCTTCAGGTTGGCCCCCGCTCGTTGCCCATGCGGTAAGATTTGCGACCTCGTTATATGGGAGTACAAGACCAGTTACGTAGGTGCCCCCAGCTCGTCCCGAGAGGTGCAGCTCACGGTGTAGAACGTTTTCGGGTATCGACCCGGATCGCACGGACAACACATAACGAAGGTCGTACGAACACGACTGACGTGAGGAACCTGTTCGAGTACTTTTCAGGTGGTTCATCAAAGGTCGCTTAGGAGGAGCTACCATAAGCACGTTGTGGGTACCGTATCGGAACCCAAATAGGTGAGCGCTCGTTTTCACACGACAAATCAAAACTGACCACAGATGTAAGATCGGTCTCGCGTCTAGAACATTCTGGAAGAATTCTCGTTCAGAGTTCGCAAAGGTGTGTGATATGTGGGGAGGAGTGCGAAAAGTGGTTTGTGATTGGCCTCGGGTGCCCATCGGTGGCTACGAAGAAAATTCCAGAAGCGCAAGCCTTTCAACCTTCATCATCAGAGCTGGAATTGTGACAGTGACGAACGACAACGAACAGGACGACAGGGAAGGACAACCCATAGAACAACGACGGCGACGACGCCGTGAGCGTCGACCGTCGTCGACGGCGATAAATTGGCGGAAGCAAACGATGTACGAAGTTCAAACCAAACAGATTGAGATAATGGGCGATTGCAAATACTTTGAAATGGATTTTACTAGAACGATAAGAGTGGAGGAACTTGAAACAAGCAAATGAAAATTTAGACGTTTAAATCATGGACATGTCGACGGTATCAGACGATGATTTGGGGCTTGCATGGGTGGGAGCCGCACGGTGCGGAGAAGTATTTTGAGGCCTGGAGCGAGAGTGCTAGGATGCAGGTGCGTAGAACGGGGGAGCGTGTTGGCGGGGGTGGTGGGCTTGGCGGCGGCGGCGCGCACGCGGCGGCAGCGGTGGGCAGCATCCGTCCCGCGGTGCTCCGGCACGTGGCCGCGAGGCTACCTATGACTCCGGCACCTCCCCCCACCACGCGCCAGCGCCCAAGCTGCGCCGGGTCGGTATTAACTGATTAAAGCTCCATAAAAACACGCCGAAACCATGGGCGGCGGCGACCGAGCCGCTGAGGAGGAGTGGGATATGGAGACTCTGGCGCCCGGTCGCGGCCGGGCTCGCGTCCTGCTTGCACGAGCGGCACGCGCGCCGCGCCGGAGGCAGCTGACAAGGAGGGCGCGCCTCCCAGAGTGCTGTGCAAGCTCGCTTCCAAGAAATCGCGAGGGAGGGTTGGCAACGATGCGAAATTGAGATCTCGCGAGCCCGCCTATCTCATCTACTAACCACACAGATCTACTAAAGTGAATTTATATATCACGTCCTCTGTGGAAGTAATTGATCTGAATTAAATAATATTATTAGTCCTTTACAGTTAAAACACTAAACGATTTTTTATTTTGAAATCTATTTCCCAGCTCTAACTACTAAACCAATGTCAGTGATATTTTTTTGTTTTAAATAGTAACTGTATTGGGATCACCGACATGTGTTATTAGCATTCTACAAGCCAGTTTTAATAATATAAGGCCGTAAACTTTAATAAAATCGTAAATTAAAAGAAATGAACCTTATAATGACGTCGTTTTGTTTCATTAATTTTTTTGTTCTGCGAGTTTGGCACTCGAACGTAGTTTCGGGTTGAATGGCGCAGGGGAAGTATTGTAGGTGATAAGCTATATTAGGTTTACAAAGGCCTATTCAAAGATGCGCAATTAAACAGAAAAATAATATATTTTTATTCAACAATGCGGTTTCTCGTACTTTTTTTAAATGCCAGATATCTGTGCACGAGGAAAGCTTTGCTAAAAATGCGTGCCTTATGAGAATTGTCTGAGACAATCCACACTGTGCGCAATCTCGCGTTACTGTTTCAATTTGCCCTATTTTCTACTCAATGAATATTTTACTTCGGGAGGCGTTTGCATCATATAAATAGCTAGAGGCATAAAACGCCAAATGGCTTGGATTTTTACCATACACTGTTACCCATTACAAATTAAATATTGAAGCCAATAAAATATTTACAAATTTTTTTCGGAGTTCATTAATGAATATTAAACAGTAAATGAATAGGAAGAACGTCTTCCGCAAGTTGTATAAAAATACAATTGGCTTAATGCTAAAGTCTGCGAATGGATGCAGGCATCTTTTACGTGAGACTACTCGGTACGTGAACGAGAGTATTAAGAGGAGTGCATGGGAAGTAAGAATGAAATGTATACTCCAAAAAAAAATTAACCAGGAGTATCAATTTTTGATTGAAATAGGTTTGCTAAAATCATTTTCGGATTGCACGCATTAGTCTTTTGTACCAATCAATAAATGTTAATGCAGGTGACTGTTTTCTTGCAAAACTACTGAAAAACCACATTAATCATCTTTGTTTTACCATCCAAGAAAATGTATCCTTTGCCACGCTTTAGTGTCTTTGGCATTCTTCCTGGTCCAGGTGTTCTTTGCAAATCTAAGTTGAAAGAAATGGAAAGGGAATTCAGACATACTCCCTAGCAAGGTTATTCATTACACGGGTCAACAAGTGTTTCACTGCTTCTGAGCCAGCAAGTGCACTGGATTCAAGCCAGTAGGTCGTAAGTAGTTAAGCTCTCGGTTCCAACAATACATTCTAAGTCATATGAAAAGATGTAATATTAAATTTCGGAATACAGTATTAGAAGTCACAAACAAGTGCGACATTATTACCGTGTGTAAATAAATTTAACATTGAACAAAGTACAGAGATTAAATGAAGGAAAGCTGCTAGAGAAAGGGAAAAGTAGAGCATACGCTAACATAGAATAGCTAAAAAACACTCACGTAAGAAGTTAAAAATAGCCTCGTTCAGAAAATATAGTTCCTCGTTTAGTTTGCTTGTTGATCCAAGAGTTCACAAAAAAGTATAAGAAACAGGTTTTATTTTCTCTCTAGTACCTAATTAGTAGATCAAATGCATAATCGTACCATTTAAATGTAATCGTTGTAAAAAAGAAAGTAAATCAGCTAAGTGCATGGGCAACTTAAGATCGTGTTTGAACAACGAAAGAAAAAACGATAATTATACACATTATTTCAGTGGAAGATGGTAGTCGATGGAGTAAGAAATGATCCTCAAAGCTGATTGAAGTTTACCTACATTTATTCAATCGTCCCTGACTCCCAGGAATAAAATATAGTACATACATGATTGGCTTGCGGGAAAGGCACATCATCCTAGGTAAGGTGACAATCTGATGTTCACTTGATAAGAGGTCAGGGATTATTAGATCACACGTATTCTGGTAATTCTTATTATGAAACTAATTTCAGTTTCGCAAAGTTTGGCTCAAAAATGTCAACAAGGGTGTAGGTCTTTCTTGAATGAGCGGTTATTTTGTTTGTTGACTGCACAATCCTGCGATAATTCAAACGGATGCAAGCAATACGCTGGCTGTACAGCTCTGAGTAGCGAGGCCAGGCACGGAGGGGAGTCAAAGCGAAGCGGGCGTCGCGTCGTGTGCCTACTGCGCATGCGCCGCCGCCGCCGCCGCCTCCGCCGCGGCCCACGCGCTTCCCGTGCGGATGGAGGTGCTCGTGGAGCAGCGGCTGTGGAAATCGTCCACGCCCACGTCCACGTGGGATACACAAACACTGCGGTCTCGGAATCAAGAACGGCTCAAGAAAACATTTAGGAGATGCCGTTTTATAAAGCTCAAGAAAACATCTTTGACGTACTAAAACAACTCTTACTTAATACATACTTTCTAATATTCGTAAAAAAAAAATAGACAGTTTATAAAAATAAATGTATCTGTGTTGAGGCTTCGAATAGCTTCATATTAGGGAGAGCATTTGACGAAATTATAATGATAGGAACGCCAACTTGTAAAGATGACACGTTTATTTCCAACAAGTGTATTTCTGATACGGAGACTACGCATTCTACTACGTACGTATGTAGAATTCGGCTCCTAACAAAATAAGTATTGCAGTACATAAAAAGCATTAAAGTATTGTCAAAAGTACAAAGTTAAGATTAAGCGTAGATATTATTGTATGTATGTTGTTCATTTACTGTTTGAATTTACAATTTTTGTCTGCCTTCTGCGATGGCATGCATCCGACATGCGGCCTGCTCGCAGCAGCACAGAGAATGCCCCCCCCCCCGGCTCTATGATTTTCGATAGGTCTCACAGATTTAATAAGCGCTGACAGATGACAACACTGGTTCCCACAGAGAGAAGACTCTTGCATTTGTTGTCTTCGTGCTTCCACTCTTCAACAAAGCCTAGGAGACGCGGGAAGTCAATAGGCCTCCTCAAATCTTAGAATTCGACTGTCATCATAGGCATTCCCTATCTTTCCACTAAGTGGCGAAACATTTATAGCATTTGTTTGTGATAAATCTTTTTTGACTCTGTTTGGCTTGTTTATTTGCGCGATTTATGGAAAATTAATTTCGGAGGCGCGTAAATCAAAAATTCACCAGCAAAGATACGATTATTCCAAGGAGGACTTGTAATTAATGGATCCTATGTGGTAACAGTATGCAAACCGTCAATGAAACTTATCAACTTTGCAACGTTTACTTGATTAAATTAAAGTATTAAATACTCACTCATTCTCGACTAAACTTGTTTCAACGTTTGAAAAAATAAGAAATTAAATAAATGAATAAATACATAAATAAACAAACTACGCTAAAATTGTGGTGTTTCAGAATGGCACGTACTTTCGAGCACTCTGTAGTCTAGGCTAGCTTCTATGTAATGCCCAGTTGCTACTTATTGGCGACTAATTTGTTTTTATATGTTCTCAATTTCCTAGTCCCCTAATACTAGAATTGAAATAAGGCTTAAATAACACTAAAGAACATCAAAAACTGATTCTACATGCATATTTGCATTGAAAAAATGGCGCCTTTTTTTAGAACATTTTGTTTAAGTATTCTCAATTTTCTAGTCTCCTAATAGTAGAATTGAAATAATACTTTAATAAATCTAAAGAACATCAAAAACTGCTCCTACATGCAAATTTTCATTGAAAATTGCGGCGAATTTTTTTGAGAACATTTTGTTTAAGTATTTCTGAAAATATGTAATTTTGAGCTCTTTTTCACAGAAAACTTCTGCGTTTTTGAGAAACTTCATCAAATATAATTTGAGGCACTTCTACTCAAAAATTCAATAATGTATAAAAACACTCATGTAAATATTGACGACCAGAGAGAGAGAGAGATTTACATTTTTTGAAAAATTAAAAAGATACGTAAAAAGGCGTTCATGTCATGTTATTCAGTACATTTAATATATCCGAAAACAAATTGGAATTGTATTTGAGAAAATCTTATTTAAACATTAGCCACATTTCAGATAAAATTACGAGAAACCTAATATTTTCAAAAATCCTATATAGATTAAAGAACTAATTATGAAGAACAAATTTCATTTCAAGCAAAAATCTATCTTTAATATTGTAGTAGTAGGAAAACACAGGTATGTTTAACTATGAAAATTCTAAAATTTGAATTTTTTTGAAAATTGAGAGAATGCAAATAAAATATGAAATGAGACATTTCAATACGTGTTTTTTGCCCTGTGCGATGCAACATTTAATCCAAAACATTGCAGATTTTTTTGAATAAGAGAACTGAAAATGCCCTCGAGGCTTCATGCAGGGTACTCTCAAAAATTAAAATATCAGTTATCAGGGTACTCTCAAAATTAAAGGAGCCGCGACATCACCGAGGTCGACCAAGGAATATCAGTTTTGGTGAAAATTCTGAAAATATGGTTTATCCGCTTGCGTTGTTCACAAATACGCATACGAACGCACAAACTGACGAATGGTCGGACAGTCAGACAGTTGTAAGATTGCCGAATACCAATTTTTCTGTATTAAGGGCCCACAAAACATGGATTATCACGTTTTAGAAGAAGAAATTTACTTTCTACAGGATCCAGAATTACATACTTTTTCGGTATCAAGGATCTACATTACGATTCTTTCTGACGAAAAATCGCCGATTTTGCTAGAGCTCTGCATAAGTTTCTTTGTACTACGTTTCAGTTTGTGATAAAGTTAAAAAAGAACTTTACTTCCAACTATCAACCGATAAAAAAATTCCTTATAAAACTGAGATATTGAACAACTTGTGCTAGCTTTTTCTAGGTGAACAGAAGCGTATACAGTTTGCAGTTCATAGTTGAAAAAAATAATGAAATAAATATTGATTTATTTCAGAAATGAAGATACCATTTTAATAAATATATTGTCAAAAATTTATAAAACTTTTGAAACTGTTGAAGCATTATAAGAAGTTTATATTTTTAATGGGATCAGACATCCGCACTATTCCCCTCACGGAAATAAAGAATTGAGGAATAACCGAAAGAAATTTATTTCGAGCAATAACACTAAAACTGAAAGTCGGACTAAACCACCAGGAGATATTAAGGAAGGAGTTCTGTTCCCGAGTTTCTTCACCTATAGAATAGCTTTGAAAGCGGCAGCGGAACATTTCGCAATACATACATTCTCTGTTGAAAAATAGAGCAAGAATGTACTTTTAAGAAGATCAACACTACACTTCTTGCATCTATGTATATTATAAAACAATTTAGAAAAATCGATATATCGTATTAGTCTGGTTACTGTTACGTCAAAAGGCGATTTTATAACATCAGCACAACGGAAGGAACCAGAGAAATATTCGAGAGCATGCATTCGCTGCTGCTGCTTCCGTTCTTTCACACCTTGAGCATCTGGATCCTTACCCGCGTCAGTAGTAAAGGCGTTTGTCTTCACCCGGAACCCTCGGGGCGACGTGCTGGGACAACAGTTTAAAAATCGCGGAAGGTGTCTCAAAAATACACGGAGCGTGCCGAAGCGAGCGTCGACGCCTCCCGGCCCGCCCCCGGGCGTGGGTGGGAGCCCAAAATCGGCGCGTGGGGGGGCGGAGGGCAGGCCGCCAGGGGCAGCGGCCGCAGCAAGGCGGTCCACTTGGCGCCGCGCCACCACCTCCGCCCCCACCCGGCCCGCCCGCCCCGGGGCTCGCCTAGTCTCTCCGCGCGACCCCGAGCGAGAGCCCACCGGGCCCTGCGCCGCTGTTACTAGTGCCTCCACCTGCCCTTGCGCCCCGCCTCGTCTTTCCTCCGCGCGAATAGCGCCTTGGTCCCCCTCCAGCCCCCGCCTGCGGCTGGCACTCCTACACTGCTGCCCGCGTCCCACCCGCCCTGTCCTGCGGCCCTGTCCATCAACTCCTTCCCTGTCCGCTCACACCTGTGTTTACCTCCCCTTTCAGCGAAACGGACTCAGCACTCATTAGTTCGGCTCCCTTGATTAACGGTGTTTCTCCATTGGAATCGATTGGTTTCCCGTAAGCCATGTGTAAATATTCCCTCTTTTAGACATTCACTAGCCCCAGCGGTCAGCGACAAGGCACATTTCGTATATTAATCTGTAATGGACACCACTTTCTGACGGATTAGCAGTTTTAATTCCTGACATTATAAATAATGGAAGATTGGGTGAATATTATTATTTTTTTCAGTACCTTCGAGTGTCTGAACGCTATATCACTTTACGTTGAATACTGATATCTGGAATTTTTTTGCAGGAAGATTAATTTGTGTCTCAAATGTTTAAAAAATCCATCATCTGAAACTTCAGAAAGAACCGTGGGTATACGGGTAAATGAAAATCAAATGAGAAGAAACAACCAGTAGAATGTAAAAGAGGAATGCAAACACCAGCAATGGAGTGAACTGATATAAACATTGATTAACAGTTGTGTACCAACGGTATTCCAGTGCCCTAAACATTCTAGGGCAGACCTCACAAAAAATTGTATTATAATTAAAAACTAATATTACTCATTCAAGAGTTAATACTGCACGAATTTATAATTTTTTGTATTACAATCCACTTCTGCAAGTTTGTGTTAAATATTTTCAGGTTTTGAGTTAGGTAAGGTTATGCATTTGGAACATTTTCTGTACTTGCGTTATTTTTTGTGCAGGGACAGATTGCCACGGCCTTCCCTTGGAAAATTACTTCAACGTATTATCAGTTCTGAAGCTACTCTCTACTTTCAGAGGTTCTAAAATGAGGTTAAGTATTCAAAAACGAGATACTAGTTGAAATCGGAGCCCCTGCTCACAGCATATTGAGCTTAAAATATTTTAAATGGCGGAAATGTGCAATGGAAGTGCGTTTCAAACATTGCTACTCCTAAAAAGAGCTTAGTTATCGACAGAAAATCTGAAAAAGTGGATTTTTTCTTGTTCCTAGATGCAGTACATTATTTTCTAGAATGGGTCAATTTCTTTGGTTGTTAGATCTTTGAGTGTAAGGCATATTAGAGGAGGGTGGGGTCATGACCCTCTCCCGCTGGGACGTGAAACACGGCACCGAACTACAACTCAGCGCGCAGGGTTTCCCTTTCCAGGCAACTCCGCCACCCTCCTTAAAGCCCCAGCTGGGGCAACCCCTATAGTCCCGGTATCAGTGGTAGTGTAGCGCATTGTCGTGTAAGTGTGTGTAAGGGGTCATGATAGAACAAGGAAGAGGAAGGGCAGATCGCGCGCGGTCCCTGGTCCGTTTGTTAGGTTACTACACCGAGATTCGCCGTTGCGGCGTTGATCGGAGAAACGCCCGGAAAACCAACCGATCAGAGCAGCCGGCCGCTAAAATTCTCCAGGAAGCGGCTGAATTCGACCTAGCTGTCTAACTATCGAAAATCTTGCCGCCTTCGGGATTTGAATCCTAGGCCCTCCCTGAAAGCGACGCTGCACTGGATGGCAGCGGATGTTGTCCATGCGCCTCCTCAGGCGGAGGGGTTTGCCCCGTTCGTCGGAAGTGTGATGGCGTGGGCGGGGCGAGCGTCGCCGCGAGTGCGAAGGGCCGCCGGCCGGTGCAGCCGGTGGGCGGGCGCCGCTAAATTTACCTCCGCGAGGAGCCGCTGCCCCACATCAACTGTATTTCGGGCGCCGGCGGCAGAGGCGACGTCGGAGACGGCGAGGTCAAGCGGGAGGACATCGCGAGGATGGTCGCGGGAAAACAAATGTTTTGAATTGTAGCCTCTGCTCAGCAACCAAAACTTTCATCAAGATAACTCGCAAATATATGTTAATTTAGTTTTGTTAATTTAGAATTATATGTATTGTTAATTTGTTTATTTAATTTAGAATGTTTGTTAATTTGGAATTATTTGTATTGTTAACTTAGAATTATATGTATCCGACTATTCGTATAAACAATTCCTGCTCCGCGGGCGATGCTGACTGCTGCGTTGCTGAGCGCTGCCGACAACGTTGACAATGTGAATGGGATGGAGCAATGAAACTATTGAGCTACAGATGGCAATGCTATGTTAATTATGGGTGTTTCCGAAATTTACTTTTTTCCCCAATTTAATACTTCTAGTCGATGTTTTGACGCTGCTTTCACATTATTGAACACAAAATTTAATTAGTTCTTTAAAGCACAAGTCTTCAATTTAAAAGAAGTGTAACTGAAAAACTACAGTTTGAATTGACCATTAACTGGCATTAGACCCTTGAATACTTTACTGTCAAACTGAACAAACTGTCAAACTCATTTGTCATTTACTGTCAAACTGAACGGAGCATATTCAGATGATATCACTCACTCGCTCAAAAGGATTAATTGGCTCCTGAACCAACCAAATCCGACGATTGTCTCAGAAGTTGAAAAAGCGGGGAAAAAATCAAGAAATCCACTGTACAAAATATAAACCTTCTGCCTTCAAATTCAGAAGAAAGATGTGAGATTTTGTAATGTTAACATTAAAACAATTAAAAACTCAACTGATCATTTTTTTAGTAGTAAGTGTGTCATTTGAACTGATAGGTATTTAAAATTTTATTCTTGATTTCAGCTAGTCCAAAATTAACACAAAAACGGGTAGTCACACACGTCTCGTCTGTTGATCTGTTACATCCCGCGGAATGGTGGTGTTCGTCTGCCGTTGGATTGTGACGTACAGCGCCGTCTCTCACTTTGTGTTTGTCCTCGGGTTCGTTCTCCCTCCAGGTATATCTTCCAGCGAGGAACCGCCGTAGCCGAGACAAGTATTGGACTGTTCTTCCCACATTACGTAGCAGGGAAGTGTTCTTTGGAAGAATATATAGCTCTTATCGTGACGCAGTCCGCTTTCAGCGATCCAAATGCAATTTTGAATCACCTCGCTATCGACACAATTACTTTAATAAAAGGGTGGCAGCAGGCGAATTACTAGGCGAACCGATGCGAATATTCCGCACTTGTTAACTTTGCTTTTAAAACTGAAAATATCTACCTTCATTCTGGAATCCAACTTCCAACGATTGTTTCTAACAGTCCGTGCCATAATGAGGGACGACTCTCCAAAAATGTAATAGAACGTCAAAAAAGTTCTCATTGGGTGGAATACGGCTTGAGATGCGTAAGTTGTATGGAACTCAAAATCGTGGTTCAAAGCAAGTGTATGGTGTCGCCGGTTAAATGGGTGCCTGCTGCTACCATTTTATCATCAGTATACAAGTTAACTTATTGAGTCTAAAACCGTGATTCGAGAGAGCTCTAGTTGATGTTGATTCCGCAGAATTTGTCTGTTTAATATCCTTTGATGTAAAGGAGAGAAAACGTTTACACACACACACACACTCTTTTTCACACACTTTAATGTGTAATATTTCTTTTAAGAAAAAAACAATTAAAAATACTTTTTCGGGTAAGTTTTCACGGTTCTGAGACTTCGGTAAACAATGTAAACTAATCAATAATTTACTAAACCCAAACCCCAGAACTTCAGTTATTTCACTAATCAAAATAACTGAAGAAATGCTATGCTTAGCGCAGTAAATAACTAGACATCAAAAATAAACTTAAGATTTCATTGTTTGCCAACGATATCAATATCTGCAAACTTCTATTCGCTTCGTTGCTAATCTGCACACCAAACGACGTGCAGGACTACGCGATATAATCCATCATCCATCAGTAGCACACTTACACAGTGTTGTGTCGACCGTTTCTTACAAAGGGTACACAATCATCATCAAGGGTACACAATCAAGCCAGAGGATTTTAAACAATGCGACATGGCTCCCACAGTCGCCGCCATTACGAGAGGTGTCGTAGTGATTTATTAATATGATCTTTAGATTTGATTTACTTTAATCCTTCTAACATTTACATTCACAAAATAATTTTGTATTATCATACTTTATGTTATTTATAATATACATGATTTGTAGTTTACTAATTAACAGTGGATTAATTGAATCAGACAAATCCTTTACAATTAGCATTCATTAGTATTGAATCTTTAGTAGGCCTATGTTAACCATTATGTTTGAAACGTATTGTTACCAGGGGAGCTGTGGGACGTTTGGTATAGGTCAAGGGAGTCGTGGACGAAACAAGTTTGGAAACCCCTGAGCCAAGCGATCGACAACCCCTCCCACGCGAGCGACGTGATGGAGGAGGCCGCGCAGCTGCGCAGCACCGTCGCACCGCTCCGATCCGCGCCGCCCTGATTCTTTCTCCGCGGCAGAACAGCCGGTTTTCCTGCGTGCGCGACCTCCCCTTCCATCCCCTCCTCACACCCCCTCCACCGCCCCGCTCCCGCCGTTCCGCGGGTATTTTTATTTCTCTGCGCGCGCCTCGGACGCGCGATCGCCCGCGAACCGCCCGCGTACGGTAACCGCGTCCGCCGCCGCCAATAAAAAGCCTTAGTAATACTCTTTGCGACAATAAAAACAGTACAGGATGAGCAAATGAAGTTGCAGAATGAACGCCTTGTCGATTGATTGATTGTGGTGTTTTTTGATTGATTGTTAGTGATTCCGGGTGCGTCAACTTTAAACGTCATTATTCCCGTAAGTGTGGTTGGTTTTTTCGATCGGGAGCTGGCGCTGGTCTTCCCCTGCTGTATGGGAACGCCTTGTCGAAATATGGTTTGTTTTCTAATGTTAAATTTGGCTGCGACAGGTGAGTGGCAATACCGTTGCCTTCGCGACTTGACTGACCCGGAGGTTTGGGGTTTGAAATTGCGATAGCGGCGGATTTTCACCATTGGCTCTATAGCGACGTCGAAAATCAACCAATGGAGAATAATTCTGGTGGCTCTGATTGGTATTTTTCCGATCAATACCAGGCGAATTCTGGAACGATATCTTAACAAACGGGCCACAGTCCGCTCGTGAACTTTCATTCCTCAGCCATATCCCTCTCCCATATCTTCAAACTACTCGTAATCTTACACTATTAAACATGTAGAACAGAGTAAACAGTGGGTGACTTTTAGCTAGTGTTGCCTGCTGCGGAAGACCGCTGGGAGAAATAACTAGAGGGAGATCCTGGCACACCAATGTGGAGGTCGGTGCCGGTTCGGACGTTCCAGGGAAAAGGCACACCGCCACCTGCCAGGATATAACATGCTCAACATTTTCGGGAGTAATGACTTAAAATGATTAACTCGGAATCAATACTCAATTATTCCTGTTGTTAAAATGAAAATTCGAATAAATAGTAGTTGGACCTACATTATTGTCATTCAATTATTTGAAGATGATCTATAAAACACCCGAATCTTCAGGAGTGAATTTCAGGACAAAAACTAGAATTTTGGATTTGTCTGTAATTGTTGAAGCCTTACCTGAAAAGTATTATTCTCAATACACTTTCAGAGCTCCTTCGACTGCCTGAGACTATTTAGCCTGTATTTCCAGACTTTTTTATCTTCCACTTATAGACTTTTAGATTCGAGAAAATCTCGAGAATCTTTATCTCGAGAAATGTTGTAAATTTGGTATATGTTTCAGTAATCTAAGGGGAACAGCTTATTTGTCTTGTTGGGCAGGTGCTACGCTGACGTTCCTAGGAATGTTGCGATATGTAATTCGATTCCGTTTTTACCATAGATTCTTCGATATTATCACAACTATTAGTTTTTTCAATATTAATTGGCATCGATACGCAATTTAAAATATTAAAATAATGTTACCTTTTCTACGAACAAGTCAAAATAGTTTAAAAAATCATTCAGAAGAGAGGGTTGGGGCTAGAGGGCATCCAAGTGCGCGGAAACACCGCAAACTGCCCACGCCCGGGGAATCCCCGGCCGTCCGCCCTCCGCACCGCTCGAAATAGACGACGACTCCGCCGCGCCGAGTCACGCGGGGGAGGCGGGACATGCAGCTGCAGCTGGTCGGCGGGTGGGAATTGAAAGAATTGGAGGCGAACGAAAAAGCGAGGCACTTAGTCCCCTCTTTCCCAAACCCCGCGCCTGACTCTTTCCCGCGCCTGCCAGTTCACAATCAAAATGTTAATGCAGACGAGAGGACATACGCACTTTTAACGTAAACATACACATGCCATTCTCAGGAGCGACGTGTGGTGTATCGGGTCGACTGCTCGCTTTTCACCGCTGGGACCGCAATTCAAGCCCATATAGAATTTGTAGGGGTTCTCCCGTTTCCTCCGCGTCTTGCTTCATCATTGTTCCAACAATATTCGTCTCACTTCTTAGTATTCACCTACCCTTTGAAATCATTCACCAATTTCCAGCGAGAATTCATAAGTTGGCGATTCATTAACTTAAGCCGCGATGGTTCACAAAAAACTGTATAGCGATGGTCTACTGCTGCTTCCGTAAATACACTAGCCGTACATCAGGCACTGCAGATCTGAACTTTCTGCTGTATATAGTGCTTAAAGTTGCCAAGGACCTCCCAAGGTATTTGACTTGATGGATGACGGTTATCCCGAGATGAGAACATAAAGTGTTAGTGTTTCTAAAATTCTCGTAAGAATTAAAGAGTCGAATCTGTCTACGGAAAACATATTTCTAATAGGTAATACGATTGCCCATACATTGGCATATATTTACGATGCGTACGTTGGAGATGTAACGGAAAGAAATGTTGACAGATGCTTCTCCCTTGGAAGGATAAAGGGCTCAGCGGTGCGGTGGTTCTGCGCATGCGAAGGTGACACCGCAAAGCTCTACGAACATATTCAGCGGGGGCGTCAATGGAAGCAACGGCCGCGGTAACGACTGCCGAATGACAGGGGCGCTGGTGCCAGCAACGCGAATGACGTTGGCGGCGGCGGCGTCGGTGTCTTGGCGAAGGCGGCGCGCAGCTGCGTTGCAGCGTTTTGCAGAGGCGTCGGAGGAGCAGGCCGATGTCAGTTGGGATCCAGATGGACACGGGGCGGGCCAACGCGCACCGACGAGCTTGCGTGTTTGCCAACAGCAGCAGGCGCAGTCGTTCGTTTCCCGTCCTCGCTGTCCGATTTTTCGACTAGTGTTTTCGAAGCGCTCGCAAACATTTGGATGCCGAAAAGTACTGGCACAAATATGACGTATTTCAGGCAAATTATTATTTTTGCACATACTATTTATATCACGAATATGTGTGTGATGAATTGTATGCGGTAAATTGTAACTTTTGTAAGCATTTGGATTTCAAAAATGTTGTTTTAAAATGAAAAAGCTCACAAATTATCTTAACACAGTCAGCTGATATCCCGAAGAGAAGTACTCATACATATGCAATTGTACGGAGTAGATTGCAATTCCGAGAATGAGTGAAGATCTAAACTGACTCAGAATTCAAGCGTGAGTACAGATGTGATGTAGTTCACAAACATTGTAGATGAAAATGTCAGTGACTAATGAAGCTCCCTGGGCTTGTGAAATCTTCGTACCACCAACACTACTGTTGAATAACTACATGTAGGTGTTCTCTAAAGGCGAAAAATTTATTATATATAGTACTTCTGTAAAATCAAATTGGACTGACAGTTATTAAAACCAATAATTTAATACTGAAAACATCCTTCACTTTTTAGCATTTTTAAAAATTTTTAACATATGGCTAATAATTAAATAGTTTAATTTACTCGTAAAAATGGTATAAATTGGACATTTATAAAAACCTTTCCGTCGTTCAAACGTTATTGTTGTTGACGATAATGTCTTCTCTAACTTCGAAACACTTATTGAATCTGCAAGTAAATATAATTTATTACGTATCTATTTTCGCAAAATACAAAAGCTAATAATCACGAAACGCAAAGTTTATTTCCCCTATTTATGAAAAAAATGGAAAAAATAAAGCTTCAAGTTCTTTGAATAGAAAAAAATTCCCTCCAGAATTAGTGGCTCAATAGCAAACAAACAAGCGCATGCTGAGGATACACGCGTCATCGTCTTCGGACCAACGCCCCTTCCTGGAAGCGGCCATCGCCGGTCCGCCTCGCTCTGTCCCGTTTCACACTAGTCGCTCCCCGTCCAACTCCGCCCAGCCCGTGCGCTCCCAACTCAAACTCCACCGACGCTCTTGGTACAGCCCCATCGACGCACATCCGTCAATATTAGGCCTGTAGCTGGTCCAAAATAACAGTACTTAATATTGTTTTGTGCAAAAAGTTTTGAGCAATATTTTCCTTGGTCATCGCTTTCCGAACACACACGTACTGATATAATTAACAAGATTTGTCTTCGTCTAACGCACCCAAGAAGAAACTCGTGGACAGAAATGCAAAAATCACACATACAGCATCAAAGAAGAAATCCAGGGATATTTTGTATAAAATATTTCCATTAATGAGTTTTTTGAAAGTCAGTTCGAATTTCAAGAAATTTCCTTTTTTTCTGTGATCCATGATTTTTAGTAACTAACGAATAAAAAACTTAATCATAAAATTACATTACAAAATTTTAAGTTTAATTTCTAAAACGGATGTTAAAATTTGCAGTATTCAATGAGGATAAAATTGTCCTCTCTATTTGCATTTCACAGAAATACAACCAAATTCCCTCTCCGAGACGACCTTATCCCACCCTTTCTTGAGCTGAGCTCATGCGCCCAGTTAAGTTTTTTAGTCTTTGGGCACATTTCGTTTTCCCATTTTTGTCCCATCCTCCTCGCACAACCCCGCCCTGCTCTCCGCTCTTTCCCGCTAACTGCGCGTGCCGAACGATCTCGGGAACAGCGCGTGAAACTCCATCCGCCCTCGTGAGCCGCCGTGCCGGGCTTTGAACCTCGCGAGTTGGCCGCGACGCCGCGCCGCGCCGCACAGCTACGCGTGAACTTTTGAATTGGAGCGCCTCCGCAGGCCCCTGCGGGAGGCGGGCGGGGCGGGGAAGAGTGGGGTGCGTAGGGTGTGGTGGGTGTGGTGGTGTGGTGGGTGTGGTGGGTGTGGTGGGTGTGAGGAAGGAAGATGGTAGCACTGGGCGGGGCGAGTTGATTGCGAAGTGCGGGCTGGGGGAGGCGGGGCGAGGCGGGCGAGGCGGGGCGAGGCGGGCGCAGGCGAGGGGGGCGAGGGGCGCAGCGGGCGAGGCGGGCGAGCCGGGGCGAGGCGGGGCGAGGCGGGGGAGGCGGGGGCCGAGGGGCGAGGCGGGCGAGGCGGGCGCGGCATGGAGGGGCCGAGGCGGGGCGAGGGGCGCGGGCGAGGCGGGGCGAGCGGCGAGGCGGCGACGGGCGAGCGGGCGAGGGGGCGAGCGGCGAGGCGGGGAGGCGGGGCGAGGCGGGCGAGGCGCGGGCGAGGCGGGCGAGGCGGGGCGAGGCGGGGCGAGGCGGGGCGAGGCGGGGCGAGGCGGGGCGAGGCGGGGCGAGGCGGGGCGAGGCGGGGCGAGGGCGGGGCGAGGCGGGCGAGGCGGGAGCGGGGCGAGGGGCGAGGCGGGGCGAGGCGAGGCGGGGAGCGGGCGAGGGCGGGGCGAGGCGGGGGCGGAGGCGGGCGGGCGGGGCGAGGCGGGGAGGCGGGGCGAGGCGGGGCGAGGCGGGGCGAGGCGGGGCAGGCGCGGGCAGGCGGGCGAGGGGCGAGGCGGGGCGAGGCGGGAGGCGGGGGAGGCGGGGGGAAGGGCGAGGCGGGGCGAGGCGGAGAGATATTGAACATGATTTCGTATAATGATGAGGGCTCCAATATTCTAACTTCTTCAGGTGCGGAGATCTCTTCACCACACTCCGAGACTCCAGAGTTAGGGATGGTTTCCTCACCCTCCAAGAGACAAGCCTCGCCTCCAAGGAGATTTACTCACCTATAGTAGTATGATTGATCGAATTCAGTCGTTGTCCGGAGGAGAATTCTAACTACCGGCTGCTATTTCTATGTCTTCGATCAATACCAGACAAATTCCGGAGCAGTACCCTAAGAGGCTACGGATGGCGGGCGATTTTTCCTTCATCTTTTCCCATCCGCTTCCTTCACACACACACTTACAAGCACTACGCTACTACACACGTCGGGTAGCCAGTCGGAGGCAAGCAATTGTCCCGGCTTGGACAGTGCCCTGCTGCAGAAGATTCGTGGAAAATATTCCCCAAACCGTGTGGGTAGGACCGGACCATTCATGAAAAGAAGAACACTAACACCTTCCAGGATAAAATGACTTACACTACACTAAAGGGAGTAATGACAGCTGTGGATTGACGGGAAGCAATCAATCTGTAGCTGAAAAATAATAGTGAATTTTTCTAGCATTCTTATATGAATGCCTCTAGTAAATATAGCGATTTAATAAAACAATATATGATTTGCTCGATCCTTCAAACAAGCGACGTAAGAAACAATGGAAAGTAAAGAAAAGCTTGAAATTATATGACGTAAGTTCGTTGAAATAGTAATGAACACGTTTAAAGGTGTATTTTCTAAATGGTTATTCGTAAGAAAGTCTATACCTTAGAAATGATAATTTGGCACAAAATAATCTATAACTAGAATTCTTATAAGAACTGAACAAATCTTAGACATGCACTTTATTAGAAATCTTAGGCACGCACTTATTTTTTTCTGTTGAAATCAAATAATAAATATAAAATCGTTTGAAGCCCTTTGAAAATCGATATCGATTCTATTGTTACAAGAAAACGTAACCCGTGTTATAACGGTTGATCCTGTAAAAATGTCCATGTCAAGTCATTGTCATTTTATAGGAGACACCAAAAATGCTTTTAGATGTAAAGCTACTAATTTTTCTTTGCATTTGATATAATAGTACATTATCAGAGTATTTCTCATGGATTAAGATGGAAATAAGGTACCATTTCAAGTCATTTTTTTTCATCTTCAGAGTCCATGTTACTCATTTTCGCAAAAAGTATACATAGGCGTTTTTCCAGGAGCAAAAACAAAATATTGTTTACGCAAAACCGTAGCTTTATTAGAAACTTAATGATTTGCATTAGTTTAATTAAAAAATATCATTTTTAGATTTCTTCATGAACACTTGCAATTGAATAATTCTGGACGATTTCTGTTTCTTCGGTCAGGCCTTCCTTGCCGCGCGTTTTCCCCGAAGTCGCCTCCGCTGGTCTGAAAGGCGCGCGGAGGTCCCTGCGGCACCCCGCCCTCTTCGAGGCACGCAGTCAAAGGAAATGCTTTGCGTAAATAGCGCGCTGTTTACGCTTCCGACGGAGGCCAACGGATCCCGCGGAGTACTACGTGAGGCGAATCTTCGACGGCTGCATTGCGAACTCGCAGGAATCGATGTCGCGAAACGAAAGAGAGAGCTGAGGTCACTTCCGCATGCTGCGACTTCGAAATGAGTAATGGGAGCAGATTTGGGTAGCAGGGGGTTGTAAATTTTAAGGTGAGTGGGGGGGGGTGAGTGAAGGGCATCCTTTTCGGATTCCGATTAGAATAAACACGTACGCCTTTTTTCTTCTTTTACTCATCGATATATTTCCGCTTTTGGTTCTCCTTGACTTTGGTTCATTTGTTCATCCCAGTGTTTTTATACTTTTTATATATATATATATATATTTATATATATATATAATATATATATATATACAATGCTACTTTTTTGACGGATTACTTATTTACCCAATGTAGTCTTTACTAGTTATCCCAGAAATCTAGAATAAAGGCTCGACAGCGACATCACGTTTCGCAAGTGCATATCACGTCTTGGTTAGTAAATTCATGGAAGAAAACAGATTAACTTGATATACTTCAAACAGGCGAGAGAACTAAAAACAGTAAAAAAACGAAAGGAATATGGGTTATGAAAATCTGATCTACTTATCCAACTGAACTTTATTCACATTTCATCAAAATAAAGTTAATAATGCAATCGATTTGAATGACTGTTAATACACGAAGTAATTCCAATGTTAAAGATGAATAGGAACACAATCAAATTATAGATATTCTTAAATTTCTAAAGGCCACAAGTTGCATTCATCTATGTCAAAACACATCATCATAAATATCAATGTCGTAAATAATGCGATAAATGTGTCGTAAATCATTATAGATCATAGAGCACAAGAATGTATATTTACAATGGATGACGACGAGAAGCTCTAATGATAGTGGAATGGTTCATTCTTATTCCTGCAGGTAAAAAAAGATGAGAGATTGTGAATTATAGATAAGCACAAAATTAATGATTTGTCAATTACATTTTTATATTTTATTTCAAATTAAATTGTCGTGGCTTTCAGAGCGATGCATAATCTGACAGTTTTCAGAAAACTTTGGAGAAGTAACTGTGATGGTGGAAATAGTAAGTAACAAGTAATGGAATGGAATGAAATGAAATGGAAATAAAGACCTAGTTTTGTCAAGAATCTCTTTCGGAAATTGAAGTAGTATAATAAAAGAGCTTGTAATTATAATTTCTGATAAAGATGGACTTCCTTCTACGTAATAGTAAGTAAAAAGTATTTAGTAGAAGTGGTAAGTTTCTTTGACATTTACCTTCATACTAATTGGTTCATATTAAATCAAATTAACATCACTATATATCTCTCCAAATCATAAGCCTGATTATTACGTAATTTATATTTTTACTTCACCGAATGTCTGGCTAAAGGAGTTAAGCTGACATTTTTAAGTTGTAGGTAGAGTACATATTATCTTGCAGACTCCATATCATTCCTGACTTACATTGATAAATTTTCTCGAATGAAACAAGTATTATTAATACTCAAGAGGGCAATTGTACTCAAGAGTTTGATGACTGTCTTTCTTACGAAGACTCTGGAAGTTTGAGATATTTGTGAAATACGAACGCTTGACTCTTCATTCCTCACACAATTCTCCCCACTTCTCACTTCAGTCGTGTAACGTGTGTAGTTCATGTTTTCACCACAGCACTGCGTGCTCAGACTAAACGTAAGTTCCTTGTGAACATAGCTGTAAACAACGGAGACCATCACTAAAAAGCATTGTTCTTGTAAGTACTCGAGCCCATTCAAGTTCGAGGATTACGTGAAAATAGCAGAGTCATCATTGCCGCTGTCTCTGCAGTAAATCTAACCGACGATTCTAGGGTTTGAGTTCGGCCTGTGGCGGATTTTTGACGCTAGCTAAATAGCTATGTTGATTTCAGCCGCTGACTGGAGGAGAACTATTCTAACAGAGAATTCAGTCAGCTTCTCTAATCGGTAGTTTTTCGTGTTTTTACTCGACAACACCAAGCTAATGCCACAGCAGTACACTAGCAAAGAGGCCTCGAACCAGACGCTATCTTATCTTCCGTTTTTCCATCCAACCCTCTACCCTCTCACACACACACACGAACTACTCTATCACACATGTCGCGAGCTTAGAGTATGTTCCAGCTTCCGGTCACGGGAACCCCTAACCTTCCCTCCGTGCATTCTACTCCATAGAGTATGTAAAAAGTAAAATAGATTTTTGGTGGAATGTGATTTTTGCGGATGTGAAGTTAAACTAGAAATTGTGACAAACCAATCAGCAAATGCTGATCACAAAACGCTCTTCAATAGTACAAGAACACATTTTATTTAAACCATATCGTAACCGCTATAGTGTTGTTTCTATAACTTAAATTGGTCATGGTCAATACCAAGACACATACCTCTTCCAATCATAGTTCATTAATGACAAAAACATGATAATTTTGCTCCAATGCTAAAAGTTAGACAAGTGTTCGTTCATAGGGTGACAAAGGACAAATAACGGAATGGCCAAGACATAACTCAAGTTCGTGACTTCCTGTTGCGACCATGTCCTTGGACGGCGGTCGTAAAATCCAGAAATTTGCGTCGCGCGTTCGCCAGAGCACAGGCGACTGTTGCAAGTAGACACATCTGCCGAGATGAGCCTCAACAAGATGAGAGGATAGAAGGCGTCAAGATTATTTACTGGATCAGTCTGACGTCAGGACATTATTTAGCAGCTTACATAAAATGGACTAAACAGAACTACATCCATCTCTCACTATTGCATTTCCAATAACAAATTGTTAATAGCTGAATGGAGGGTTAATAGCAGCGAATGCGAAAGAGACGAAAATTAAGGTAAAAACACCGTAAACAATGTATAATGTGTTTGTGACGTTTTGTGAAAAAACTTTATTTTCAGGTTCATTGAAATATCTTAAAAATTAAGTTCGGCATCATTCTTTATTTTTAAAACCGGCGCATAATTTCAAGACAATATAGTTGGATAATTTATATTGCTTTCCTCTATAGCTCTGAAATGACGACTATATTTCGCCTATGAAAACGACGATACTTCGACAGAAAAAATATTATAATCAGGTTCTGGTTTCTTTTTAAATTAGTTTTGTAACCAAGAATTATATCCGCTGACATTTAACCATGAAAATAGATTTTCAAAAACAGTTTTTTTCGTTAAAAATGCCAATCTTGCTTAAAAGCTGGTTGTTTTTTATATATGCTACTAGATGCCTTAGTGCATATTTTCAAGAACAGGTGAGACATGTGTCAGTCCTCGTAAATTCATTAAACGCCCTTGGTTGACATATTTAAGTCCTGCTTCCGCACTCAACTGCCAAGGAAATGGCGCGAAACATCACACGGTTCGGGTTTTAAAATCATTAATGGTACGCTAATACCCGAGCGGCAACTTCAAGTCGTTTTCAATATACTTCATTACTTGAAATGACTTCACAGATGGATTCTACAGATGAGAATATATTTTCAGTATTAATTTCTGAAATATACGTTACAATATCAGAAAAAATATTTTCAACTTATTCTCATATTTTTCCCCAAGCAAATACAACTTTCTAATTGTAAATTAGAGAGGTTTTTAATGTGGTCAGGTGTTATCATAACTTCCGACTCTTTTCTCAGCGGTCAAGCGTATGAAACAGGAATTCATAGCGGGAAATGAAGGTTAAGAACCCACCGATATATAACCTCTATTCTTCAAGAATGTGCAAAAAGAATATATAGGATAGGAATATACATTTTTAGATTGTTTTTCTCTCACAACTAATTGACCATGGAAACACATTTGATTTACATATTCCAATACATTTCCTTACCAAAACAGAAACTTTTACTTCTATCTTCAAGAGATTCCTGAACTTAATTCATCTTTAAAACAAAACATGCTTTTCCCGGAGTCCACGAAACAGAAACACTTGAGAGCAAAACGTGGATGATAAGATAAGAACAACTTGTTTCCTCTCATTTTTAACAATTTCCCAAAGCTAGAGATAGGGGTACATACAGATAGGGTACATTTTGAGAGAAACATTTCTCAGGAAATCCACTGACCACAGAAAAACATGTCATTCACATATCCTTACACATTACTTTTTGAAAAGAAGCGGCTAGCTCTACATTAAACAGATTCCTGAACCGGGTCACGCGTTTCCTAAAACAAACTGACACATTGCACCCGGAGACAAACGAGAGCACAAAACAAACGCGCATAGCGGTACAACAAATGAAAGATAAGAACCGCAGCGTTTATTGGACCTGCAGGAAAAAAAAACGGCGAGACTCGCGCAGTGTCTGCTGAACCGATTATTTGCGTCCGAGGCTGGTGCGAGGACGGTGGCGGTGCGTGGCGGTGGCGGTGGGGCGCGAAGCCGCAAGAGGGCGAGCGAAGCGGCGCAACGAACAGACGAAGGCGCGTCGGCGATCTCGGCGTTAAAAATAATTCTGCCTCGCGGGAGTACGTGCCACTAAGGCTAACTTTAGCGCTTGGCAATGGCGAGTAAACCCGTATATTTAAGCCGACACGCGTCCCGGGTCGAGCTGGACCGCAGAGGTCGTGGCTGTCGATGCCAGTCGATGGAATCTTAGAATTTCCTACAGTCGTGGGGTAAATTGTTTTCGTTGTTATTTTTTCCGTTTTATTGTTTAGTAATACGTTTCCTCAGATTAAATGGTCAATCAATGTTCTTTCTCCAAAGCAAGGCGAACACTTTTATTTATCAACTTCCTTTTTTAGTCGGGTAGTACTAGACTTAGACGTTAAATTTTACCAGACTTTGAGGGGAAAATATCTACAGTTATCCGAAACAGATCTAAGCCCCCATGCATAAAAATTGTAAGGATACTGTTAAAATTTATTAATGAATAACATTATGTAAAATTTCCTCAAAATAGTCATGAAAGCAATACGACGTTGAATCATAAGAATCATCTACATTGTATTACAAACGTATCTAAACGTTACTCAATATAACTAAAATTATTACTATTTTGACAAAAAATTACTCGTGGGTAAGGTATGCATTCACTGAGCACATACTTTCAATATACCAATAGATCCCAAAGTTGGAGGTGGATGGAATGCATAATTTGCGAGAAAGTGGAAATAAAATAAGAAGAACAAACCTGCATACAAGATGAAAGGACGCCAAAAAGCAAGATGTACGATGTGAAAAGGAAAAGAGCGGTTTACATCGAAAGTGGAACTCTATTCGATTACATACTAACCGAATATAGTTGTGAATACTGCAGAACGTTACAAGGCTTTATGACAAATGTCTTGTAGGTGGCTTATGATATATTAAATTAAAATTTCTATGAAGATCAAATTCGGTATGGATATACAGACGTTTTTAGCATGGGAAGTTTGAATGAGGGAAAGAAAAATGTGTTGTTCAGGGAAAAATATGGTGAGAAATGAGATGATACAAAATCAATACAAAGTAGGAGCTAGGACGTAGACAGTAAACTGAGAACAAGAAAAGAAGACAAAAAAGTGGCTTTCGAACAGATGGGTATTCAAGCAGACGGACTTTCGGACAGATGGGCCTCTTAGGTAGACGAGTTACATGGCGGAGATTCGAAACAGATGAAGCCGCGCGATTCAGCGAACGCGTTTTACTACCGCATGATATTCTGAAGATTGGATTTCGTGTGGAAACATTTGGGCAGAAAGGGCAATTGAGGCAAAGAGATTTTGGGCAGAAGGGCATTTGAGGAAAAGGCCAGTTGGGCAAAAATAGAACTTTGAGAACGTTTTGGGAAAAAGATCATTTGGACAAAAGGGTTGTTTGGCAAAGGCATTTGGGTAGAAGGCCATTTTAGGCAGAAGTGCTTTTAGGTAGAAGAGTAGTAGAACAGAACATAAGGATGTATGTATGAACAGTTCCAGACTTCGGTGTTGATGGACATTCTAGAGAGCTTTCGACTCGAAAATTCGGCCGGACGGCGGCCGGGCGAGTGCTTTTCGGGGGCGGGCGGGCTGGGGAGTTCGCCTGTGGAGCTCGCAATGCGGGCGGGCGGCGCGGCGGGCAGGGCCGGCGCGGGGCGTTCGTTTACGAGACGAAAATAACGCGGGGCGCGCAGAACGCCGCATGATAACGTGTTTACCCGCTTCGCCGCAGAGCGCTGCCTCGAGCGGCAACGAGGCGCCTCCGACGCTCCAGCGGCCGTGCGTCACGGGATCTAATGCTGTCCGCATTCACTGGGAGAAAATACTGTCGCCCAGTCCGTCTTTGTGGCTGTGCTCCTTAGAAGCTGTTTCAATCGCGTTGTGAACTCTTTGTCTAACTCAAGTATTTATTAGCAATTCCCCAGAATACATATATTTCAATTTTTTTTCTGTCGCTTGGTTTATGCTTTCATCAGAAGACATAAAAGTAGAAGAATATCATAAATATGATTTTTTTATGTATGTGTTTACTAAGATTTTAAAAAGAGAAGAGACAGTTCCACATCAATATTTGAAAACAATTGTTGCAACAAATCATAATATATTTCGGAAATCCTTAATGTATGTAGCATTAAATTATAGTCAGTTTCGTACAACTATTCACAAATTATGTCAAAAAAACCCTTTTTGCATTTACCTTAATTTCCCCCCTAGGCCATATTTAATTAGTGTTTATGTCAACTCTGACGAACAAATACAATTAAAGTGTTTTCAGAAGAACTTTTCTATGCTTGGATATTACTTCCACACGACTGTTCTACATTGCGCTGGACAAAGTTTTACTGCTCGCTGTTAACTGGCAAGAGCACATGTGCATGTCTCTTGCATACAGCTTTTTTGTGAGTTGCATTACTGGCCGCTTCAAGTTATTTAAGATGGAAACACCCAAATAGAACGGAGGAAATGCAACTGAGAATCTTTTTCGAAATTAGTACGGTTTCCACATTGCTGAAAATTCTATTATTCATGGCAAGCGGCAATACTCTCAATGCCTCTTTCATAACGTCAAGAATTTGTAATACATTTATTACTATCTTGTTTTCCGTATATAATTTAACGATGAACTTTGAAATAGTAAGTTAATGTACGGGGCTTAAGAAACGAGGACATATGATATTCAATGCCTGTTCCAAAGAGTTAAGGAACCTAGAATTGCATGTGTAGAAATTAGAAAGATTCACATTTCTTCATATTTTGATTGTGCTTCAATGCGGTCAAGAGTAGCATTTTTGTACAATCGGGCTGCATTACAAAGAAGGTAATACAAATTATTCATACAGCTATTCTTAAAAAACATGTACACAGAATGTCTGGAGATGAACATACCCCATTTTTTGTTATTTCACATAAAACTAACTTCGCCAATAATAACATCCTTCATGTTTCAGTATTGAAATATTTGAGGATTGCTCTCTAGCATGTTTCATACCTTCAAGAAAAAACTTTGGGCAACCTAGATAAAGCATTTCGTTCGAAATATTGCAACAGTCAGGAGTCAAACTACTTTTATGTCCTCCAATTCGTCTTAAGCGACTCCAAACTACCTTCAAATTTCCAGTTAAAGCACCACTGTGGTGCTCTAAAAATGTAACGCTTCAAATTAGACTTGAGGTAGTTTTAGATAATCAATAAATATCAGAAATATTTTTATTATTAATTATTTTTATGCTAACTTTTGAAAGCGTAATGCACTTTGAACTAACCAACAAATAATAATAATATAATAATAATAATAATAATAATATAACTAATAATAATAATAATTAATAAATAAAATAATGAAATAGTCATTGGCGATGAGTCTCATGCGATTCGACACCATGTACCTCGATCATCAACCGTTTCGGGAATGGCTGAACCATAGTTAGTCTTTATATTGACCTGGAAAACAACAATTAATTCTGTTACGCAACTATCTCGTCCGGACAGATTGCATCGCGAAAAAGTAATTAAAATTTCAATTTGAATATTCTTCAAATGTTCATATTCATCTTCTAACGCATTTTAGGCAATTTCTCTCTGATCTATTACTTTCCTACACTAAATCCCATCCTTCATCTCAAAGTGCACTCCGATCCTCCGCGATCCAATCCATTTGCCTAAGGTCATCCTTCTCTTCTCATTCGCACGGAACGCGGTGGATGGTCGGCTTCCACCATTAGCGTGGGACCAGGGATGACGATGTGACTGAGTAGGCAGATATCGGGCATGCAAATGAAAGGACGACCAACAACCGCGAAGCGTTTGGGTCCACTTACATCTCGTTTAGAGAGCAGTAGGGTGGCATTTAGTGAACTCAAATGCACCTCTGAATTGATCTGTTCATGTTTTGATTGCAATCAAACACGCTTAGAAGCTTAAAATATTCAATAGCAACAATTATTCAAAAGTTAGGGAGGGGGGACATCCCTCGTACGTTGACGCTAGATCTCATCCAGCCGGCGTGAGAAAACCGACGCAACCTACCGGATAAAAACATTCACTAACTAAAGAGCCATTGACCTTTCCCAAGTTGACGATCCGGAAACATTAATCAACTTCAAATAAAATACTAACAGACACGTCTGAATTCTGTAACAAATTTTTATTTATTTTGCCTACTACTGAGTCTGAAGGCCCTTTCATCACAACCACCATGTCGCATATCACTGCTGTAGTTTTATGAGTACAGATCAAGAACTTACACTCAACTAAGACATAATAATAAATATTTATCAATGCGTACACATACACTGACATATGGATTATTTAAACTGCAATGTCGGTCATTGATTTCATCTACGTTAGCCATAAGCGTAAAACAATAATACAACCAAGAGCGACTGTTGCGTGAGTTTCTACAAAAAATCTTAACATGAAATTAAAGATGCGCGACGTAATTATCGTTCACAGCGGACAAGGCATTCGCTGTGGAACCGACATACTACTGCGGCGCGCTGGAATCAAGAACGCAACGAGGGCCGTACGCGGGTTTGGCTGCGGGGTGCGGGCGCACCGGGACCGGAGGCTGCTCGGGATCAGAGGCGCCGCCGCCACGCAGGCAGACCGCTGTTCAAACAGCCCGGGATTATACCGGCCCTGCGCCGACTCGGGCAACTGGCCCCTCGCCCCCGGAGCGGCGCCGGACGGAGGCAGGCGGGGGGGGGGGGAGGGGGAGGGGGCCGTCTGGCCAGCACGCACTGCCGCGGCCACTTAGTTCACAGGAGACACGCGTGGCTAAAACCCACAGGGCCGCAGTCACATTTCAGGCTCGGTAGACGAGCGTGAAAGAAAGAGAAGTTGACTGGAAATTAGTGAAAAGTGGAGGTGAGAATAAAATTTATTTCATTACGTATTTATGTGTTCTTTTGTATTTTTTATTTACTGGGCTTTAGGGACTCAGCTACCGACGTTATTAGAGCCCATGCGTGATAAGATAGGCAATAGCAGTTATGACAATTTATCAATGAATCAATCCATTAATGTTGCCTTATTTTACGCGGCAAAGCTCAGACCACCAGTCCTGCTCTTCCGTCCGACCACGCAAATTTCGCTACCTTCCTTTCGCCATCTAGCAAAAAAGAAGGTATTACTCGCAGAAATAGACGATTTGAATGTTGCTCAGAGACTTCTTTTAGGCTTGAGGACATTTACATGAAGTAAAGCTACATCATGGAACGCCCAACTTTACTTCCCATCCGATAGAAGACGTACGAAGTATTTTTTTCGCCCTTAAAAATCCACGGCTTGTGTCGACTTTGAACCCGCAAACTTGAGGCTAACGTTATGCTAAACTGATGATGATGCTGAAATGAACGCCAGAGAGAGAGTACGTGCTAGTCATTACATCATCAGATCGCCCCCATCCACACACTTACAAATAAGAACAACTAAAATCTATTTATCAGCCTCTATAATTTCCAATATGCGATTGGACTGAGCAGCACTCTACTTAGGTCGTGGATTTTAAGGAAGTAGAGTTGAAAGGAATCGGTCTTAGTACGCACTCGGCCACCAAAATAATTGTGGCTTTCTTTGCGGAACTAATTTAGGGTAGTCTTGGCAGCGTTGATGTAAACGCGGCCACCATTACGTGCGGCTCGTTGAAGATTTGCGTAGCAAAAACGTCATTCACGTCTGAAGCTCCCCAGCGACGAACAACGGCGTAAGAAATTAGGAAAAAAATCCCTTGAATTTGGAGAAAAATGTGAATAAGAATTATAAAATTTGCATAACTTGTTGTGGGATACTTCACAGCAGTGCTTCTGTTGAGCAAAACACTGAAAATGCTAATGAAAATTTTTGACAAATTTTAGGAGGCGAAATTCTAAATGCTTTGGTCGAATGTGTCTCATTACAGGTTTTGTAAAATGTCGCAGGCTACACTCATCTCATGCTGCGATACGACTTTATTCGTGTTAATGACTATCCGAACATATCTTTGCTTTAAAGTTTCGTGGCAACTTAAAATTAATAGTTACTGAAAAAATTTATTGGAGAAATTTCCTACATTTCCATCCCCGTGGGTCCGCGCCTGAGTCAGATGAGGAAACTTTCTTTGCAAAATTAATTTGCAGTTTCGTCTTGGAAGAAAACGAATACGCTGTCACGGTCCGTTGAAGACGTGCTTGGCCAAATCAACTGGGAAAAGCCTGTTAATCACAGGTTCTGCTTAGAGATGAACGACGTCTTTTAAACAAGGGGAAATTGTGAATCGGTGATAGGTGTTTTTATTTTTAAGGTCGCATTTTTATTGAGAAGGAAAAACAAAAATATCCATAAAAACAACAAATTTCTTAATGTTCGAATAGTACAGTGACTGCAAAGGTTCAGGGTTCCTTACTATTAAAATAAGAATTAAAAGGTTTAATTACAAAATGAATTTGTATATACGAAACGGGCGACGAAATTATAATTATTCTTATCGAAAACGTTTGGGTGCTGTCTTGGTAGAACACAAAAACACATGATCCACGCGAGAAATGGCTCGTCGAAGACATGCGCGCCCAAACAATAAAAACGAACCGTACAAAACGAGGAATTGACTGGATTTGGGGAAAATGAGAGAGTTAAAAGGGATTGGAAAACATGCATCGTAAATCAAATTCAATAGTCCTCAATAGTTCATAACGGAACCAATCCTTGGAAAGAAGAAAAATCGACTCAAATTAGATGGAAGTTGTTAGTTTTTATCGTGTGCGACTAAGGAGAGTTTCATCAAAAATTCACTGTAGAAGCTCTCAATGTTTTAAGTTCCAGTCAGCAAACATTTATAAAAGAAACCTTCCTATGTGGTAGAACTGTCTAGCGTAAAAATTATACGTCTCAAAAGTTTGGCGAGAAGACAAAAGTTGTTATTTTTTAATTAATTTTTACCTTCACTTCTGCGGTAAAGTAGATTTTTGCGGTTGTAACTACAAGGCTACAGCAGGAAGTAGCACTGTCTGTAAATTTCTACTTTCCAAATCTCAAAATGCCTTTTACTTCTCTCTTTATATGGAATTTTGATTTGTAGAAACATTAAATAACTAGAACGTATTTCTTTTCCATTCACACTTGCAACCTAAGGATACATTTTTACCTCCAGGTCATTTTCGCATTACAACGAATTAAATTGCATGTATATCATTGCGGAGCTCAGATATTCAGAACGAATAGCTTGCTCACACAATCTCCTATTACATTCTTTGGTCTTGACACATTCATGTAATGATGATGATGATGATGATGATAATAAGAACATACGATGACAAAAAAACGTAACACGTAAAAGGCAGGAACTATTTCACCACATTTTATTCTCTACCTCAAAACAAACCGCCTCAACCACCTCTCCCAATCAGTTGGCAGCATCATGCTCTAGGTCGCGAGCATTGCCAATGAAGCTCCGAATCCGCCGCAGCAGAATCGCGCAGTTGCCCTGCGGACGCTTGTTACTCGCAGGGGCTTTCGCAGCGAGGCGAAACAAGCGAGCCGCGGCGCGCGCATGAGGCCGGGTGCGCGGAGTGAGCGCAGCCGCCCGGCGCCGCACGCAAAGCTCCGGCCCATCGCCTCGGAGAGAGAGAGAGAGAGAGAGAGAGAGAGAGGGAAAGCTCCGCGGATTGCCGCGGCACAGTGGGCCGGGCCGGAATCACAACTGGAAGAAACACTGTCCCTAGCGCTCCGACTCTAGGACCTCCCGGTCGTGGCCGCTGCAGACACAACGGCAAGGTTGGCTCTGAGTTGAAGTCGGCCGGTTGTTATATCGTGAGGCAGCTGGCATTCAGAGACGATCAAAAAGCAATTGTTAATAATCCTAATACTTACAGAGTATTATCAATATTGAACAAATTTTTCTCACGATTTAATTTCAATCTTAAATTGCCTTGCCTTTTTTGTATATAAAGAACACATACGGTTATTTATATCCTCCTAAGAATAAGAGTTTTTTTTTCTCATCAATAATGCACTGCCCGTGAGACTGCTGTTGTTAAAAAGACGATAAAACATGCAAGAGGCGTTATGCCATAAACGTGAGTTCAGATTACGGAACCACTCACATCATGCGAATGCTGTGCTAAGTTACTTTTTTCTCTCGCATGAAGGTCTGTTTTTGGCTTTAGCTAAGTTATTTTCGTTTTGGTTCGTTATATTAAATTTAACAATACAATTTTGCAATTCAATTGGGTAATTGAGTAATTAAATTGGGATCCTGCAAAAGTGGAGTTTGAAGGGCTTAGATGGGGATAAGTATAAGGTGGATAATGAAAACTAACGAATATACGGTGGGGTTGTCGGGCAAAATGTGGTGTCCGAGAGAGGTTTTGTGCATTTTTGGGAAGAGTGAGAAGGTTCTTCCTAATGGATCAGGTGAAGCATTTGGCGGCAGAAAAGAAACAGTCTAGATGATGGCAGGATCGATGGGTCTAATGTAAGGTACCGTCTTAGGTGGCTCAGGGGCAACAATTTATGTCACTACAGTGCCTCTGACCCGCGAGTCTTAGTGTTCGAGTCCCAGGATTTCCGACGACGTGAGGTTGAATTCGCCCGCTGTCTGGAGGAGAATTCTAGATTTCTGCTCTGTTTCCCTTGTTTGTTTGTTTTTTCGATCAAAACCAGGCTAATGCACAACCCAACAAATGGACCACGAACTGAATCGTTCCTTCCTCCTCGTTGTCCTATCCTCATTCCTTACTACCCACACACTTACATGCTCTACACTACCAAAGACAAGACAGAACACCAATCGGGAGCTTAAAGCTTGCCTGGGGTGGTTCCCTCCTGGTTGCCAGGTATCTAGTTGGGGAAAATTCCGCTAGCTGGCTTGTAGATGGGCGCCGGATCTCGTCATCCAGCGGAGGAAGATAGCTGCCACCTCCCACGACAAAAACATGCTCTACACTTACGGGAGTAATGGCCTTAGCCAGAGAAACACCAATCAACCAATCTAATGAAGGGTCCCGAGGTCTCTGCGGATTTGTGGTCTGCGTACAAACGAAATCCTTGCGTCAAAGTTTGGCCGTGTGCACCACTGCGCGTGGCCGGCGCGGCGGCCGAGGCGGCTGCCTTCGATAATAAGCAGCGGTCGTAAATACGCGGAGCGCTCTCGCGGGACGAGAGCGTCGGCCCCGCCCACCCGTCCACGTGGCTTACGACCCCCGTGCCCCCCACTTGCCCCCTCCTCGCCACCCACCACTCCCCCTTGCGCGGGGGAGACAATGCGTACGGGCGTGAGCACACTCGTAAACAGACGTTTCAACACACGACCCCGGAGGAAGTGAACTCGGGAGATGATTGAGATGTTGACATCGCCAAGACTGGAAATGAATTCGAATGGCATGGTAGTGTTGATTATTACGTTCTGGTTGGTAATAGTTAGAGGTAATAGTTTCTCGTGGTAAAGTTTTTTTTTTTACCCACACACTTCTGTGACCAACCGTGCTGCGCGATTCAAGATTCTTCTAAAACCACTGCTTGTTATTGACAATAAAATAAAATTCACAAAAAATAACGCGTGTGCGGATGCAGGGGGTGGGGGAGGTATATTTTACTCGACTGATTGCATGAGAGAGGCTACCTGAAGTAAAATAAAATC
>BOPP01000001.1:20763012-20774251 GCA_017312745.1 Gryllus bimaculatus
CTTATGTACAGACCCTGTTTTTAGCCTTATCGAATTTTTACATCGACCGGCCGTAACAGAACAAATGTCAGCCTCTTGTTATCCCACAGGGAATACATATGAGTGAGAACATGTAACCAATAATACAAATAACCAAATACAACCATAACGACAGCTAGGACTGTAAGACAGTAACACCGAGAACAAGAAAAGAAGACAAAAAATTGCGCTTTCGAACACCATGGTTATTCGAAGCTAAGACGATTTCGACAGAACTTTATGTGCCTCTTACGGTTAGACGAGTACTTTTATCAGCGGAGAATTCGACCAAGAGCCGCGCGATTAGCGAACGCTTTACACCGTGATTACGATTATTCTGAAGATTCGGATTTTCCTGTGGAAAATTTGGGCAAGGGTCATTGAGAAGATGCCTTTGGCAGAAGGGCTTTGAGGAAAGGCCAGTGGGCAAAATAGATTGGCAGAACGTTTTGGAAAAAGATTATTTGACCAAAAGTTGTTTTGGCAAAGGCATTTTGTAGAAAAAAAAAAAAAAAAAAAAAAAAAAAAAAAAAAAAAAAAAAAGTTCGCAATATTAAAAAAAAAAAAAAAAATCAAAAAAATAAAAAAAAAATAAAAAAAATAAAAAAAAAAAAAAAAAACAAAAAAAAAAAATAAAAAATATATAAAAAAAAAAAAGGGCATTAGGCAGTAGTGCAATTGAGTTAAGAGGTGTTAGATTAGAACAGAACATAAGTATGTATGTAATGAACAGTTCCAGGACTTCGTGTGTTGATGACTCTAGAGAGCTTTTGCTTCGAATATTCTTTGTGGCGGCGCGCTGGCGAGCGCTTTTCGGGGGCGGGCTGGGCTGATGTGAGTTTGCTGTGAGCTCGCAAGCGGTAGCGGTATGCGAGCGCGGCAGTAGGCCGGCCAGGTGCGTTCGTTACGAGACAAATAACGCGGCGGCGCCAGGAAGCGCCGCATGATAAATGTGTTTACCCGCTTCGCCGCAGTGAGCGACTGCCCGACGCGGCATACGAGGCGCTCCGACGCTCCAGCGGCCGTGCGGCACTGGAATCTAACAGCCTGTCCCTTCACTGGAAGAAAATGAACTGCATCGCCCAGTACGTATTGTGCTGATGCTCCTAGAGCTGTTTCAATGCTGGTAAACTCTTTTTCTTACTGCAGTACTACTTATTTACAAGTTCCCCAGGCAATACAATATATTTCAATTTTTTTCTGTCGCTTGCTTTATGTTTCTATCAGAAGACAAAGTAGAAGAAGATCAAAAATATTAATTTATTATTTATTATGCTCGACTAAGATTTTAAAAAGAGAGAGACAGTTCTACTATTCATTTGAAAACATTTTAGAACAATCGTAATATATTTGGAAATTCTTAAATGTATGTAGCATTAATTATAGTCAGTTTCGTACAGACTATTCATAATTATGTCTCTAAAACTTTTTGCATTTACTCTTGTAATTCCACCTAGGTCAATATCTAATTAGTTTTATGCGTCAACTTTTGACGAAACAAACATACAATTAAAGTGTTTTCGTAAGAAACCTTTTTAATCAAATTGACTTGCGCACACGATGTTCTACATTGGCTGGACCAATGCTTTTATTGCTCGTGTTAACTCGCAAGACCACATGTGCATGTCTTCTTTGCATACAGCTTGTTGCGTATGTGTTCATTAGTGGCCGCTTTCAAGTAATTTAAATTGAAACACCCCATTTAATTAGAACGAGGAAAAGGAAATGCAACTATATCTTTCAAATTAGTACGGTTTTACTATTGCTGAAAATGTCATGTTATTTATGCAAAGCGGCGAATACTCGACAATGCCTCTCGTCATAAACGTCGCAAAATTTAATTACATTTTCTATTACTATCTTGTTTTCCGTATAAATATTAACGCATGAATCCTTTGACATAATAGTTAAGTTTACGACTCGTACGGAAGTGCGCTATAGAAACGAGACACTTATGTTATTCAATGCCTGTTCCAAAGAGTTTAAGGACCTAGCTAATGCATGTGTAGAATTAGAAAGATTCACTTATTTTCATATTTTTGATTGTGCTTCATGCGTCACGCAGTATTCATATCTTTTCATCGGCTGCTACAAGAAAGGTAATAACAATTATTCATTCGTTTCTTAAAAAACATGTAACAGATGTCTGGAATGAACATACCCCATATTTTTGTTCATCACTAAGAATACTTCGCCATTAATACATCCTTCTGTTCAAGTTTTGAATATTTAGATTCGCTCTCTAGTCATGTTTCATACCTTCAAGAAAACTGTTGGCAACCTAGATAAAGCATTTCGTTCGAGGAATATAGCTCATAACAGTCAGGAGTCAAACTACCTTTTATGTCCTCCAATCCTCTTAAGCGACTCCGGACACAACCCTTCAAATTGTCAGTTAATGTCACCACTGTGTGTGCTCTAAAAATGTTACTCGCTTCAAATTAGACTTCAGGTAGTTTAATATCAATAATATCAGAATATTTTATTATTAATTATTTTTATTGCTAGTTTTGAAAGCGTATGCATTTGAAATAAACCAAACAATAATGATAATTATGAATCAATAATAATAATAATAATAATAAGAATATGTTGGCGTGAAATCTCATGGATCGACACATACTCGATATCACCGTTCAGGATTGTGATGTTAAACCATAGTTAGTTTTAATTGACTCTGGAAATCAACAATTAATTCTCTGTTACCATCAACTATCTCGCGGACAGATCTGATCGGAAATATAATTAATTTCATTGAATATGCTTTCATGTTTCACATTTCATCTTCCTATCGCATTTTGCATTTCTCATCTGGATCTTTACTTTCCTACATTAAAATCAATCTTCTTCAAGTGCCTCCGATCCTCCGCTCTCATTTGCCTAGGAAATTCTTCTCTTCTCCTCGCGCCGGAACCGGGTGGTGGTCGCGTCACAATTGGATGTACGGTCAGAGCCGATGTGCCTGATGTTAGCGATTCGCGGTAAGCAAGAATAAAAGGACGACAACAAGCGAAGCGTTGGTCCACTTACATCTCGTTTAGAGAAGCAGTAGGTGCCATTTAGGTGAACTCTTAAATGCCACCTTCTGAACTGTTATTCATGTTTGTGTTGCAATCAAACGCTAAGAGCTTAATATGTCAATAGACAAGCAATTTGAAAAGTCCTTGGAAAATCGTTACACACTCTGGATGAATGAATTCCCTTAAAATGCATCCATTCACTAATAGTACTTTAATACGTTCACAAGGCACATTATTCAATTTTATTTTAAACGCATTTCGTTGTGCTCAAATATATATTCAGTGTAATTAGATGGCGGACTGCGAGTCAAGCCTTCATGTAATTCAAATATCAGGTATCATCCAGTCCAAAATTATGTTAAGTTCAGTATTGAAAACCCCTAACGTAAATCGAACGTTTATTTTATTGCTTCAACATTTATCAGAAGCATGCTTTTCTCTCTACACTGTACATGAACGTTATTTCTTCGTATATTTTTTTATTGTTAAAAAACACACATTTGCTCGGATTCATGAAAATTTTACTCATTTCGAGTTGGCAAAACACGTTTTTAACTGTATCTCGAAGTCCTCACAGGCAAAACTTTTCCTCTAACTATAATTCGCGTATCGTCATTCCGCCGGTGGTCGTTTTAATCTTGTTAATGATAGGCCTTACACACAAAAGATACGCGCACAAACCTTGAGGATTCGTTCAGCACGAAATATATCCTAGAAACACATCAGGAGCCGATAGGTTTTGTTTTTCATGTTCGGGTTGTGAACATTAACTCTTGTGTTTTGCCCGACTTTAAAACGATGGCTGAACTGTCACGTATTCTCAAGATGTGTAGCAGTACGAGGAGTGGTGTCACGGGCTATCGGGAGCTTAGAGCTTGTGCGACTGGGACGGTGGCCCGATGGGGGGAGATTCCTGTACGTTTGACGCTTAGATCTCATCAGGCGGCGAGAAAACACCGGCAACTCAGAATAAAACAATTCACTAAAATAAAGGACTATGACCATTCCAGTTGACGATCCCGGAGAATAATTCAAATCAAATAAAATACTAATCAACGTCTGAATTTTCGGGATGAATTCTGTAACAATTATATTATTTTTGTCTACTCTGACCATACTGAAGGCCATTCTCAACCACATTGCCGCCATTTACTGTGAGTTTATAGGAAATACATGATGAAATAATTTACTTAAAAAAGCATTAATGGGAAGTGATTATTTTTAACAAAATCGGCAATTGATATGATCACACATTGCAGTTAAAGAGCACCAGAAACAGCAATCAAACCAAGACGCATGCGCGAGTTTCTACAAAAAATACTTCAACTGAAATTAAAAATCGCGCAGAGTAATTATCGTCCAGCGACAGGCATTTTCGCTGTTGAACGCATCTTGCGTGCGGCTTGTATCAAGAAGCACGAGGGCGTCGCCTGGCTTTGCGCTGTTGTCGCGGCGCCGGACCGGAGGCTGCTCGGGATCGAGCGCCGCCGCCGCCGCCGCCGCAGAGCAGCTCTGTTCAAACAGCCGGGAATACGGGCGCAGCCGCGATCGGGCATGCCTCGCCCCCGGAGCGGCGCGGCGAAGGAGGCGGGTAGGTGGGGGTGGTGGGGGGAGGGGGCCTCTGCGCAGCACGCAACTGCAACGCGGCCACGATTCACGGAGCACCGTGGCCAAACCCACAGAGACCGCAGTCAATTTCCAGCTCGGTAGACGAGCGTGAAAGAAAAGAGAATTGACTGGAAAATTGGTAGTGAAAAGTGGAGGTAGATAAAATTATTTCATTACGATTATGTTTCTTTTGTATTTTATATTTACTCGCTCTTTAGACTTCAGCTACCGATCTTATTAGAGCCATGCGTTGATAAGATATGCGAATAGCAGTTATGATCAATTTATCCAATAATCAATCATAATGTTGCTTATTTTACGCCCCCGCAAGCTAGACCACCAGTCCTGCTCTTCGTCCGACCACGCAATTTCGATACTTCCTTTCGCCCATCTAGCAAAAAAGAAGTATTATCGCAGAAATAGACGATTGAATATGTTGTCAGAGGACTTCTTTTAGCTTGATGGACATTTAATGAAGTAAAGCTACATCATGGAACGCCCAAACTTACTTCCAATCGATAGAAGACGTACGAAGTATTTTTCGCCCTTAAAAATCCACGGCTTGTGTCGATCTTAACCCGCAACTTGAGGCTAACGTATCTAAACTGATATGATGCTGAATGAACGCAGAGAGAGATACGTGCTAGTCATTACTCATCAGATCGCCCCCATCCCACACACTGACAAATAAGAACAACTAAAATCTATTTATCAGCCTCATATAATTCCAATATCGATTGCTGAGCACACCTCTACTTAGTCGAATGGATTTAAGGAAGTAGAGTTGGGAAGGATCGGTCTAGTACGCACTCGGCCACCAATAATAATTGGGCTTTCTTTGCGGATAATGTTAGGGGTTAGTCTTGCAGCGTTGATGTAAACGCGGACCATTACGTGCGGCTCGTGAAGATTTGCGTAGCAAAAGTCATCACGTCTGAGCCCCAGCGGACGACAACTCGGCCGTTAAGAAATTTAGGAAAAAAATCCCTTGAATTGGAGAGAAAAATGTGAATAAGAATTATAAAATTTGCATAACTTGTTGTGGGATACTTACAGCAGGCTCTGAAATGAGCAAAACACTGAAAATGCTAATGAAATTTTTTGACAATTTATGAGGCGAAATTCTAACTTGTCCAATGTTTCATTAACAGTTTGTTAAAATGTTCGCAGCTACACTCAGCTCATGCTGCGACGACTTTATTCGTGTTAATGACTATCCGAACAATTCTGTATGGCTTTAAAGTTTCGTGCAAACTTAAAAATTAATATTAACTGAAAAAATTTATTGAGAAAATTTCCTACATTTCCCATCCCCGTGCGTCGCGACTGAGTTCAGATGAGGGAAACTTTCTTTGCAAAATTAATTTGCAGAGTTCGTCTTGGAAGAAAACAAACTGTCACGGTCCGTTGAAGACGTGCTGTGGCAAATCAATGGAAAAGCCTGTTTCCAGGGTTCTGCTTAGAGAGAACGACCGTCTTTTAAAAAGGGGAAATTGTGAATCGAGGATAGGTGATTTTTATTTTTTAAGGTCGCATAAATTTTATATTGAGAAGAAAAACAAAAATATCACATAAAAAAAACAACAAATTTCATAATTGTTCGACTAGACAGCCGACTGAATGCTAAGTTCAGGGTTCCCTTACTATTAAAATAGAGAATTAAATGGTCTTAATTACAAAATGAATTTGTATATACGAAACGGGCGACGAAATTATAAATATATTTTATACGAAAAAAGCTTCGAGGTACTTCCTTGGTCTAGAACAACAAAAACAATGAATTCCACGTGAGAGAAATGGCTCGTCGAACTACCGACCCGAACAATAAAAACAAATCTGTATAAAACGAGGGTTGACTGGATTGAAAGGAGAGTAGAGTTAAATGGGATTGAAAAAACATGCATCGTAATTAAATTCAATAGTCCTCATAATTCTAACGAACCAATCCTTGGAAAGAGAAAATCGACTAAATTAGATGAAAGTGTTAGTTTTTATCGTGTGCGACTAAGGAGAGTTTCATAAAATTTCACTGTAAAGTCTCAATGTTTTAGTTCCATCAGCCAAAACATTAATAAAAGAAAATTCTAATGTGTTATAGAACCTGTCTTGCGTATAAAAATTATTAACGCCAAAAGTTTGAGAGAAGACAAAAGTTGTTATTTTTCTAATGATTTTTACCTTCACTTCTGAGTAAAGTAGATTTTGCAGTTGTAACACTAGCTACAGCAGAAGTAGCCTGTCTGTAAATTTCTACTTTCCAAATCTCAAATTGCCTTTTACTCCTCTTATATGGAATTTGTATTTGTGAAACAATTAAAGAACTTAGAACGTATTTCTTTTCCATTCACACTTGCAACCTAAGATACATTTTTTAACTCAGGTCATTTTCGCCATGTACACGAATTAAATTGCATGTATATCATTGCGAGCTCAGATATTCAGAAACGAATAGCTTGCATCACACAATTCTATTAACATTCTTTGTCTGGACAATGATGTAATGATGATGATGATGATGATGATAATAGAACTACTGGGATTTATGACAAAAAACTAAAACGTAAAGGCAGAACTATTTCACAAATTTTATTCTCTCCTCAAAAACAAACCGCCTCAACACCTTCACAATCAGTTGGCAGATCGAATTGCTCTAGTCGCGAGCCTTGGCCAAATGAAAAGAGCTCCGAATCCGCCCGCAGCAGAATCGCGCAGCTTTGCCCTGCGGACGCTTGTACTCGCAGAGCTTATCGCAGCGAGAGCGAACAAAGCGAGCCGCGGCGCGCGCATGAGAGCGGGTGCGCGGACGTGAGCCCAGCCGGCCGCGCCGCACGCAAAGCTCCGGCCCATCGCCTCGAGAGAGAGAGAGAGGTAAGCTCGCGGATGGCGCGGCACAGTGGCCGGCCGGTATCCAACTGAAGAAACCCTGCCTAGTTGCTCCGACTCTAGTACCTTTGGTCGTGGCCGCGCAATACAACGGCGAGGTTGGCTCTAGTTGAAGTTCAGCGGTTTACGTTTAGGCAAGCGGATTCAGAGACGATCAAAAGCAATTTTATCATCTATACTACAGAGTATTTCAATATTGAACAAATTTTCTCCACGAATTTATTTCAATCTTAATTACTTGCCTTTTTTTGTATATAAAAAACCATACGGTTATTTTATTCCTCCTAAGATAGAATGGTATTTTTTCTCATCATCACTTGCCGTGAGACTGCTGTTGTTAAAAGAGACGATAAACAGTGCAAGAGACGTTGTCATAAACGTGAGTTAAGATTACGAAACACTCCACATCAGTGCGAATTCTGTGCTAACGTTTACATTTTCTCTCGCATGAAGATCTGTTTTTGGCTTTATCGAGTTCTTCGTTTGTTTGGTGATATAATTTTACAATAACAATTTTGCAATTCAATTGGCGATAATTGAGTAATTAAATTGGAACCTGCAAAGTGAGTTGAAGGGCTTAGATAGATATATAAGGTATAATGAAGATTAACAATGGTTGTCAGGCAAAATGAAGTCTCCGGAGAGTTTTGGCATTTTTGGGAAAGAGTGAGAAGTTCTCCTAATGATCAGGTGTGAGCATTTGCTGGCAGAAAAGAACGTTAGATGATGCAGGATCGATGGGTTACTGTAAGGTACCGTCTTAAAAGTGTCGGGCACATTAATATCATACAGGCCTTGAACGCGAGTCTTAGGGGTTCGAGTCCCCGACGGTGCCAGAATTTCCCCACAGTGAGGTGAATTCACCCCTGCTGGAGGAGAATTCAGATGTGTCTGCTCTGTTTCTTGGTTTGTTTGTTTTTCATCAAAACGGCTATGCACAACCCAAACAATGCGACACGAAAAACTCGTGACGATCGTTCCCTTCCTCCTCGTTGTTCCTATCCTCATTTCCTTACTTACCCACCACACTTACATTGTCTACATCTACCAAAGACAATACATGAACACCAATTCGGAGATGCTTAAGCTTCCTGTGGGTGGTCTGCCTGGTTTGCCAGGTATCTAGTTGGGGTAAATTTCCAGTAGCTGCTTGTTATATGGGCGCCGGATACTCAGTATCCACTACGCGGAGGAAGATCAGTTGCCCAGCGCGGATCCTCGACGAACAAACATGCTTACTAACGATTACGGGATAAGCCTTAGCCAGAGAGACACCAATCAACCAATCTAATGAAGGGTCCTGACTTGGTCTGCGGGATTTGTGTCTGCGTACAACCGAAATGTCTCTGGGTTAAGTTTGACGTGTGCAACCACTGCGCGTTGGCGGCGGGCGGCGAGGCGGCTGCTCTTCGATAATACATGCAGCGTCGTGAAAATAAGTCGGAGCGCCTCGCGGGACGAGAGCGTCGCCCACGCGCCACGCCGCACGTGGGCTTATGACCTCCCTCCTGCCGCCCACTTGCCCCCTCCTCGACACCACACTCCCCCTTGCGCGGGGAGACAATGCGTTCACCGGCTAGTGGATCACCTCTTAACAGACGTGTTCAACCACACGACCAAGAGAGTGAATCGGGAGATGATTGGAGATGTTGACATCGCCAAACTGTAAATGATTCGAAATGGCATGATAGTGTTGGTTTATCGTTCTGGTTGGTTAGTTAGACGGTAATGTAAAGTTTTTTTTTTACCCACACATTCTGTTGACAAATGTGCTGCCAAAGAAATGTAGCTTCAGTGCAGCCAAACTGATGTAACCAAAAACGACAGCAATTAAATATATTTCAAGGAACATCCATACGTAATGAATTGCATAATTGCGATAGGCGATGTTTTCCAAGGAGCAAAGTATTCAGAGAATAAAATTCAAACATCCGTTTCCAGCTCCACAAATCTCGATTACGAATGATTCGTGTATCTCCAGAAGTGGTTTTGACTTGTCAACTTCGCCAGAAGCACAATACCACCTAAGGATTCTGGACCCGAGACCCGTAATAATTATAGAACGAACCGTGTTGACTGTTTACTATACCAATCTACATGCAACAGGTTTGACGCTCGTAAAATATACGCCAGAATACTTTAAGCTTTTCCTCTTAACTATTTGCGACAAACTTCGGGCAGCACACCAAGTGTGGAGGACGATGGGAAGGCCAGACGTGAACGATGGGAGCTGCAGTCAAAACCGGAAGTCAGAGGACCATGCTCTGCGCAGAGCGCAGGAAGTTCCAATCAAAACAATGAGGGATCTCTGAGTACAGCGATAGGGTACGGCTCAGACGAGCCTCATTTCGAGGCGCAAACAGCTTTGCTTTACTAGAACTAGTATAATGTTTGCAACCTTACTGGTAAATTTCTATAACTAATGTTATCCGTAAATCGTAAAAATTTGACATGTTTATACAAGTATGGCGCACTGGCATTGAAATAAGCTGTTACTGTGCACCGATAATCAGAAGCTACCAATTGGTAACCTCAATAAACACCGATTATATTCTTATTGATACTAATATTTAGATCACCTCCCTTGTCAGTATCATTTAAGACAGCGTACAAAGTTATGTATTGTTGTTTGGATACTATTAATGGAATTTTCATCATGGAAAATATTTTTCAGAAGAAACCAATTATAATTTATAGTTTCTCTCTTAAGCGACTTCAATAACTGATCACCTGCTTCCTCCTCACTTAAGGGTAACATATTATCTTTTCTTATTTAAATGAACAAAGACTTTATCAACATGACAATGGACACATTGTGAGTGTAGTTCTGTACTAGAACCAGAGCTAATTTAAATCGTTTCCATTCAGTATGAAGACTGGTGGATGACTTATAATATCTGCATACGCAGTAAGTAATAAAGTCAAGTTTCTCTACTTATCAGGGCATGACAAACTTTTACACAGTTCGGTAAAATCGAGATTCTGACATAAATTTATTAAATGTAGTAAAATGTACTCCACAAGTGTACACTTCCATTCCAAAGTCTATATAATAGCTGTCATGATATCATAGTTTACCAATTTGCACGAATACTGTTTGTCTTAATGTTCCTGCACATTTGTGGGGTAAAGAACATATGCGGTTATTTATATCCATTCGAAGGACAAAAGGTGATTTCGCTCATTAATCATCCCATCAATCATTCACTGTCTGTTATATTACCGAGGCCATAACACACGCATACAAGCGTTACGTTTAAGAATTGATCTAAAAATAAACTCCGGAGCAAAGCACTTTAAGACGCTGAATTCCGTGAGAGGACGGCCAACCGGCTCGAACATTACTCAGTGGAAACGATATTCCCGAGCTCCAAAGCCAACGCCCCACCGCGTTGCCCAGCGCCGCGCTTCTCGTTCTCAGGAAAGCTTACTCGGCGTCGCTTCGTTTCCCGCCTCGCGGCTCCCGACTCCAATTTGTAGTCTGATTTGGTGCAGTCGGATGCTAATTTGCGCGGCCGCCCACAAGGCGTGGGGTCCCCAGGTTCCCACCGGCCGAGGCGCTGCGGCTGCCGCGGAGGGACGCACCCATCACCTGACTCGGCCTGCTCCCGGACGCGTCTCGGCACTGTCCGCCTGCGCTGCCCGCCCAACTGGCGTGCTCCTCCGCGCCCACGGGCCTGGCCCCACTGGCCTTGTCCGCGGCCGCCTGC
>BOPP01000001.1:20774522-20790965 GCA_017312745.1 Gryllus bimaculatus
CTTATGTACAGACCCTGTTTTTAGCCTTATCGAATTTTTACATCGACCGGCCGTAACAGAACAAATGTCAGCCTCTTGTTATCCCACAGGGAATACATATGAGTGAGAACATGTAACCAATAATACAAATAACCAAATACAACCATAACGACAGCTAGGACTGTAAGACAGTAACACCGAGAACAAGAAAAGAAGACAAAAAATTGCGCTTTCGAACACCATGGTTATTCGAAGCTAAGACGATTTCGACAGAACTTTATGTGCCTCTTACGGTTAGACGAGTACTTTTATCAGCGGAGAATTCGACCAAGAGCCGCGCGATTAGCGAACGCTTTACACCGTGATTACGATTATTCTGAAGATTCGGATTTTCCTGTGGAAAATTTGGGCAAGGGTCATTGAGAAGATGCCTTTGGCAGAAGGGCTTTGAGGAAAGGCCAGTGGGCAAAATAGATTGGCAGAACGTTTTGGAAAAAGATTATTTGACCAAAAGTTGTTTTGGCAAAGGCATTTTGTAGAAAAAAAAAAAAAAAAAAAAAAAAAAAAAAAAAAAAAAAAAAAGTTCGCAATATTAAAAAAAAAAAAAAAAATCAAAAAAATAAAAAAAAAATAAAAAAAATAAAAAAAAAAAAAAAAAACAAAAAAAAAAAATAAAAAATATATAAAAAAAAAAAAGGGCATTAGGCAGTAGTGCAATTGAGTTAAGAGGTGTTAGATTAGAACAGAACATAAGTATGTATGTAATGAACAGTTCCAGGACTTCGTGTGTTGATGACTCTAGAGAGCTTTTGCTTCGAATATTCTTTGTGGCGGCGCGCTGGCGAGCGCTTTTCGGGGGCGGGCTGGGCTGATGTGAGTTTGCTGTGAGCTCGCAAGCGGTAGCGGTATGCGAGCGCGGCAGTAGGCCGGCCAGGTGCGTTCGTTACGAGACAAATAACGCGGCGGCGCCAGGAAGCGCCGCATGATAAATGTGTTTACCCGCTTCGCCGCAGTGAGCGACTGCCCGACGCGGCATACGAGGCGCTCCGACGCTCCAGCGGCCGTGCGGCACTGGAATCTAACAGCCTGTCCCTTCACTGGAAGAAAATGAACTGCATCGCCCAGTACGTATTGTGCTGATGCTCCTAGAGCTGTTTCAATGCTGGTAAACTCTTTTTCTTACTGCAGTACTACTTATTTACAAGTTCCCCAGGCAATACAATATATTTCAATTTTTTTCTGTCGCTTGCTTTATGTTTCTATCAGAAGACAAAGTAGAAGAAGATCAAAAATATTAATTTATTATTTATTATGCTCGACTAAGATTTTAAAAAGAGAGAGACAGTTCTACTATTCATTTGAAAACATTTTAGAACAATCGTAATATATTTGGAAATTCTTAAATGTATGTAGCATTAATTATAGTCAGTTTCGTACAGACTATTCATAATTATGTCTCTAAAACTTTTTGCATTTACTCTTGTAATTCCACCTAGGTCAATATCTAATTAGTTTTATGCGTCAACTTTTGACGAAACAAACATACAATTAAAGTGTTTTCGTAAGAAACCTTTTTAATCAAATTGACTTGCGCACACGATGTTCTACATTGGCTGGACCAATGCTTTTATTGCTCGTGTTAACTCGCAAGACCACATGTGCATGTCTTCTTTGCATACAGCTTGTTGCGTATGTGTTCATTAGTGGCCGCTTTCAAGTAATTTAAATTGAAACACCCCATTTAATTAGAACGAGGAAAAGGAAATGCAACTATATCTTTCAAATTAGTACGGTTTTACTATTGCTGAAAATGTCATGTTATTTATGCAAAGCGGCGAATACTCGACAATGCCTCTCGTCATAAACGTCGCAAAATTTAATTACATTTTCTATTACTATCTTGTTTTCCGTATAAATATTAACGCATGAATCCTTTGACATAATAGTTAAGTTTACGACTCGTACGGAAGTGCGCTATAGAAACGAGACACTTATGTTATTCAATGCCTGTTCCAAAGAGTTTAAGGACCTAGCTAATGCATGTGTAGAATTAGAAAGATTCACTTATTTTCATATTTTTGATTGTGCTTCATGCGTCACGCAGTATTCATATCTTTTCATCGGCTGCTACAAGAAAGGTAATAACAATTATTCATTCGTTTCTTAAAAAACATGTAACAGATGTCTGGAATGAACATACCCCATATTTTTGTTCATCACTAAGAATACTTCGCCATTAATACATCCTTCTGTTCAAGTTTTGAATATTTAGATTCGCTCTCTAGTCATGTTTCATACCTTCAAGAAAACTGTTGGCAACCTAGATAAAGCATTTCGTTCGAGGAATATAGCTCATAACAGTCAGGAGTCAAACTACCTTTTATGTCCTCCAATCCTCTTAAGCGACTCCGGACACAACCCTTCAAATTGTCAGTTAATGTCACCACTGTGTGTGCTCTAAAAATGTTACTCGCTTCAAATTAGACTTCAGGTAGTTTAATATCAATAATATCAGAATATTTTATTATTAATTATTTTTATTGCTAGTTTTGAAAGCGTATGCATTTGAAATAAACCAAACAATAATGATAATTATGAATCAATAATAATAATAATAATAATAAGAATATGTTGGCGTGAAATCTCATGGATCGACACATACTCGATATCACCGTTCAGGATTGTGATGTTAAACCATAGTTAGTTTTAATTGACTCTGGAAATCAACAATTAATTCTCTGTTACCATCAACTATCTCGCGGACAGATCTGATCGGAAATATAATTAATTTCATTGAATATGCTTTCATGTTTCACATTTCATCTTCCTATCGCATTTTGCATTTCTCATCTGGATCTTTACTTTCCTACATTAAAATCAATCTTCTTCAAGTGCCTCCGATCCTCCGCTCTCATTTGCCTAGGAAATTCTTCTCTTCTCCTCGCGCCGGAACCGGGTGGTGGTCGCGTCACAATTGGATGTACGGTCAGAGCCGATGTGCCTGATGTTAGCGATTCGCGGTAAGCAAGAATAAAAGGACGACAACAAGCGAAGCGTTGGTCCACTTACATCTCGTTTAGAGAAGCAGTAGGTGCCATTTAGGTGAACTCTTAAATGCCACCTTCTGAACTGTTATTCATGTTTGTGTTGCAATCAAACGCTAAGAGCTTAATATGTCAATAGACAAGCAATTTGAAAAGTCCTTGGAAAATCGTTACACACTCTGGATGAATGAATTCCCTTAAAATGCATCCATTCACTAATAGTACTTTAATACGTTCACAAGGCACATTATTCAATTTTATTTTAAACGCATTTCGTTGTGCTCAAATATATATTCAGTGTAATTAGATGGCGGACTGCGAGTCAAGCCTTCATGTAATTCAAATATCAGGTATCATCCAGTCCAAAATTATGTTAAGTTCAGTATTGAAAACCCCTAACGTAAATCGAACGTTTATTTTATTGCTTCAACATTTATCAGAAGCATGCTTTTCTCTCTACACTGTACATGAACGTTATTTCTTCGTATATTTTTTTATTGTTAAAAAACACACATTTGCTCGGATTCATGAAAATTTTACTCATTTCGAGTTGGCAAAACACGTTTTTAACTGTATCTCGAAGTCCTCACAGGCAAAACTTTTCCTCTAACTATAATTCGCGTATCGTCATTCCGCCGGTGGTCGTTTTAATCTTGTTAATGATAGGCCTTACACACAAAAGATACGCGCACAAACCTTGAGGATTCGTTCAGCACGAAATATATCCTAGAAACACATCAGGAGCCGATAGGTTTTGTTTTTCATGTTCGGGTTGTGAACATTAACTCTTGTGTTTTGCCCGACTTTAAAACGATGGCTGAACTGTCACGTATTCTCAAGATGTGTAGCAGTACGAGGAGTGGTGTCACGGGCTATCGGGAGCTTAGAGCTTGTGCGACTGGGACGGTGGCCCGATGGGGGGAGATTCCTGTACGTTTGACGCTTAGATCTCATCAGGCGGCGAGAAAACACCGGCAACTCAGAATAAAACAATTCACTAAAATAAAGGACTATGACCATTCCAGTTGACGATCCCGGAGAATAATTCAAATCAAATAAAATACTAATCAACGTCTGAATTTTCGGGATGAATTCTGTAACAATTATATTATTTTTGTCTACTCTGACCATACTGAAGGCCATTCTCAACCACATTGCCGCCATTTACTGTGAGTTTATAGGAAATACATGATGAAATAATTTACTTAAAAAAGCATTAATGGGAAGTGATTATTTTTAACAAAATCGGCAATTGATATGATCACACATTGCAGTTAAAGAGCACCAGAAACAGCAATCAAACCAAGACGCATGCGCGAGTTTCTACAAAAAATACTTCAACTGAAATTAAAAATCGCGCAGAGTAATTATCGTCCAGCGACAGGCATTTTCGCTGTTGAACGCATCTTGCGTGCGGCTTGTATCAAGAAGCACGAGGGCGTCGCCTGGCTTTGCGCTGTTGTCGCGGCGCCGGACCGGAGGCTGCTCGGGATCGAGCGCCGCCGCCGCCGCCGCCGCAGAGCAGCTCTGTTCAAACAGCCGGGAATACGGGCGCAGCCGCGATCGGGCATGCCTCGCCCCCGGAGCGGCGCGGCGAAGGAGGCGGGTAGGTGGGGGTGGTGGGGGGAGGGGGCCTCTGCGCAGCACGCAACTGCAACGCGGCCACGATTCACGGAGCACCGTGGCCAAACCCACAGAGACCGCAGTCAATTTCCAGCTCGGTAGACGAGCGTGAAAGAAAAGAGAATTGACTGGAAAATTGGTAGTGAAAAGTGGAGGTAGATAAAATTATTTCATTACGATTATGTTTCTTTTGTATTTTATATTTACTCGCTCTTTAGACTTCAGCTACCGATCTTATTAGAGCCATGCGTTGATAAGATATGCGAATAGCAGTTATGATCAATTTATCCAATAATCAATCATAATGTTGCTTATTTTACGCCCCCGCAAGCTAGACCACCAGTCCTGCTCTTCGTCCGACCACGCAATTTCGATACTTCCTTTCGCCCATCTAGCAAAAAAGAAGTATTATCGCAGAAATAGACGATTGAATATGTTGTCAGAGGACTTCTTTTAGCTTGATGGACATTTAATGAAGTAAAGCTACATCATGGAACGCCCAAACTTACTTCCAATCGATAGAAGACGTACGAAGTATTTTTCGCCCTTAAAAATCCACGGCTTGTGTCGATCTTAACCCGCAACTTGAGGCTAACGTATCTAAACTGATATGATGCTGAATGAACGCAGAGAGAGATACGTGCTAGTCATTACTCATCAGATCGCCCCCATCCCACACACTGACAAATAAGAACAACTAAAATCTATTTATCAGCCTCATATAATTCCAATATCGATTGCTGAGCACACCTCTACTTAGTCGAATGGATTTAAGGAAGTAGAGTTGGGAAGGATCGGTCTAGTACGCACTCGGCCACCAATAATAATTGGGCTTTCTTTGCGGATAATGTTAGGGGTTAGTCTTGCAGCGTTGATGTAAACGCGGACCATTACGTGCGGCTCGTGAAGATTTGCGTAGCAAAAGTCATCACGTCTGAGCCCCAGCGGACGACAACTCGGCCGTTAAGAAATTTAGGAAAAAAATCCCTTGAATTGGAGAGAAAAATGTGAATAAGAATTATAAAATTTGCATAACTTGTTGTGGGATACTTACAGCAGGCTCTGAAATGAGCAAAACACTGAAAATGCTAATGAAATTTTTTGACAATTTATGAGGCGAAATTCTAACTTGTCCAATGTTTCATTAACAGTTTGTTAAAATGTTCGCAGCTACACTCAGCTCATGCTGCGACGACTTTATTCGTGTTAATGACTATCCGAACAATTCTGTATGGCTTTAAAGTTTCGTGCAAACTTAAAAATTAATATTAACTGAAAAAATTTATTGAGAAAATTTCCTACATTTCCCATCCCCGTGCGTCGCGACTGAGTTCAGATGAGGGAAACTTTCTTTGCAAAATTAATTTGCAGAGTTCGTCTTGGAAGAAAACAAACTGTCACGGTCCGTTGAAGACGTGCTGTGGCAAATCAATGGAAAAGCCTGTTTCCAGGGTTCTGCTTAGAGAGAACGACCGTCTTTTAAAAAGGGGAAATTGTGAATCGAGGATAGGTGATTTTTATTTTTTAAGGTCGCATAAATTTTATATTGAGAAGAAAAACAAAAATATCACATAAAAAAAACAACAAATTTCATAATTGTTCGACTAGACAGCCGACTGAATGCTAAGTTCAGGGTTCCCTTACTATTAAAATAGAGAATTAAATGGTCTTAATTACAAAATGAATTTGTATATACGAAACGGGCGACGAAATTATAAATATATTTTATACGAAAAAAGCTTCGAGGTACTTCCTTGGTCTAGAACAACAAAAACAATGAATTCCACGTGAGAGAAATGGCTCGTCGAACTACCGACCCGAACAATAAAAACAAATCTGTATAAAACGAGGGTTGACTGGATTGAAAGGAGAGTAGAGTTAAATGGGATTGAAAAAACATGCATCGTAATTAAATTCAATAGTCCTCATAATTCTAACGAACCAATCCTTGGAAAGAGAAAATCGACTAAATTAGATGAAAGTGTTAGTTTTTATCGTGTGCGACTAAGGAGAGTTTCATAAAATTTCACTGTAAAGTCTCAATGTTTTAGTTCCATCAGCCAAAACATTAATAAAAGAAAATTCTAATGTGTTATAGAACCTGTCTTGCGTATAAAAATTATTAACGCCAAAAGTTTGAGAGAAGACAAAAGTTGTTATTTTTCTAATGATTTTTACCTTCACTTCTGAGTAAAGTAGATTTTGCAGTTGTAACACTAGCTACAGCAGAAGTAGCCTGTCTGTAAATTTCTACTTTCCAAATCTCAAATTGCCTTTTACTCCTCTTATATGGAATTTGTATTTGTGAAACAATTAAAGAACTTAGAACGTATTTCTTTTCCATTCACACTTGCAACCTAAGATACATTTTTTAACTCAGGTCATTTTCGCCATGTACACGAATTAAATTGCATGTATATCATTGCGAGCTCAGATATTCAGAAACGAATAGCTTGCATCACACAATTCTATTAACATTCTTTGTCTGGACAATGATGTAATGATGATGATGATGATGATGATAATAGAACTACTGGGATTTATGACAAAAAACTAAAACGTAAAGGCAGAACTATTTCACAAATTTTATTCTCTCCTCAAAAACAAACCGCCTCAACACCTTCACAATCAGTTGGCAGATCGAATTGCTCTAGTCGCGAGCCTTGGCCAAATGAAAAGAGCTCCGAATCCGCCCGCAGCAGAATCGCGCAGCTTTGCCCTGCGGACGCTTGTACTCGCAGAGCTTATCGCAGCGAGAGCGAACAAAGCGAGCCGCGGCGCGCGCATGAGAGCGGGTGCGCGGACGTGAGCCCAGCCGGCCGCGCCGCACGCAAAGCTCCGGCCCATCGCCTCGAGAGAGAGAGAGAGGTAAGCTCGCGGATGGCGCGGCACAGTGGCCGGCCGGTATCCAACTGAAGAAACCCTGCCTAGTTGCTCCGACTCTAGTACCTTTGGTCGTGGCCGCGCAATACAACGGCGAGGTTGGCTCTAGTTGAAGTTCAGCGGTTTACGTTTAGGCAAGCGGATTCAGAGACGATCAAAAGCAATTTTATCATCTATACTACAGAGTATTTCAATATTGAACAAATTTTCTCCACGAATTTATTTCAATCTTAATTACTTGCCTTTTTTTGTATATAAAAAACCATACGGTTATTTTATTCCTCCTAAGATAGAATGGTATTTTTTCTCATCATCACTTGCCGTGAGACTGCTGTTGTTAAAAGAGACGATAAACAGTGCAAGAGACGTTGTCATAAACGTGAGTTAAGATTACGAAACACTCCACATCAGTGCGAATTCTGTGCTAACGTTTACATTTTCTCTCGCATGAAGATCTGTTTTTGGCTTTATCGAGTTCTTCGTTTGTTTGGTGATATAATTTTACAATAACAATTTTGCAATTCAATTGGCGATAATTGAGTAATTAAATTGGAACCTGCAAAGTGAGTTGAAGGGCTTAGATAGATATATAAGGTATAATGAAGATTAACAATGGTTGTCAGGCAAAATGAAGTCTCCGGAGAGTTTTGGCATTTTTGGGAAAGAGTGAGAAGTTCTCCTAATGATCAGGTGTGAGCATTTGCTGGCAGAAAAGAACGTTAGATGATGCAGGATCGATGGGTTACTGTAAGGTACCGTCTTAAAAGTGTCGGGCACATTAATATCATACAGGCCTTGAACGCGAGTCTTAGGGGTTCGAGTCCCCGACGGTGCCAGAATTTCCCCACAGTGAGGTGAATTCACCCCTGCTGGAGGAGAATTCAGATGTGTCTGCTCTGTTTCTTGGTTTGTTTGTTTTTCATCAAAACGGCTATGCACAACCCAAACAATGCGACACGAAAAACTCGTGACGATCGTTCCCTTCCTCCTCGTTGTTCCTATCCTCATTTCCTTACTTACCCACCACACTTACATTGTCTACATCTACCAAAGACAATACATGAACACCAATTCGGAGATGCTTAAGCTTCCTGTGGGTGGTCCTTCCTGGTTTGCAGGTATCTAGTTGGGGAATAAATTCCGATAGCTTGCTTGTAGATGGGCGCCGGATCTCGTATCCAAGCGGAGGAAGGATAGCTGCCACCTCCCACGAACAAACTGCTCTACACGTACGGGATAATGGTCCTTAGCAGAGAGACACCAATCAACCAATTAATGAAAGGGTCCAGACTTGTCTCTGGGATTTGTGTCTGCGTACAACGAAATGCTCTCTGCGGTTCAAAGTTTGGCGTGTGCACCACTGCGCGTTTGGCCGGACGGCGGCGAGCGCGGCTGCTTCGAATAATAGCAGCGTCGTAAAATACGCGGAGCGCTTTCTCGCGGGACGAGAGCGTCGCCCCCGCCACCCGCACGTGGGCTTATGACCTCCCTCCTGCCGCCCACTTGCCCCCTCCTCGACACCACACTCCCCCTTGCGCGGGGAGACAATGCGTTCACCGGCTAGTGGATCACCTCTTAACAGACGTGTTCAACCACACGACCAAGAGAGTGAATCGGGAGATGATTGGAGATGTTGACATCGCCAAACTGTAAATGATTCGAAATGGCATGATAGTGTTGGTTTATCGTTCTGGTTGGTTAGTTAGACGGTAATGTAAAGTTTTTTTTTTACCCACACATTCTGTTGACAAATGTGCTGCCAAAGAAATGTAAAGAAAATTCAGTGCAGGCCAAACTGATGTAACCATAAAACGGCAGCAATTAAATATATTTCAAGGAAATCCATACGTAATGAATGGCATAATTGCGATAGGCGATGTTTTTCCAAGGAGCAAAGTATTCAGCAGAATAAAATTCAAACATCCGTTTCCAGCTCCACTTAAACCGATCAACGAATGATCGTGTATCTCCTCCAGAAGTGGTTTTGACTTGTCAACTGCTCGCCAGAAGACAATACCACCAAGGATTCTGAGACCCAATAATTATAGAAGAACCGTGCTTGACTGTTTACTTAACATACTAACATGCGAAACATGTTGACGACTCGGTAAGAATATACGCCAGGAATACTTTAAGCTTTTCCTCTTAAACTATTTCGAAACTTGGGCAGCAGACAAGTGTGAGGATGACGATGGGAAGCCAGACGTGAACGGATGGAGCTGCAGTCAAACGGAATCGAGAGACCAATGCTCACTGGCACACAACCGCAGCGAAGTTCCAATAGAAACATGGGAGATTCTGCGTACAGCGATAGGTACAGGATCAGACGAGCCTCATTTCGAGGCGCAAACGTTGTCTTTACTAGAACTAAGTTGTATGTTTCGCAACCTTACTTGGTAAAATTCGTATTACTAATGTTATTACCGTTAAATCGTAAAAATTTGACATGTTTATACAGTATGGCGCCACTGCATTGAAATAAAGCTGTTACCTGTGCACCGGATATCAGAAGCTACATTTGTAACTCAATAAACAGCCGATTATATTACTTATTGAACTAATATTTCAGATACTTCCTTGTCATTATCATTAGACACCGTTCAACAAGTCTATGCTATTGTTGTTGGATACTATAATGGATATTTTCATCAATGGAAAATATTTTTCAGAGAGAACCAATTATAATTTTAGTTTTCTCTCTTAAGCGATTCATAACTGATCACCTGCTTCTCCTCACTTAAGGGTAACATATTCATCTTTTTTATTTAATGAACAAGACTTAATCAACATGACAATGGACACATTGTGAGTGTAGTTTGTACTAGAACAGAGCTAATTTAAATCGTTTCCATTCAGTATGAGACTAGTGGATGACTTATAATATCTGCATAGCAGTTAAGTAAAAAGTCAAGTTTCTCCTACTTATCCGGCTGACAACATTTTAAAGTTCGGTAAGAATGGAATTCGATAATATTATTAAATGTAGTAAAATGTATCACAGTGATAAACTCTTCATTCCAAAGTCATATATAATCTGCATGAATATCGTAGTTTACATTTGCACAGAATACCTGTATTGTCTTTAATGTCTCTGCACGATTATGTGGGGTAAAGAACACATCGGTTATTTAATTCCATTTGAGGTCAAAAAGTGATTTCGACTCATTAATCATCACATCAATCATTCCCTGTCTGTTATAGTTAGAGCCTAACACGCTATACAAGCGTTAGTTTTAAGAATTGATCTAAAAATATAACTCGGAGAAAGCATTTAAGAGCTGACATTGCTGAGAGCGGCAAACGGCTCGAACATGCTGTGACTAGTAGTGGAAACGATAGTTCTGAGGTCCAAAGCCAACGCCCCACCGCTTTGCCAGCGCGCGCGTTTTCTTTCTCAGTAGAAAGCTTCTCGGGTCGCTTCGTTTCCGCTCGCGCTCCCGACTCCAATTTGTAGTCTGATTGGTGGCGTCGGATGCAATTTGCCGCCCGCCAAAGGTGGGTCCGAGGGTTCCACCGCGCCGAGCGCGTGCGGCTGCCCGCGGAGGGACCACATCACTGATCGGCCTATCCGGACGGCGTCTCGGGCACTGTCGCCTGCCCACAACCGGCCCCCTGGACCCTACCGCTCCGTGTCTAGGTCCCTCTGGCAGCTCCCCTCCTGGCGCTACCGGCACTTCCTCCTCCGCTCCCGGCCCACCGGCCCCTAGGCCTACCAGTCCCCTGGCACTACCAGCCCCCCTGGCCCCACGCCCCTGCTCGTGCCCGGCCCAGCCGTGCCACCCGGATGTATAGCCTTTTTTCTTTGCTTTTTTTTTTTCACATTTTCAATCTCGTAATAATTTACTCCTTTTAATAGGCTGAAGCGTTTTAGAAACCGTAATGATTTTTTAAAAAAGTTTTTTAACCAGGTTACTACACGACATTATTCAGCCATTTGCGCATTATTCAAGCAATAATTTAATCTCCCCTTCAATTTATCAACGATTTTGCTTCCAATCCCATCAATTCATTAAAACAATTAAATGATAATTGATTAAAATAGTGTTTTTTCACATGGATATTATCAAATTTAACTTAGTAAACTTTGGTGAACATCTTCAATTTAAAAAAGTGGTTAAAATTGCAAGAACAATTACAATTAATCGAATTCATTTTTTAATATACAGGCATCGAAATTTAGAAAAATTTAAATCATTAAAATATAATGTGCCGCTTTTGAGCCCTGCTCCATCGGAATAAGGACCACAACCACGCGCGACCAGTTCCCCTCTCGGAGGCTGCGAACCTTTGTAGGATGCGTCACCGCCGAGATGAAGCGATCTTCAATCTCCCGCGAACCAGATCCATCGACGTGTTTTTCTCCCGAGAAGCGCGTTGGGAGGCTGATATACATCTTCCCGGCAGCGCGCTAACTAATTAGAGAAATGCAAATGAAGCTCGTAATTCACGTAAAGAGTCGCCTTTGAGCAAATAACCGAGGGGAAGTCCGTCCGCCTTCGAAAGACCTTTCACAACTCCGGCGACGCGTGTATTTTTACATCCGTTGAAGCGCACGCCGAAGCTCATTTATTTTGGCAGCACCTGGTCCGGGCATACGTTATGGTGTCTCCTAAATATCTATATTTAAATGGGGGCCCGCAGGCGCAAGCGGAACGGCGTTGCGCGAGAGGCAATGGCCCGACACCTGAACCGAGACCGCCCGCACCCGTGCCCGCTTGGAATTCCAGCAGTCGGGCGGGGGGAGGGGGCGAATACCTGGGAACGTACACATCGATGCAGATGGAGGCAGAAATTGGAGTCAGCCAGGGTTGGTATACTACTACGCAACAGAGATATATTTGTATTACCTGGAATATAACTGTCATTATATTTGCGATGCACATTCATTTCTTTCGGTACTCGTATTCGGTATCGGATGATTGGTATTTTGATGGGTGAGCCTATTTATGGTTTCCGGGCGCGTTACTTATTGTGATAATTAATCCTGCAAGTGTGGTGCATATTCTGCCTCTGTATGTAGCGGTGTTCCTCCTCTTTTGGAACATGAGATGTGTGATAACATATCGGCGTGATGAGTTTTCAGGTGTCCTCCACGCGGAGCAGAGCTCCTGCAGGGACATGCTCTAAGTTCCCGACTGGTCTCCCTACATGTAGTCATGTAGCGTGTATAAGAATATGTATGTGGATATGAGGAGAAGACAAGAACGGGGAGGGACAGATCGCTCACGGTCCTTGCTAGGGTATTGCTCCGGCATTCGCCTCATATTGATAGAAGAAATCAGGAAAAACTACTCATCGGTGCAGTCAGCCGCAGAAATTGTCGTCCAATCAGCGGCTGAATTCGCTCTGTCTATGTAGCTAATGACGAAAATCCGCCATCGTCATCAATTCTAGAACCTCTTGGTCAGCGAGTCTGCAGCGTCAACGGCTGTTGCAAGTGAGCCATCCCAAGTCGATCGATCAATATATTGATATCTGTTTCATAAGTATATTATGAAAATAGAAAGCATTCCATCACGATATAAATCATTAGAATAAAATACCAACGTGACTAAAAAACAAACACAGCCAACATCAAAGGATCTAATTATTTTTGAATATCATAAGGAATTAACCCTGAACATGCCAACAGCATTATCAGAATTGTTAACATATCAGTTCTCTTTTGCAAGCCAATATTCATAGCGCTTTTTTCTTCGATTGTTGTTCTCGTACTCATTTTGTATGGTTGGCTCATTTTATCAAATATTCTGAATTCTATTCTGTCAAAATAATTGCCTTCTCGGTATCAGAAATCACAAGTCAAATTACCTCTCTTTGTTTCACTTTCAATCCTCACAGGAAACGCTTTCATAATGCATCACGAGCCAGCGACATTTGGCGCCAGCCAGAAACACAGACAAAAGCCTCTCCTGTCTCAGTGAGCGAGACCAATGCTAAACAGACAAATCTATCTTACGGGAGTCATATTTGAAAATGGATCATCTGTGAACAAATATAAAATCTACTAGAAGGGAATTGACAATTTTATTTCATTAAAAAAGTACAGTATCTTATTTATTTACTTAACAGCGGCAAAAACAATATATGAAAGTGTATGTGATCTTCAGGGGATAAAAATTACATTTAAGGTGATATAGAACCAAAGCTGTGAACCGTGTTTATGAGAGAAACTGGATAAAAAAACCTTATCATTAATAGGTCGCTAACACACTGAAGATAAATTATTCTTCATTTGTTAACAGTTAATATTTCAGAATTGTCAATATAAATTTTATCAGATATACGAATGCATCAATGTCATTACTATGTAATGAGGTGTTCTTTTCCTTCTTGAAAAAGGAAACATGGCTATCCTCCGAACACTCTACACTAGCCGCACGTAAGGCCCCGCGAATTTGATGCGGATCGATTAAATTTGGGGGTTACATTACATGAAGCCCCTAAGATATATTCATTTTTTTCAAAACTGTCTCCAATGTTTTTGCTCGAACAAAACAAATTGACTAAGATTCAATTGATTGATTGTTAGTAATTTCGGGCCCGTCAACTAACGAGGTCATTAGTCCCGTAAGTGTAGTGCATTCTTTTATAAGCCCCCCGACCGTTTTTCCAGCATGTGCGGTAGTGTAGTGCATGCTAGTGTGTGTGTACGGGGTGGACAAGGAAGAGGAAGGACAGATCGCGTGCGGACCGTAGCCTGTTTAATAGGGCACTGCTCCGACATTTGCCTGCTGTTGATCGGATTCAGATTCCATTTTCATTAAAACATCTGAAATGTTAAAAATAGCTCATTTCCGATAATTGCACATTTAAATCTCCCGCGCTTATTGCACTGAAGTTCAAACGAAGGTTTACAAGATATGGCTAAAGAATTAATACGATTCAAATTGAAACATAATACTACGCACCCATTACAAAAATGCGAGAAAGTACACGTGACACCACTAGTTCCGGAATGTGTTGAGACGGGCACGCATCGCCGAGCCAAGGGTCGACAGAGAACCGGCGAAGTCGGCCCGGCGCAGCGTCGGACCCTTGCTTCGGGGACTTCGGTCGTCCCTCACAGCGGGAGCGGAATCAATCGCATCTGCTCGACGCGCCGCGACGCGACACGACGCGACGCGCGGCCTCCTGCGTCGCTCACGCCGCCCAATCACCGCAGGATCTCGGCGCGCTGCGCAGTCGCCCATTAAATGCTTACGGTTCTCCTTGGAGGGCTCTGCACAAGGAATATCTTTACGCGTGTGCTTGCCGAGCTGTTGCGCCGGGATACCAGCAACTTAAGGATATCAAGAGAGAGGGGGTCCGCGATTGCCAGCATATTTGTCCAATGCAGCCTGTTAACTGAGTGCAACCATAGTATGAATACGTGTAACATGATGGTCCGCAGTTTATTAAACTTTCGAAATTGTAACATCAATATTTTCAGATATTCATTGTTCTGACAATCCGGCTCCGAATTTCATCTCCTTGAACCCGCCAGCTGAATTCGTGTGTGAGTCGTTAAAGCCAATCAGTTCACAACTCCACTCTTTAAATTGCGTGACTCAGGAATTCCTTCTCTCAAGACAGTTTAGACCCAAAGTCTTGCGTTAACATGAGATACATTACTGAAAATCTTGTTCGTTTTTTTGGGGGGGGGGGGCAAAACAAAGCTTTCAAGGCCCCGGGGAATTTGGCGGAAAGGGAAGGGGGGGGGGAAGGGGTTTTTTTGCGGGGGGGGCCAACTGTCCCGGTGGCTTCTTGAACACCTTTCACTGGGCGGTTCAATGGCTCGACGCATACAATGACGCATTTTCGAACATTAGCTACATTAGCTAGAGTAAATTCCAGCGCTTGTTGTCTGAGGAGAATTATAGCGCCATTTTTTATTTCCTTTGGGAGGGCTTTTTTTTTTTTCTTTTTTGATTTCCGGTTTTTCTTAGGGGGTTTTCCCCCCCCAAAAAAAAAAAAAAAAAACACCATTTGGGTTTCTGGTTTATCAGCACAGGTGAACGCAGGAGCAGTATCCCAATAAACGGGCCATGGGCCACAAGTTATCTATTCTTTTCCTCATCCTTGTCCCTGCCTATCTACTTACAAATACTTACACTTACGTGCCATTACACACTACTCACCTCATTGCGGTTATTAGCACTTGTACCACGGCCTATGTTTCCCCTCAGGAGAACCTGGGGAGGAACAAGATACTGCAAGCCGTCGCCATATTCACCGTTCTCAAGCATGTGACGCCAAGCATGACGCCCCAATTTTCATGTTCTAGCGAGGGAAGGTACACCGCCACCTACTGAGGTACATACCACTACACTAGACTTAATGACCTCGACCCCGAATCCAGTCTCACACCAACTCTCTGCTCTCCCTCCTCCTCTCATCTCCCTCTTCTCCCTTCTCTCTCTCCCTCTCTCTCCCTCTCCCTCATTCCCTCTCTCTCCTCTCCCTTTCTCCCTCTCCCTCTCTCTCCCTCTTCTCCCTCTCTCCCTCTCCCTCTCTCCCTCTCCCTCTCTCCCTCTCTCCCTCCTCTCTCTCCCTCTTCTCCTCTCCCTCTCGCCCTCTCTCCTCTCTCCCCTCTCTCTTCCTCTCTCCCTCTCTCCCCCTCGCTCCCTCTCTCCCTCCCTCTCTCCTGCCCTCCCTCTCGTCTCCCTCTCCTCCTCTCCCCTCTCCTCTTCTCTTCTCACTCCCTCTCTCTCCCTCCTCTCTCCCTCCCTTCTCTCTCCCTTCTCTCTCCCCCTCCCTCTCTCTCCTCCCTTCTCCTCCCTCTCTCTTCCGCTCTCTCTCTCTCTCCCTCTCTTCTCCCTTTCCTCTCTCCCTCTTCCTCTCTCTCTCCCTCCCTCACCCCCTTCCCTCTCCCTCCCTCTCTCTCCCCACCTCCCACTCTCCCTCCCCCTCTTCCCTCTCCCCCCTCTCCCCT
>BOPP01000001.1:20790990-20806815 GCA_017312745.1 Gryllus bimaculatus
GGAGAAAGAGGGAGAGAGAGGGAGGGAGAGAGGGAGAAAGAGGGAGAGAGAGGGAGAGAGAGAGGGAGAGAGAGATAGGGAGAGAGAGGGAGAGGGAGAGAGAGGGAGAGGGAGAGAGAGAGAGTGAGACTGATTTCGGGCGAGGTCATTAGTTCTAAAGTGTAGTGTATGTACCTCAGTAGGTGGCGGTGTACCTTCTCTCGCTAGAACATGAAAATGGGGGCGTCATGCTTGGCGTCACGATGGCTTGAGAACGTGAGATATGGCGACGGCTTGCAGTATCTTGTCCCTCCCCAGGTATCTCCCTGAGGGGAAACATAGGCCGCTGGTACAAGTGCTAATATACCGCAATGAGGTGTAGTAGTGTGTAATGCACGTAAGTGTAAGTATTTGTAAGTAGATAGGCAGGGACAAGGATGAGGAAAGAAAGATAACTTGTGGCCCATGGCCCGTTTATTGGGATACTGCTCCTGCGTTCACCTGGTGCTGATCACAGAAACCATGTGGAACTACCGATCAGAGCAGATGGCCGCTATAATTCTCCTCCAGACAACAGCGCTGAATTTACTCTAGCTATGTAGCTAATGTCGAAAATGCGTCATTGTATGCGTCGAGCCATTGAACCGCCCAGTGAAAGGTGGTTCAAGAAGCAACGAAGTTGGCACTCTTCTATCGTATTCGGGCTGAGCTGTTGCAACGAGATTTCAGTAATGTATCTCATGTTAACGAAGACTTGGTCTGAAACTGTCTTGAGAGAGGATTCTGAGTCACGCAATTTTAAAGAGTGGAGTTGTGACTATTGGCTTTACGACTCAACACACGAATCAGCCGCGGGTTCAAGGAATGAAATTCGGAAACGAAGATTGTCAGAACAATGAATATTCTGAAAAATTGATGTTATCAATTTCGAAAAGTTAATAAACTGTCGGACATCAATGTACAGTGTCATACTATGTTGCACTCGTTAACAGGCTGACCTGGACAAATAATGCTGCACTGCGGTCGTTCGTATCTTACACATTGACCAGTTCTTCTGATGTTGTGGTTTCTGCTCTAGTCAAGTTCGTCGCGCCCGTAAGGTCCCGGTGAGATGGGGGCGTGTGATTGGTGGTTGCCGTGGCTGCGCGCCAGGGTTAACATGGCGGGTTGTTTAGCCCAGAATCGAACGCACGTCTTCTAACTGTATGCGAAATTAGATTACTTGTTTGTGTTTACATTCAAGTATCTCCAAAATAAACATTGGATTATATAATTAACGGTTTAATTGGATTTTTTTGGTTTAACGTAGGTAATTTTTTTAATTATTAATAATTTCATAAAAATCAGCCCTACCAATTATTTGGATAAATATCCAAGATGAAAATGAGTAAGTAGCATATCAAAATTACAAAATCGGCGTTGTGTCACCTCGAACGATTTTCTAATGTATTGTTTATTTCATTGCGTGTGTGTGTTTTGTGTTTTTGAATTAAGTAAGAAATATATCTAGAAACTATTTTATTTGTGCTATAAAAATTGCATAAAGATAGCTTCAAGTTAAGAAGTAAATTTATTTCTCTTAACCTGCAAAAAGCGGCATTTAACAGGACAAATACTATCTCTTGAAAACGACAATTTTTTAGATGTGACAGTTTTCTCGTGCAACGACAATATTTCCTTCTTTTAGCAGTTATAAATACGGAACAAAAATGTCAGAAGTCATAGCAATATTGAATATTGTTTTTCCCTGTCGGTCAGTTCCAAACCATTTTAGAAACATTAAGTAATTTGCTGTTTTTCCGATCGTGAAAAAAATTCTTCTTAAACAGCGTACCGTCCCAATTACTTCCACAAGCCTCTCTCACTTATTGCCCTGTGAACTGCCTACCGTCGCCTTTCTCATCGTTCTTATTCGCCTTCAAGCTTAAACCGACAACTACTAGGTTTTTGCAAACCACGGACGCAGTAATTACTTTTGATCCATACAAAAAAGCGCCCTTCTTATGTCAGAGATATCATCGTGAACGGTGTGAAACGTAACCGCTCTGAAATCCGCTCGGAGCCTTCTATCACTACCATAACCACAAATCGTTAAGGACATCACCAGCCTAAGAATCGTTTAGTTATTGCCACGTCTCCTCACCGCCATCTCCATCCCCTTCCTTAACCTCCTTTCATTGAATTCAAAATCACCATCAACCCCTCTGCATCATCCACAGAACCTTCACCACGCATCATTTACATATTTATCAACATTCTTATCCTCTCACGTCTTCACTTTATTTCACTAAACATAACGATCTTCCCCACTGAGTTTTCGATCATTATTGTTCCCGCCAGAAGGGTCATCGACGACGGAAATAATGTAAGTATTGATTCCTTTGAATTACAATAATTTCCCCTTCAGTGTACATTTCCCGATCAATATCCTCTCTCCCAAACACTCTCCCTAGAGTCAATAGGACAGCAGGTATACACATTTTATAAATCTTTCTCTATTCATTTGTTTATTCAAGTTTACCCACGTTGTCCAATGAAGCCCATGAGTCAAGATCTAATGAGTAGATGATAAAGCAAATGTCGATAAGGTGAATGATGATAGTAAAGAAAACATTGTGAAATGATTGCCACGGAAACGGGAGAACCGCGAGAAATCCGACCGAGAGATCGCCTTGTTCTTTCCGAATTCCACTTGGAATCGACAGAGATCGAACCCACGCCCCAAAGACGAAAGACGTATATGGTCACTTACAGGCGACCCCCGGTTTGGGCAACTAGATGAACCAATCACACTCGGCCCCACCTGTGTACAGGTGTCCCGGCAACTATGGACCACCCCCATAACTTTAAACGGATTACGATTTTGAAATGCAGTTTGCGCTCAACGATGGAGAATCATGGGGGAAGGAATATGCTGTAGAGGTATTGTTCCCATACTTTTAGTTTTTGAAAATTTATTCATCATTGATTTTCAAATGGAAGTATACATTTTTCTCATTAGCAATGGATATATCATAAGGAGAGGAATACAATGATGTATCATATGTAAATGTTTTGCTAGTAATTTGAGTTTAAAAGTATACTGTCTGACATGTGGTCTACAATATGTAATACAATGATGTATCATATGTTAACGTTTTGCTACTAATTTGAGTTTAGAAGTATACTTTCTGACATGTGGTCTTAAATTAAACGTACAATATTTCCTGTAGCAACCCTGGCAACTGTTGGCAGGTATAAACCCGAGTGCCAGCCTTTCAGGCGCAGATCAGTCCTGAGAAAGACCACAATAAGATGGTCGAAACGTCGGCATCATAGCATTCAACGCGACGTCGCACGGACATCCAAGCGCACTCACACGCTAGCACTTTCGCCCAGATCCCCCTTCCTCCAGTGCAGTGCAGTTCGGTCTTCGGAGGCGGGCCCTGGCGTGGCCGTCGCCGGCGCTGAGCCACCCACGGTCGAGGCCGCTTCAATTGCTGGTAATTGGGCGCGGGCGCGGGCGCGGGACGCGCTCGCTCGCTCACTCACTCAAGTGCGTGTGCTTGAGCAGCCCTTAATTGGCGCAGAGCGCCTTGGCACCCACTGTTCTCATGCCGCATTCGCACCGCAAGGCCAACGCCCCAAAAGGGGATCTTCCATGGATGTCCAAAGTGTGGTTCACACAGATGCATCACACAAGGCCTGCCCAGCCAGCTCGATGCAGGGAATCGGGACATTTCCGGGCTATTTCCTCCTCTCTCCCGACCCACCCTTTTCACCACCGTAGTCTCAGGCTTTTTTCAATAGTACAACCAACTGTATTGAGAGCTTGATTTTACATCGTGCAGCCGTTTTGCTATTTTTGAAATGTTAGTTGAAGAACAGAAAATATATAACAGCACAAACAAACAAGACACATACCAGAGTTTAATGTCGATGGAGGAAACTCAATCGAGCGCTTTCAATTAATTTAGTGACTTTGGATACTTCAACGTAATGCCTAAGAAACGAGTACAGAAGGTACCTTTTTCTAAGTCTCGGAATTGTGGGCTCTCTGAGACCTACAATACTTGAAAATGTGGGATGCCAGAAACCTTTTTATATGTTTAAAAAGATGTCATGAGATATGGTGCGTATGCAGTTTTGGATGGAGGATGAGGGCTAAGGTAGTTGGTTTCTAATCCACATGGAAGTGTTCAACGAAATTTACATGAACATATTGTCAACCCTTGTTCTTGTTAGAAATCCTACTGAACTTATGTTCAGCCTTTGAAAGTTTTGAAATATATAAAATAATTTTAATGGAGTCTGTGTTGCTTTCCCCAATGAAACGATATTGTCTATTGGCATGAGACAGCTGGTCTAAAAGAATACTCCGAAAATCAGGGTCCTTCATTCTCAATAAAAAAACATTTCACTGAAATATTGAACTTTATATCCTTCTTAACCTCCATTTATTAAGCAAATCGCTGATCATTACTGCCACACAAAATATCCATAGTTTGTCCCGTCCCCAAATTTTTCTTTACGACAAGCTGTTTGTACTGCGACCTTCTGACGTTTCTAGGTGAAAATAGTGATCACATAAATTCGTTTGGTGCGGGTAAAGTTGGTGGCGCCGTTACTTCCTATACCATTTTCATTCAAACCACAAAAAATCTAGATCATTGCACATCACACAATCTTATAAATATTTTAGATAGTTTCCACTCATTCGAAAGATTACTTGTTTGTTACTTGTTTGTTTTTTGGGAGGGAGGCGGGGTAGCTTTATAATTTCTCATCTGCTTCAAAATATTATTTAATGCTATCTTTAAATCAATAAACCAGATGGAGGAGTGTGGGGCCTATGGTAACCGAAAGTATTCATTTGTATCCAAAAAGCGATTAACAGGAATAGATGGTTCATCATTGTCTCATGTTGAAGGTCTTATTTTTACCATCATCAGTTCTAAATTAATGTAAGAAGCTGAAAGTTCATAAATAGCAAATTTCAAGCCACAAATAAGAACAATATAAGTCTGCCTCCTTTTTTTCTGCACGATTATAAATGACTAGAAAAGTAAAAGACTAGAAATGTAAGAAATATGTGTTTGTTTTTGTCTATCATGCTTTAGCTAGTAAATGAAAACATACTATTTACCTCACGTGGGATTCAAACTCATACCTCAGGCGTGGAGGGGCTACACCGGCGCTGACATAATTTACTCTTCAACACATTTTACTAAGCATTGTGCCGGCCTGCATTGCCGCGGTTGCTAAGGTTGAAGAGACGTAGCTGCCTCGAGCCTGAAGGTTTGAATCCCGCCCGGGGAGTGGATGTTTGTGCGTGTTTGGATACCGTTGGCGTCACCCCCAATGTTACTTAAAGTCGACATAAGACCGTAGTGGTTGAAAAGACACCTTAAATAAATTTTAAAAAAATCTTTGGTAGACGCATGTTCAGTGTACATTCAGAAATTTGAACTTTAAAAAAATCTAGTTTCATACTAAATTAAAATAAACTAGCTGAAGACGTGCGATTACATCGTCTAGAAGTAATACGTGAAGAAACTTTACGACAGAAAATACTGCATATCAGTTAATGCACATATGTGTTACTATATTGACTGAATTTTTTAATGTCATCACTGAAACTTTTATATTGATATAAAAATAATATTTTATATTTATATATAAAAATAATATTATATTTAATTTTTTTTAAATAATTGATAGTCACAAACAATCGTTTTAACGATCACACAACTCGATGTTCCCAAAGAAAGACGCCCGGTATCCATGCCCGGTAGCTTGCCAAGTTGTAACAACACAACTTTGTAGCTTTTTATTAATAAGGAAAAGCTGCAACCCATTCAATATTCCGTGACCTAAAATTCTATTTTTTTTTTCTTTTTAGTACTTCACTTGTTTAAATCCGTTCTCTGGGAGCCGATTAAAAGAGACATCAGATCGTTCTCTTTACAGTTTTAATATATTTGATTACAGCGTCCACGCGTTCATTTCGTCCTGGCGCTCCGCATCTCCGCCAGAGTCCCGCTGCCCCCGGGCGGGCGCGGGGTCGACCTCGCCGTGCGTTGCCCTTGCTCTGGAAACGGTGCCAGAAGTGAGTAATATGCGTTCTGGGCCCTTTCTGAGCCAAATTAGGTTTTTAAACAAGGGAAATGTGTAATGCTAGTGATATGAAAATGGAAAAAATAACATAATATTTCAAAACATCAAATTACTTGTCTTCTTACTTATTATGGGGATGGTTGAAGTTAATCTCTTTACCAAAATTGCTAAAAAAAAAACTCTACAAGCGTTACGCAGTATTTACAGTCATTTTGTCACTCTGCTAGAGACAACTTCAATGGCTTCAAATTAACTCTCTCCATTAGGCAGTGTCTGATTTAGACATCCTTGATTTAAGGCTGAAAATATGGAATGAATAATTTTTTATGAACGACATTAATTTGGCAGGTAAAAAGTGACAAGAATATTCTTTCGTCAACATTTACGTTACGAAAATTGCAATCTAAGGTCCATTAATCACAGCTGCACTTTCACAATTTTCGACGTCGAAAAATTGGTGCTTTATGCAAGTTCGTATGGGCGAAACTACCCGATTACCTGGAGAGTGCGTGGAGCAGGAGGTTAGGTGGCCGCCGAGAATTAAAAGTTGGTTGCCTTGCTTTATACTCACATTTTACTTGGATGCTTCATATTTTGTTTATCCTCAATTCTTTCTTTCTGATAATATCATAGGAATAAGAAATCTCTTCAACACACCGCCATCTCTACATCACACTGTGTGAGCGAGAATAAAAATGCCACACAAAACAAATAAAAATACAAAATATTGATAGGACAGTGAAATTAAACTACACACACAACATACTACCTCGGTATCTCTCATCAAGCGTGAGTGAGAGAACGAACAGATAGGGAGTGATACATTCTTTGCTAGCTTTTCTAGTTAATTCTTCGCGTGTGCATTATAGCTGTAATTTCAATAAGTGTGCGCGTGATTGTAATCAACTGGTAATTAGGCATACTTCTTTTCTTATCGCCAATTGTTAATTTTTAAATGTTGAGGCTGAGTCCATGACTAAGGAAGATACTTCTGATGTTTTACACAAAGGTAGGTTAACGTAGAGGATATTTTAATACCCGCCTCGAACCAAGTGACACGAACTACCGGGTCCAATGGACGTACCTGCAGAATGAATTGCAATATAATGAAGAAAAACATTATTCTACGAAGATATAATACTTTATATTTGGCAAACATATTTCAAATATTTTCTTGAAAGCTTCGCTTCTGTAAGCATTTTGTCAAGTTTGTGGAGATTAATGGCGAGGACATATACGAATATTTTAAACCAATTTTTACTTTTCAAGCTATCCGCGTAGCGCACTTAGACGAGAGGAAAGTTTATCTTAATGTGTTTCTGCTAGAAAAATGGCCGCGAAAACTGTTTGCCAAAAACAAAAAACCAAACTCCTTTATTGGCGGGCCCTAATAACGAAAAAAAGTGGGTACTCTCATCCAGTTGTTAAATTTTAGAGAGATAAAATTACCTCTAACACGTTGCCGTATAGCCAAGAATCCAAGTTTTGTGGAGCTCAGTCACTAAAAATAAAATGAACGCCCAAAACATCCGTCTGTCCGTCTGTTCCTGTCTGGTACCCGTCTGTCCGTGCTGTCCGTTCGTCCCGTCTCATCGATAGGCCCTCGTACTCTATGTCGCCGACTCATAGTCCAGGCCGTCTGTCCGGCTGTCGTGCCTAAGCTATTCGGCTGCCTTACATACGCCGAAGGTAAAGTACCGCTTATTACTCTCCTCTCTCTCTCTCTTCTCTCTCTCTCTCTCTCTCTCTCCTCTCTCTCTCTCTCCATGGTGTCTGATTAATTAAGAGAATTGAGTTAGTTTCCAAGAGTTGAACTGTCAATTCACAAAAACCAAGCAGAAAATCATCAAAAATAAAATTTAAATATGAAAAAAGTGATTAACTGTGCGAAAAGACTCAAAACCCCAAATTTCTTGATTGTGGCTTCGATTTTACGATGTGCGAGTCGCTCAGTCCGGTTTCGACCCCACTGTGCTCCGTCCGAGCGTCTTCTCGTTCTCATACGCTCCACCCCGACACGATACAAGAGGTCGTCGAGGACGCGACGCGACCGCGTCGTATCTCGTTCTGCGGAAAGACGCGCGGGGAGACCGCGTACTACGCTGAATCCTCTGACATGAGAGCGACGCGCTCATATTGATGAGCGCTGCCGGACGCGCTGTCTCCCATTGCCGCGGCGCCTGTGCATCGCAGGCGCGCCAACTTTACATCGGTTGCGTCCTCCTCCACGCTCAAGCGGCTACTGGGAAGCTCTTTTGCCTTGTTGCAAGAGGGCCGGGCTGTTTGAATTGGAGTGACAAGCATACACCGTGCGTATTCTTTTTTTCTTTTCTTTTCTTGATTAATCCGACAAATTTGCCTGACTAGCGGTGTTCCCGGAGCTGGGTCCTAATTTTATTAATTGTCCACCACGCTGTGGGGTGAGGGAGGACATGTGGCTAGCAAGACGTATTCCTATCATCGTAACCTGTCTGTTGTGTATTTCTTTTGTTACAAAGAAAATGGAAACGAATAATATGAAGACAAGCTACATCTTATGGTACCGGAGCAATGCACACATGCCAGAATCCATCTCACAGCAAGCCTGTGCATCAGCCAGCCCGAAGCGGTCATAAGTGTTGCGCTAGCAATTTGTAAATTTTTGATGGACAATTTAGACAGGAATTTGCCCTCGCGTTGGCCGGACCACGTCCTCTCTCCAAAAAATGTTCAACCGAATAGTTTGAAATAAAATGCATTTAAGCCTGAAGAAAGTCATTGCTGGCATTCCGCACGAGAGCCTGCCCAATGCAATGACTACCCGGACAATCCGCGAGGAGCTATTTTCCCTAGTGTTGCTCACGTTTTCATGGATACTCAGTACAGGCGACACAGGACACAGAGCTTTCGTATAACAAATATATTTATTACCAAGAAGACAAAGCAAATATATACAACTTAACATCTACTTACACCCTAGCTCTATAGACCTACTATCCCCTTGATCGCGGCGGCAGCGATCCCAACGAGAACCCGACTGATTGAAAGATTGGTTTGATATGTGCATTCGCCACTCCTACTTTTGCCGGAAGCGCGCACAAAGGCCCCCTAGCTTCCCGTGGGACCCGGATGTCACCTGGGAAACACCCAACACGTCCCGTTCTGGCGCACCAAACGGCTATGCGTTTTGCCTCGCATCGCAGGAGCGAATACACATCCGGATTGAGAATCGCGCATGTAGATCGTGCACTAACCACTCTTCACCTCGACTGCAACGCACCACAGTCACCATCGCTTCGCCCCGTGCCCCCAGTCACCAAAGGACACTCGTACCGCGTTCAGGAATGTCCGCAGGCTTCGGTCAACTAATTGACTCCAGCCTCGCGGAGCCTGCTCGCATATGCACCGTCTAAGGCTGCTAAGTTTGTGCCACACGCACGAGGTTTCTCCCACCGTCTCCAGAACCTGCCTAACTGGCTCCGTTACACCTCTGTTATGTATAGGCGAGGCCCCACCCCGCTGACCTTCCTACGTGATAGCTTACCGCCAACCCCCTACACGCTTGTAGTATAACAGTCCTGAAGAAGCATACACGCTATATAGCGGAAGACATCCTTCGTGCTTCTCCCGATCTCCGCGTCCTCGTTCCTCGAAAAACCCTTCTCACTCCTGTGGCGAGACTAAATCCGCCCCACATACAACCCAAATGAACGAATTCTGCTCATGCAGGCACGCTGGCTAATACGTTATCACTATCGTATGTTCTGGCCGGCAGAAGCAAACGAATTTACTTAATTGAAGCGCGTTTCGTAGCAAAGGGATTTGTACACATGGTTCCGTAATTGTACATCAAATATCCACTCATTTTCTCCTCCTCTCTGACATCTGGTCTCCACTCCCATACACATATCTCCAGTAGGGGACCTTCCAGTTTTATTCTTTACTCCCCAATTCCCGTTTTCGTCTTATGAATAAGATGCAATAAATTTGATGCATCTTCGTAGTTCACTGCGCCTATTGGCTTAATTTTATTCCACAGATTATAAACTTCTCCCACTAACTTTATACACTTCATTAAGGCGTAATAAATGTCAAAATAAACCGGAAGAGATACTCGTGCCAACAGCTTTTTCCTGTGCAACGTGCCCGGGGGCCTATGTTTCGCACGGTGGGCGCATTTTCGACATCTCTCTTAGCTAGGCACGAATTCAACCACTATCTGGAGGGGAGAATTGTAACGCACAACTGCTCTGAACTGTAGTCCGGTGTTTCCCCATCAATCAGCAGGAATACTGGAGCCTGTACTCGAATAAACGGGTCGGACAGTGCGATACGTTCTACTCATGATGAATAACCTTTGCATGACGAGATGGCAACACGCAAATTAATATCAATCATCAACAACAATTACTAGTTCAGTCGGGGTTAATATGACCATCCAATGCGAAATGGGTTAGTGTGATACACCTTTAAGAATTGTACTTACTATATATATATCCAAATTTAACAAAAATATAGCAAAATTAATAGGATTTATTATTAAATGACCATATATCAAGAACTCAAAAATGTTACAATATTTGAGACATTAGTCTTTACGGTGCCTGTTCCTTGTGTATTGTTTTACTTCGTATACGTCTTATCACCAAAAGGGACACAATTATCAGTATTTTTTCAAGTGTTTTCCTACCAAACAGTATAAGAAAATAAGATTGAAAAGTTATTTTTCTTTATCATAAAAAAGTTTAGCCGATTTGACCTATAAGTCTGAAAATCTCTGTTCGAAATGTATAAAAAATTATTATGTTTGCCCATGTGCATTCTGCCTGTGCCGTTTCTTAACCATACGTCGCATTTATGTTGTAATTTGTAGAGAAATACATTTTGACCAATTTACATGAAGTAATATCATCAATGTGATTAATTTTTAAAGAAAAACGTTCATTGTGGCTACCATTAATAATTGCGGAAAAATTATCAGATTAAATTTTAAATGCGTACTTTACTTTGCATAAACAAAACAAACATTGGGAACTACCAATACATACAGCAGGCCTATATTCATTGCCTGAAGAGGAGATCATCTCGTGGAAATTCACCTTTCCTTTCTTCCACGAGGGTTTCCAGACGGATCCGTTGCCTTCGTATATTCGCGAGTGTTTTTCCCTGGGCGCTCTTGCATCGCGGCCCCAGCCGCGCGATCGCGAGGTCTGCAGTGCATCGCGGCGGTCTCCCGGCTGGGGAGCGGAGGTTCGGCGACCGCGCCGCCGCCATATCGACAAATCATTAACGCCACTCAATTGGCCGCGTTTCGCAAACCGCGTCACGAACGCCTTCGCCTCTGCCTCTGTCCTTTCCCCCACCTCTGCCTCCGCTTCCGCGCCTCTGTGCTTACCGCCGCTTCCGTTACCACCCTACAGCCACCCCACACAACCTTCACCCCCCCACACAACCTCAACAACACCCCACACCACCCCATCCCTACTATTCACCACCACCCCACCGTCCCCACCAAACTCATTGAGCTCTCTTACCTGCTACTGCCACCCCCACTCGTCACCTCACCACCACCCCACCGTCCACGCCAACTCCAATTCTACCTACCGCACCGCCACTGTTCCACGCCAATTCCACTGCCCCTCCCAACCTATCCTGCCTTCACCCACCCCACCACACCTTCACCTCCCTCGCCTCAGCGCACCTCCACCTGCACCACCATCTTTACTCCTACGCCTCGCGCCCGCCACCTCCACCTTCGACTCTCGATCTCCAATCTGCGGTTTTCCATACGACATCCCCAACCTGCCCACAACCCAACCTCCCGAGAAAAGTCTCTATGTGACAGTTAATTCTTTTGAATGTCGAATTACGAAAACATACCCTAAATCTAAAGGGTCTGATGAAAATGCATTTCAAATATGCTGGCAATAAAGTATTCTCGGAAAAACCTGTCACTCCATTGGGCATACCGAATTCGTATGTCATTGTTCCGCCGAGCGTTTAATAACTCACGTGTCATGTCGTGTGGTTTTAGTTTCGTGGTCTTAGAGTGAACATATGCACCATTAACGATGCGAAGGAGTCCCTGCAGCGTTGTAAAGCTGATTATTTACCCTGTGTACTTCACACATGGAAAATTGCAATGGAAAAACGCTTAGCAACCTGGAGTTCTAAACGAAACCATCTTAGATGCATTCCTCACTTAATTAGTTTGTTTTCGTGACTGAAATGTTATTGAAGTGTGTAAAACGAACTAATTAATACGTTTGAAGATTTAAAAAAATCAACCATAAGGCGCGGCCATAGTCTAGACGCAAAACATGGATTAAACGAGCCAAAACTCTTGAATTCTTTACCATTAAACTATTGGAAACTTTAGTTTAAATTAATTTGATGTATGTACAGATCGGCCACAACGAAGAGATTCAAACATTCACCAACAATCAGCATTCATAACCACAGAATTTCGGGACCATCACCGTGGCCATTTCCTCCTTTACCCATCTCCTCATCTCCCCATTTGTCACCCCTTCCTTTCTTCATTCTTCCATATTGGGCGAACTCGCGGTATGAAATTGAGATTTCCATTGTACATTCGAGAACTGTTGGCAGTTCTGTCTGCAGTGAAAGTCCAGCCAACGAAAATCTGCATAAAAAGTACATATTTGTTACATCAGAAATATTATTTTACGAACATTATTCCGCTAAATTAGTAATATGGTAACAGGACTCCTTGCTTTACTCTTTGAAGACTGAGAAAAAAAAAATTGAGGCCCTAGTTGTCACGTGTGAGGCCAACAACAATGGTGATTAACACCACTGGTAAATATAAATTCGGATGTTCTTTTTACTATTTCTTTACTCCGTACTTACGTTGAAAATATAAAGTATTGTTTTCCTGCCAGGCGAAAAATGCCGATTTATCAACACGAGAAAAATGCATCTTGAGACCAATGATATAAAAAAAAATGAATAAAACCGTGCTCATATGTATGATACTATTGATTCTTCTAACACACACATTGACAATTGACGTTCTCATTGTCACCAAAATTTTGTCTTTTGATATATTCTCATCTTCAGAAGCAAGTAAATGCATTCCTCTAGATTTCAGAAAGTAATGTGAAAATACTTAAGTGTAGAGGGTCCCGTCGTGCTTAGGGCATAAGAACGTATGGGGCAAGGTAATTCGGCAATGGTAGTTCTCGAATTGTGGCAATTTCCACTTGCGTTTGCATGATAGATGAGAGTGAGCTGCAGAAATCCTTCAGACGATAACTGGATTTGCTTAACTCTCGCTGCTGGAAGAGAATCGCCTAATAGGGCGGTTGCAAATCATTTCCTCTAGCCTTGACGTAAAATCTACAGCCTTCTCATTGCACATTTTTTGCCATTTGCTCTATTTGTTCTAGTAATTGCCTTAATAATTATTTAATTGGTTAGAGAAAAAATGAATATAATGAACTCTGCAACATCCTAAATAAATACGGTTTTGATGGGTTTCCAACATACTTATCTAAAACGTTTCTCTTACGTGTTCCCCTGGCCCATATACGTTCCTTTCAGGACTGCGTTGTCGAGTACTCAATATTTTATCAACATTTTTTACTTACTGATATTTAACGTATGATTGATTGACGCAAGCAGTGATCATTTTGCCGTTAGATCTGTTGCGTGCGAATCTATTTTAATGTAACGATGTTTACTTAGGCTGTGATGATATGGAACGTGGTTTGATTGATGTTTTTTTTTTTTTTTTTTTTTTTTTTTTTTTTTTTCTGACATCGTCTCTCACATAATTCTTATCCTCATCGCGTAGCATTCTCGTAGAATCCTATTCTAATACTTTGTCGAGTGGCTCTGGGAACTAGAAATGTACAGAAAAGTTCAACTGAATTTTGCGGAATGCGTGCTTTTAACACGGTCAAGGTCTCCCGCCGTGTTGCGCTGGCGGCGATAGACGGCGGTGGCGATGGCGGCGGTGGCATAGGGCGGAGGCGTGGCGTTTCCTGCAAATGCAGAGCCCGTCTGGCGACGCAATTCAGCAAGGAGATGGCCGTCGCTGAACAGTGCGAGCCGGCGCGCGCGGCGCGGCGGCGGCCTGCGGGTCGCGCCAGCGCTCGAGCGATGCGATCCCAGCGCCGATGCGGACGGCTATGGGCTCGCGTCGGGAGCTCGACGCCGCCGGAAACCACAACGACGACGACGTCACGGGTCAGAAGACGATGACGCGAGAGGACGAAGACGATGCGCACGACGCCTACTGATCGGAATACGACGACGACGATGACGATGACAGAGACGACGAGTAGGAGATGCGCTGGGAGAAGGTTTTCTTGCCCGGGATCGGCGCCGAGGGCCTGTGAATTACTTTGTTCGTGAGTTGTGGTGTGTTGAGTTTGGATAGTGTCGTGAAGAATATGTCGTCTAATTAAAATATTCAGGCAACATTCGTAATGTTGTGAAATGTGTTCCATTAATTAAGCCTTGAAGATGAAATTAAATTCCCGAAACTTTAGGCGTGCTTACATAGTTTTACCTTTTCCAACTTTCCCGTTAATCAAACACACTATTAGTTAACTAGTATCGCAAATGTAGAATTATTCCTTAGATTTGTCGTCATGCGAAGTGAATAGTAATAGTCGTAACGTGAGTGGTGGCACCATTATCTCGTGACACTTCATATTAAGACAAAAATTATAAGGAATATACTTTCAGCCATTCTCTCATAAAATTTGTCAGTGTTTATCAGAATAACAATCTAAACTCAAATTTTAAATATGTTATATTAGTTAAATACAATATATCCCTCCAAAACGAATGTTCCTTTCAATTATGCATAATTCTAATTATCCAGAGCCGAATTAACCAAATGTCTGTATTAAGGACTGAAAAAAGAGACGTGGGGAATACATTTCAAGGGAAATTTAAAATCCGTTCGTAAATCATTTAAAGCCCGAATTAACCTCCAATGTCTACTAACCCAAGAACCTAAGCGATAAAGAGAAGTAGTGCAGTGAGCGCAGCACTGCGACAGCGCCGCGTGGCGGCAGCACATCCTGTCTTGATCCACGCAAATGAGCTCTTACGATGTTAATCCGTGTCCAACCTCTAGCCGTGCGGCGGGCGACCAGAAACCTCAAGAAGGAAATTTGGTCGTAATGCAAAGATCTCTGCCAAAGTAACGACAAGATTATAAAAACGCGTTACTATTGTATGGGAGTTCCGACTTTTTACGTGTATCTCACTATTCCAGTTTATGTAATACTGAGGTAAAGAAGTATGGAGTAGTATATATTATAAATAGGAAGTTGATCAATTCATGGCTTCGGAATTATCCGGAAAATAATCTTAAATTCAAATTTTAAACAGTTGACTGTGCGTTCATTTACAACTTTCATGGGCTACGCACTGTAATTAATAACCCTTCAATGATTAAGGTTGAATTATTCACATTCAAGGCCTCCAAAGCTTAATCAAGGAACCTAAAAAGGGATCCAGAAAAAGGAACGTGCAATGAACCGGCCATTGTGGACAGCGCTGACAGCGGCGCGCGGCGTCGCGTTCCTGCCGGCGTGAGTCCGCGCAAAGAGGCTTGCGATGTACTCCCCGCGCCCGCCCCCTCACCCCGTGGGGAACCCTCGCTCCTCCGGCGCTAGAGGCGGTCGCTAGAGGGGTCGCGCCGCGTCGCGTGGCGTGGCGCTGGGAGCGTGCCAAAACGCCCGCGCGGGCAGCAGCGCTCGAAATACGCGCGCGCGCGACTGGAAACGC
>BOPP01000001.1:20818314-20835169 GCA_017312745.1 Gryllus bimaculatus
GTGGCGGGGCGGGGCGTAGAAGTAAAAGGATGTGGTGCAGGTGGAGGTGCGCTGAGGCCGAGGAGTGATGGTGTGGGGGTGGGTGAAGGCAGGATATGGTTGGGAGGGGCAGTGGAATTGGCTGGAAAGGGCGGTGGTAGGAGAATTGGAGTTGGCGGTGGACGGTGGGGGTGTGTGAGGTTGGACGAGTGGGAGGTGGCGAGCAGGTAAGAGAGCTCAATGAGTTTGTGTGGGGACGGTGGGGTGGTGGTGATATAGTAGGGATGGGGTTGGTGGGGGTGTTGTTGAGTTGTGTGGGGGGGTGAAGGTTGTGTGGGTGGTGTAGGGTGGTAAGCGGAAGCGCGGTAAGCAATCGAGGCGCCGGAAGCGGGGGCAGAGGTGGGGGAAAGGACGAGGAGAGGCGAAGGCGTTCGTGACGCGGTTTTGCGAACGCGGCCCAATTGAGTGGCGTTAATGATTTGTCGATATGGCGGCGGCGGGTACGCCGACCTTCCGCTCCCCAGCCGGGAGCCGCCGCGATTGCACTGCAGACCTCGCGATCGCGCGGCTGGGGCCGCGCATGCAAAGAGCACCCAGGGAAACACTCGCGATATACGAGCGCAACGGATCCGTCTGGAAACCCTGCGTTGGAAGAAAGGAAATGTGGAATTCAGAGAGAATTCCTCGTTCGAGCAATGATATAGGCCTGCTGTATGTAGTTGGTGTTCCCAATGTTTGTTTGTTTATGCAAAGTAAAGACGCATTTTAAAATTTATCTTGATAATTTTCGCAAATATTATATGTTAGCGCAATGGAACGTTGTCTTAAAAAATAATCACATTGATTGATATTGACTTCAATGTAAATTAGGTCAAAAATGTATTTCTCTACAAATTACAACATAAATGCGACGTTTGGTTAGAGAAACGGCACAGGCAGATGCACATGGGCAAACATATAATTGTGATTATAATTTCGACACGAGATTTTAAGACTTTATAGGGTATCAAATCGGGCTAAACTTTTTACTGATAAAGAAAACATAACTTTTCATCTTATTTCTTATACCGTTTTAGGACAACATTGAAAAAATACTGATAATTGCCTTTTGGTGATAAGCACCTATACAGAAGTAAGAACAATAACAAGGAACAGGCAACCGTAGAGACTATGTCTCATCGCATTTTGTTCTTTTTGTTTTATCTTTTGCTGTGTTTTCAATGCGCAAATATTGTAACATTTTGAGTTTCTGCTGATGATGGTCATTATTAATATATTTCCTATATTTGCTAGCATATTGTTCATTTTTGGATATCTAAGTCACAATTCTTTAAAGTGTGATTACATGTAACCCCGACTTGCGATTTTCTTTGAATGATTGATAGATTATTTTCGTGTTGCCGAATCACGTCAATGCTAAAGGGTTAGTTCTGTGTAGTACGTATTGCTATTCACGGAGGTGTAGCGTTGTTCATCCGTTCGCTGGATGGCAGATCTGGCGTTTGACCTATACTTCAGATGCGGGGGGTTTCTCCACTGCCTTCGATATCTCCTTCAGTGGTCCACCATCCCAGATTGAACAAGCTTCTAAATTATTCTTTTGTCAAATTTTATAGTTGGTCTCTCAGCATGCGTTGGTAGTGTTGTGCAGGAAGTTGAAATGTGTAAGGAGAGGGCGGAGAGGCATGAAAAAGCAAATCGGCGGCACCGGTCCTGTGATCCGTTTATTCGCGTACAGCTCAGTAGTTCCCCTGATTGATGAGTAAAACCACCGAAACTACAGTTCAGAGCAGTTGAGCCGTTACATCTCCTCCAGGTAGTGGTGAAATTCGTCCTAGCTATTAATGTCGAAAATCCGCCAACAATCGGACATAAGTGCCTTCGGGCCACGTTGCAGAGCAAAAAGCGTGTTGCACGAAGGGTATCTCTGCCGGTTATTTTGACAGTAATGCGTTAATGACGGTATAAAAATAGGTGCGGAGAAAGTTATATTGGGAATGAAGTAAAGCGTCATTTGAGACCAAAATGCAAGCAAATTTACTTGCTTCTTAGTTCAGTTAAGGCCGAAAAAAGAATTGGAATAAGAACAGAAACTTAAGCGTCCCCCAAAAAAAATCGCCCATTCGTTAAACAGTTCTAAGAATGAGAAATATGAAAGATTATTTTGATTTACAATTACGGACATTGTGTAACAAAATCTATTTGCTACGACTCAGCCTCGAATTAAGTAAATTCATTTGCTTAATTTAAACCGCGGCCTCTGCAGCAGGCTAAAGCCTTCCAGTAGCCCTTGAGCGTGAGGGGGACGAAAAGACGAGTAAATTGGCGCTGCCGTGCACACGCCGCCGAATAATGAGCAGGCGCGTCCGCGCCGCGCGCGCAGGGCGCGTGCGCTCTCCGGACGATTACGCGTCTCCCGCGCGTCTTTTCCCGGAAGACGACGCGTCGCGTCGCGTCTCGAGCCGTCTCGGACGCGCGGGCAGCTGTCAGAACGAGGAGGACGCGGGAACGACTCACAGTGGGTCAGGAAACGACTGAGCGGACTGCCACATCGAGAAATCGGAAGACAATCAAGAAATTTGGGGTTTTGAGCTTTCCCACAGTTAATCACTGTTTTGTATATTTACAATGTTTTATTTATTTATGATTTTATGTTGATTTTGTGAAATGAATTCACTTCTTCGGAAAACTTGAAGCATCAAGAATTCTTGAGTTATAGACACCCATGAGAGAGAGGAGAGCAGGGAGGGAAAGGAGAGAGAGGTTAGAGAAGAGGAGAGAGGAGAAGGAGAGAGAAGAAGAGGAGGAGAGAGAGGAGAGAGATGGAGAGAGGAGGGAAAGAAGAGAGAGGAGAGAGAAAGGAAGAGAAGGAGAGAGGAGAGAGGAGAGAGGGAGAGGAGAGGAGGAGAGAGGAGAGAGGAGAGAGGAAGAGAGAGAGAGGAGAGGACGAAGAGAGAGAGAGGAAGAGAGAGAGAGTTATAGCTATGGCTTCGTTTAGATAAAAGAGTTAGATTGTTTTAGAACCGACAGCCTGGCAGACGGAACAGACGGGATGTTTTGGCCGTCCGATTATTTATATCGAGGAATCCACAAAACGCTGGATTTCCTTGGCCATATACCACGTGTTACAGGAGCTTTCTTCTCTGCTGAATTTAGCAACTGGAATTTACCCGACTTTTTCGTTACGTAAGGCCGCGCAATAAGAGATTTTTTGCCAAAAAGTCGCCATTTTGCCGCGAGCGATTACATAACCTTTCTCTCTAGTTGCGTAACGCGATAAGCTGAGGAAGTAAAAGTGTTTAAAAATATTCGTAGTATGTCCTCGCCATACCTCCAAACTGGCAAAAGACCGCTCCCGAATGTACGAACTTTCAGGAAAATATTGAGAATATGTTGCCCAAATGTGAAAGTATTTATTTCTGTAAAATAATGTTTTTCTTCAATTATATTGCAAATTCGATTCTCAGGTCGTCATGACCCGACGTTCGTGATTACTTGGTGCGAGGCGGTGTTGCATATCCTACTGTTAAACCTACTATGTGTAAGAAGAAACATGCAGAAAGTATCTTTCCTAGTCATAGGACTCAAGCTCGAACATTTAAAAGATTGAAAAATTCCGATCAAGAAACGAAGTATGCTACATTACCAATTATTACATGATGGAATTTAGTTATAGACTGCACACCAGGAATTTTGAAAAAGCTACGGTTAAAAATGCTTGGTTAATGTAACTCCTACCTGTGTTTTTATCTAGTTGTGTTTTTGTAATTGCAGTATGTTGATGTGAGTTGTAGTTTTACTGTCTATCAATATCGCTTCAGAATAATGGATAGTCTTGAATATTGTGTTTTTTTTATTTTAATTGTTATTGTGTGATTTTTTATTGTAAAGTTTATTTGTATTTTTTGGGAAGAATTACTTCATTTTTATTTGTTTCAAAAAGAAATTTAGGATGATTTATAAAAAGCCCCGGGCCCACAAAATATGAAGCAGCAGGTAAAATGTGGCGGGGAATAAAGCGAGGACCCACAACGAACTGTTTAATCTCGGCCCACTACTCCGCTACAATTACGCACTATCTGGTAAATCAGTGTTTTCCCATAAACTTGACATTAAAGCAACGATTTTTTCATCGAAAATTGTGGAAAGTGCAGCTCGCTTGATAATGGAAACCTTAGATTGTAATTTTCGTAAGCGTAAATGTGACAGAAAACAATATTCTTCTGTCACGTGCTTACCCTGGCCAATAATGGACGTTCATAAAAATATTCATTCCATATTTTCAGTCCTTAAATCAAGGATTGTCTAAATCAGACACTGCTAAGGAGATGTAATTTGAGCAGTTAAGGTTCTACAGAGTGACTAGTAAAATACTCGTAACATGTTGAGTTTTTTTTAAGAATTTTGTAAACAGAGTTACACTCCAACCAGTCCCCAGATAACAAGTTAAGAGCAAAGTAATTTGTAGTTTGAATTATTATGTTATTTTTTACCAATTTTCATCACTCACATTACACATTTCCCTTGTTTTTTTAAGACATATGTGTGCTTGGAAAGCCCCAGAAGCATATGTAACCCACGTTCTGGGCACGCGGTGTTCGGCGCCACTGCACTAGCCGCCGACGCGCTGGCCGTCTCGTGGTGATGGATGGTGAGGCGATGGCAGAGCCCTTCCTTTGCCGTAAATCGGCGGCGCCTGCCAGATTTAAGACGACCGCCTGGACGCCGCCGTTGGCTCTCGCGGCCGCTTTCGACACTTGACGCTGCGCGGCTACTGCCAAAACGGCCTCCGTCACCCCGACCACTTTTCAAACCGCATTCTCCACGCACGGTCGAGTCCGACGAAGAATGTGCGAATGAGAAAAATGTTCTCACAGGTGCAAGGCATTGTGTTCTTGTTGTAAGAAATTTATTGACGTAAAAGTCTGTGTTGCGCGCGTCACGTTTTGTTATTGTTCTGACAATCGAATGTGTCGAAGTCGAATGGAAATGAAAATGAAATGATTGTAATTAAAGCTCAAGCCCGCAAACTTTGGGACTGGGCGCGACTACTCTGGTACAAATTAAGGGATCCAGTACTTGTTCGCAAAATCAAGTATAGAAGATACATGGTACGTAACTATATAATGTTAGCTTGTAAATCATTAATACAACACTTAAAAAATAATAAATGTAGTATACTACATTAATTAGTCGCTGTGAGTAGCATTACCTTTTTTATTAAGATAAATAAATAAAGATATGTCGTCTGGTTATCTGTAAAATATCTGGTAAAAATGTTGTTATGGATACAGACAACATCTTGTATTTATATTATCTTAGTATACTTTCGTGTGGTTACGGGTAGGGAAATATTGGGTCGGGTTCTTCCAGTACTTGGGAATTTCTAATTGCTAAACACTTTCTAGTATATTTACTCTTTCTAGTATGGTTTAAATTTTGAAAACCTTTCCTAAAATTGAAATATCGTACCACGTTTTTAATTGCCTTTTTTCCTTACGTTAATAACGCTTAGTTTTATAATACATCTCATGTTATTAATATTGTTGTTGATTAGTTGTACTAGAATACAAGTTTTATCATTACGGGAGAATACATAATGCTTCCATGTTTTCTATTTTGCCTCCAAAGACTATGAACTATTAACTCGATGTGGTTTTGCGCTCGTGATGCTGGAGGATATTCCCTCCCTTTCTACGCTTTTTTAGGCGGTAATTCAAAAAAATCGTGAAACATCTTAAATCTTCAAAATTTCTGTGAAATAATTAGTTCTTTTTTACCTTTCACTGACTTAAAAAGCTCCTTCCAACCTCATCTGTTCCTAACTACAAAATATAATTTATCTAAATGTAGAGTACTACTGGTAACGTTTGAATTCTGAATTATTATATTTAAACTTTATAATACATCCCCTAGACTTGAAATAAATAAATTTAATTCACATTCTGAGAGTTATTTTCGTGTTCTAGCAACTCCTTATCGCCTCGCTTTGCATTTCTTGTCTTCAATGCTGAAAAAAACCCTCCATCCAATTGCGTACGGATTTCTCGTATTTGAATGACCTTGCCTTTCATTGGACTAGTATTGCATTAATATTTTTGAAACTGGTCAGCGAAGAGCAGCCTAAATGGCATTAAGCAATAAAGACATTGGTATTTGCATGCTAGGAAAGGATTGATTCCGCGAGTTATAATACCTCCATGGGCATCCCTACTTTAACAGGATCAGCGAATTTTCGAGCAGCAGAGTTTGTGTAGTTACATGTGTTCGCATGTATTTACTCACGCTGTCAAGGAGAGTTATTGGTTCATCACCAGCGCTCTCCGTGTTACTTAGCCTTGAAACAAGAAACGATTAATAAATATCGCAGATTCATACATTCTAAAACAAGATATTTTTACTAACAATATGGATTTATTTCCGTACGAACGAAAAAAACAAGAATTTATCCTCGTAATGTTATATGTTTTAATATGTGCACTACACGAAGGCGATGGCGAGGTTGTAGGATAATTTTGAAAAACATTCAATTTCCACGCAATTATAACCCATATCTTGTTTCAATCAAAAGCAGTTATATCTTGTCGATTCTAAGAGGCTACTTTAATAAGTGTTCCCTGAATATTCATGAGCAGTTGTAGCAAAATCGTTTCCGCGCTTCTCTTGAGTCTCTTTCCCAGGTACTTTATGTTTCTATAATACCCGTAACCGAAAAAATTGTGCAATAATTACACTGGTGGGAAAAGTTTACAATAATTTGATAGCGTTTCGTTTTAATAGTTAAAAAATTACAATAATATTCGATTGATGCCTAAAAAAAAAGCGGTAGAATTAAGGTTCAAAGTCTATGCACTTTGCTCGGTAAGTTCTTACGGCGGAAATACGCTTGTTTTTTGACAAAAGCTATTTGTCGGGTGCGTCTGCTAACAAAAGTGTGGACACGTCGTTACGTAGTAGAGTAGAAGTTTTCCTTTTTTATAACATTTTTCTTACATACCCGATTAGCGCTTACGGGTGAGTGTTTTGTGTGTGGATAAGTCGTTCGTAATAGTATCAAATATCTTCCTCTAAACGGTTCTGTAGACAGAAGGTCAAGTTTATTGTCGGTTCTACAATGAGTTAGTTTTATCCTTCTCTGTCCAATCGCGTCCATATCGTGGATCCTGGACCGCAGGATTTCGTCCGAGACTTTCCATCCTGACCAGTATGTCAGGACGTCCCGTCCGTCCATCAATCCCATCCCTGTCCTGGTGCCGTCCCTCTGGGATCACGCTAGTTGCCTAAACAGGCAGTGCTCCAACTTATTTGCAAGGCCTCAACTAACACCGTTTTAAATTCTTTTGCGGGTCATTCTTTGTCACCTGACACAATTGCTTCACATATGAGATCTCGGACTTTTTCTTCCAGCTGCACTGAAAAAGCGGGGAAGGGGAATAGTAATCATGGTCTAATATCGAGGGACAACCACTTTCAAACCGAAGTGAAATACATTGGGAATGATTTTTGAATTTTTGAATTTGGGTATTAAAAAATGCCTAAATCTCAAGTGTAACCTATTTTCACATTATAAGGAAGGTGTTGATTTCGCAGGCGGTGGGCTAGGTCCTATGTTCTCGGCGACGCAAGGAAGAAAGGGACTTTCCGTTGAGCGGTAATAACTTCACGGACATCAAAAAGTGCACGTGCGGCGCCCTATGCGGCCCCGCGGGCTGCGCAGTTTGACGCCCTCGCCTAAACCATCGAGGACTATTTTCTCCCAGAATTGACTATTCTCAAGGTCGAGCTAAGCGAACTCGAGAATCTGCCGGTTTGAAACAGGATATTTTGATTTACATGAGCCTCAAGCATTTTCACAATTTTCTCAAATAGTTAAGCTCCAATTTTTGGTTTTATTAAACTTCGTCAGTTGGCGTCGAGCCGCCGAGGCGCAACGCTTGTGCCGAGGGTGCTCTGGCCTTATCGCCGGTTCTGACAGTGTCTCAGACCGCAGCGATCAGTGCGATAACACTCCGAGTGCCGTTGTCGTTTTCGTAGTGACGGTGGCGAACAGTGCCACGTTCAAAAAAAGAAGTGTTAGTTTTTTGTGAGTAAAGCCAACAATCGTTTTTTAAAACCGTGAATGGCCAGATAGTTTGCCTCCGTTGTACGGGGCAACTAATTCGAAGCGCAATGGGACGCTACTTATAGTGAAAATGGTTGGTGAAAACGCGCTTCATCAGTGAGAACGGGCAAGCCATCCCAGATCAAGCGAGATACTGTCAACAGCAGAACTCTTCAGCAACAGATACAACACCTCCAAACATCAGCAATCAAAGTGTGAAAATGCGCAACGACTTCTCACTTATACTCAATTATGCATGTGCCTCACGAACCGATCCGTGCAACAGCGATCACAACAATAACTGCCAACAACAACCGCAGTCGCAAGGGTACGCAGAACATGCGTTAGTGAGGCCATAAACGAAAGAGCGTCAACGCTCGCCAGAAAGAGGATATATCCAGGTATAAGATATTTCCTGTTTTCAAATAGGTATAAGTTCTAGGAAATAGTAGCAAACTAATGAAAGAACCTGAGACTTTTAATAAAGACAGGTGTCACATAGCCTATTATGTGCAATTGCTAGAAATTATTAGCAAAGTAAAGAAATATTCCAACTTCCGCTTTTTGTAGCAGTGTTATCAGAATTCAGAAAAGAATCCAAGTCTCGTATAATCCAATGTAAACGTGCAGAGATTGGCCATTCCAAGCAAATTGTGGCCTTCAGCCTGGTGTGTCAAATGTGACTGAGCCAGCATTCACTACTCGAGTGTACCAAAATTAAATCTGCCCCCCCCTAAGGTTGCGTTAATGTGTTGGACGAATACCGCTACTATAAAGGCGCAGCATTCAAAAGGCCGCAGATCCAATGAAAATTCAAAAAAACATACAGCCCACTGTCTAACATGTTCCCATCAAATCAATATTTCATGGCCTAACAATGTATCCGTAGAGCAAAGTACCATCACAGCCTACCCTTTCATCCTAAATCCATACCATATAACCAATCGAGGTCATATTCATGCATATATTCCAAACAGACTCAATCAAATCTAATCTCGAAACATCGTATGCAAAGTATGTTAGCGCTCACTCCCATAATTTGAATACAGTAAAGGATGTTCTGACCAAATTTGAATTATGGGCAAATAATATACTAATATTAACTCTTTTAATGGAACGCCAACGGACTGGGGTGAAACGCCAAGAAAAGAATTTAGATATGTTTTTAAAGAGAAATGAAATTGAAATGAGCTGTGAACCGAAACCCATCTAATATCCGCGGAGGAAAAGTTTCACATGGTCCAGGATTAGAAGTTTTCAGAGAGGACCGAGATTGCCAACAAAGCATAGGTGGCGTAGCCACTGAATGAGTTAGGCAAAGAAACTCGAGTGCATTCAAGTATTCTTCGCCGTTCATCCCGAGCTTAGAGATCAATAGCGAATAGAAAGTAAAGAGTAGCGTTTAATAGTAATTAATATCAATACCACATACTCGTACCACTGCCGCTGTACTGCTGCTGCTGCTGCTGCTGCTTACTACTGGTGCTGGTGCTATACTGTACTGTGGTGGTGGTGATGGGAAATAGTGGTTGTAATAGTAATATGAATAGCCGTTAACGAATGACAAGCAGAATCGATTGTAATGCATTGCAGCTGTATAAGCCTCCCAATAAGGAGAATTCCTGAAAAGACTGTATAGAAAAGATATTTAGTCATATAGATCGGTTGATTCTCTTGTGGAAGATGTTGAACAGCAAAACAACAGAGCTTGGGGCTGCAACTCAACTCTGATAGCGAAGGCCCGAAGTTACAAATGGAATTTGTTAAATAATAATAGTCCTTAAGTATTCATGTGCACCCACAGATCCTACACATTTTCCCTACGAATGTTAATATAAGTCCTGACGTTTCTCGATATAGTCATAGACCAAAAGATATTAATTGCCCCACTGTACATCAAAGAGTTAGTAAGCTGAATGTAGAATTCAGATCCATAATTCGATCCTAATATCTTACAAGAAATTTTAAAGGAGGGATGACACCAGGAGAATAACCTTTAGGGAAAACATATCATTGACTAAGTTCGCGTTAGCTAATGAAAATGAACTGTAAGTAACCGCACTACCTATGTAGGTCGAGTTGCAAATATCGACTCGAACTAGAAAGTTAAATGGGGCGGCTAATTTTTTAAATCTTCTAGGACCTTCAGTAACAACAAAGATATAGCCACCATATTGTACCAATACAAAAATAAACTATTGGTTCTTCCCCTATTCCATGGAAGAATTATTAATTTAATTAAATCGAAAAATAGATTTAAGAGATGTGGGCAAATAAACTCGGAGACAGATATAAAAAGCCCAAACTAAATAAATTAATCAAGAGTAGTTAGAAATAGATTGGATAGATCACCGCGCTACACTTTCTGTTTCGGCAAGAGTTTATAAAACCAAATTGATCCAAAACTTCAGCATATCTTGGACAACTACAAAGAAGACATTCAGCTGAGAGATTAAAAAGCGAGGGAATATCTGAATGAAAGGTGAACCAATAAGGCCTACTGCATTTTCAGATGTGTGAGAAGGTCAAAGCGATTGCATGATCCATTACAAAGATGTATTTTTAGACACACCCTCCAACAATATACAAGCATACAGATGAAATTGAAATTTGTTATGAAACAACCACTAGATTACAGGCCGAACCAAAATAAAGTTTGATATGTTCACCGTCGGTGAAAACGGCGAATCTCATTAAAGCATTTAAAACAACGGAAGAAGGTCACCCGGTTTATTGATGGAATTCGAGTATAGATGCTCAAAAATCTCAGTAATAACGTCAGTAGCAGGGACTACTGCAATTTTAATCGCCATCTACGTTTTAGATTATTTCCCTATGGCCTGGAGATGCAATTGTTTCCTTCCCGTTTCGCAAGCCAGGGAAAGATCCTGACAGTCTGAACGATTCCGAGACAATAAAGTCTCCTTCCCTCAATTTTCCAAGATGTTTTGAAAGGCTTTCTACTAAAGAGAGTCTATAAACAAAGTATTTGAGAGACAAAACGGATGCAATACCAATATTCAATTTTGTTTGAGAGCAATCAAACTCGTGCAACTCACCAGCTGCTAAAGCTTATTGGTAACAATTGCGCAGAGCTTCCAAAGAGAAAAAAAATACTTTGGCCTGGCATTGCTGGATATTTGCACAAGGCGTGACGAGCAGGAGTCTTGGCAGTACCTATCTGCTTAATTTAAATACGACAAACTCTTGGAAGTCCCTGAGTGATATTGCAGATATTATTAAGGCTTATCACTGTAGAAAATTTAAGGTTTCAAAATTAATCACTCCTTTTCTACTCTTCATAATATCAGCAGCCGGAGTTTCCTCAGGCTCCCAGTTCTGCTCACCTATTTTTAATTTGAATATTCGTTCGTGAGTGACATAAACCCAAGTATTCCAACGTGGAAACTGCTGCTTTTCGCTGACGATACTGCACTTTTTTTCACAATCAGCTCAGTATTACCCTGAGCATGCATAAGTTAGAGTTGGCAGAATAATATTAACATCCTAATGCAATGCGACAAAAGAAATGGAGAATCGCAATCCAATTCTCAAAAATGTCAGCTGAAGATATTTACTCTTAGGAGCCTCAAAACCCTTCCCCAATCTGAGATTAGATGAGCACCGAAATAGCCTTGGAAAAGTGAACCAATAAGGTATCTGGAGTATTGTTAGAAAGAAACTTTTCCTGGACAACGCATAGTTCACGCAGCTATCAACAAAGTCCAATTGCTAAAATATGTAAAAGCTTACGGCCTGGCTTAGGTAGAATCAAGGCATTCAAACTGCAATTACCCAAAGTGCGATTCTGGATTTGTTAAATCTATATATCCTTAGCCACCTCAACTTATGCCTTCCAGTTGGTGGGAAACCGCGTGCGTTCCACCAACCATACAAAAAATGCAAATTGTCCAAATAAAGTCCTGCAGTAAAATCAATTAAAGCTCCATGGTTGGTATACCTAACCAACAAATTCACAAAGAACGTCGCTCAAATGGAGAACCCAGAGCTCGAACACATTAAAAAAGTAGCAATAATTTCTATTGCTTACCTTCCTTCATACTCATTCCGCCCGAAATTTCACCTAGGTTCCAGACAGCAAACAATACCCCAAAGCCGAATCTCAAATCCAAGATTTCCCAAGACATGGGCTTAACCTTTGCCCTAAGCCAATATATCACTTCCGTATCTAGAATAGAATCTTCACGTGTTCCTTGCCGTAGTTGCTCGATAGGGCATCCTAGACAAGATTAACCCCCCCTCTCAAAAAAATCAAAATAGATGTCCCAGCTGCTTCTGAAGCAAACACAACCGAATTAAAAACAGGGTCGAGGTATTCTTCTCCAATTTGTCAGCGGAATGCCAGAAATCCCAAGAATGCTCCAGTATGTAAAACCGAAACCTCGAAAGACCTTTTGGTCAGAACGAGAAGAAAAACTTTTTAAAAAAATTAAGACATTCGTCCGGTCGGAATAGAGCAAGGATAACACTTAAAAGGAGCTGGTCAGGTCTCATGTTCGGTTGATAATCTCTTAATTTTCGCAAATTGCAAAAGTTCCGATTTTTTATATCTTGCTTGTAGCAAGCTGGCAATTGTTGAAGAATTTTGCTCAAAGACACATTTGAAATGAAGTTCGTGGTCGGTATAGTAGTTCTCGGATAGATTGTGCGAGAATTAAGGTCATTTATAAGAAATCTGCAAAACGGCTCCCACTTTTACCTTCCATTTTGTTTCTGGTATACGTGGGCAAAAAAGCGGGTCAAGTTGGTACTAGTCCTTTTTTTGCAAAGCACTCTCTGATTGTTTTGCAAAAATGGCAAAGATAGGCGTAACAATGCGAAAAGTACGGAGGCCACCAGATCATAATGTAGAGATTGTTTTCTTTTAAAAAAAATATTCTAAAAGAAATATATGTTTGTGCTTTTTATGAAAAAGATGAATAGGGTTTTTGGCATTAATTAATTGTTTGGAGGTAAAGGGCAAATTAATGAAAGAAAAAAAATTTCGAAAAAAAAAAATTTTTTTTTTGCTTTTTTTTTTTTTTTCCCAAAATTTATGTTTTTTTTTCAAAAAGGGGGCCCCCTCCCTTGTTGTAGAAAACCCGGGGGGGGTAGAGGAAAAAAAATCCCCAGGTATTAAAAAAGAAAAATAGTTTTGCAAGAGTTGTGTGTTTTTCGTTGGGGGGGACTCTATTTATGTGTTAAATCTGCTCGAAATTATAAAATAAAGCGCAAAAACGTATTTGCTGTTGAATCTCTTCTCCCAAGCGGCGGTAGCATCGGAGGCGCGGAAGCAGGGGCAGAGGTGGGGGAAAGGGTGGAGGCGGAGGCAAAGGCGTTCGTGACGCGGTTTGCGAAACGCGGCCCAATTGAGTGGCGTTAATGAATTTGCTCGATATCGCGCGCGCGGGTCGCCGACCTCCGCTCCCCAGACGGGAGACCGCGGCGATGCACTGCAGACCTCGCGATCGCGCGGCTGGGGCCGCGATGCAAGAGCGCCCAGGGAAAACACTCGCGATATACGAGGCAACGGATCCGTCTGGAAACCTCGTGGAAGAAAAGGAAGTGTGAATTTCACACGAGAGGATCTCCTCTTCACAAATGAATATAGGCCTGCTGTATGTATTGGTAGTTCCCAATGTTTGTTGTTTAATGCAAAGTAAAGTACGGAATTTAAAATTTATCTGATAATTTTCGCAAATATTATGGTAGCACAATGACGTTTTTCTTTAAAAATAATCGCATTGATGATATTACTTCAAGTAAATTAGGTCAAAATGTATTTCTCTACAAATTACAACATAAATGCGACGTATGGTTAAGAAACGGCACAGCAGATGCACAATGGGCAAACATAATAATTTTTATACATTTCGAACAGAGATATTCAGACTTTATTAGGGTCAATCGGGGCTACTATGATAAAGAAAACTAACTTTTTCATCTTATTTTCTATACTGTTTGTAGGAAACACTTGAAAAAATACTGAATATGTGTCTTTTGGTGATAAAGACGTATACGAAGTAAAAAAAATAACAAGGAACAGGCACCGTAAAGACTAATGTCTCAAATATTGTAACATTTTGAGTTCCTGATATATGGTCATTAATAATATATATCCTATTATTTGCTATATTTTTGTTAAATTTGGATATATATAAGTAACAATTCTTAAAGTGTATCACACTAACACCATTTTTTGATGTAACGTATTAACCCCGACTGACTAGCATTTTGTTTGATGGATTGATATATAATTTCGTGTTGCCAATCTCGTCAATGCAAAGGTTATTCATCATGAGTAGAACGTATCGCACTGTCCGACCCGTTTATTCGAGTACAGCTCCAGTTTTCCTCTGATTGATGAGCGAAACCACCGAAAACTACAGTCCAGAGCAGTTGAGCGTTCAATTCTCCTCCAGGAAGTGGTTGAATTCGTCCTAGCTATTAATGTCGAAAGTCCGCCACCGTCGAAACATAGGGCCCCCGGGCACGTTGCACAGGCAAAAGCTGTTGCACGAAGGTATCTCTTCCGGTTTACTTTGACATTTATTACGCTTAACGAAGTGTATAAATAGGGTGAGAAGTTATAATTTGGAATAAAATTAACCAAAATGCATCTAATTTACTTGCTTCTTATTCATAAGACGAAAACGGAATTGGTATAAGAATAAAATTGAAGGTCCCCCTAAAAAAATCCGCCCATCGAAACCAGTTCTAAGATGAGAAATGTGGATATTTGATTTACATTACGGACCATGTGTACAAATCCTATTTGCTACGAAACGCAGCCTCAATTAAGTAAATTCGTTTGCCTCTGCCGCCAGAGCATACGATAGCTCTTCGCGGTCCGGATATGTCATTAGCTGGGCAGCTCACATTTCGGCAATCCAGCAATGACTTTCTTCAGGCTTAAATGCATTTTATTTCAAAATATTGGTTGAACAATTTTTGACGGGACGTGGTCCGGCCAACCGAAGGCAAATTCTGTCTAAATTGTCCATCAAAAATTTACATTGCTACGCACACTTATGACCCTTCGGGTGGCTGATGGACAGCTTGCTGTGAGATGGTTCTGGTTCGATTCCTTGCTCCGTTAAAAATTAAGATGTAGCTTTCTAATATAATTCGTTTCATTTTCTTGTAACAAAAGAAATAAAAACAGACCGGTACGATGATAGGAATACGTCTTGCTAGCCACATGTCTCCCTCACCCCCAAGGGTGGACAATTAATAAAATTAGGACCCAGCTCCGGGAACACCGCTAGCAGGCAAATGTCGGATTAATCAAAGAAATGAAAAGAAAAAAAGATACGCACGGTTGATGCTTCCTCCAATTCAAACCCGGCCCTCTGCACACAAGGCAAAGAGCTTCCCAGTAGCCCTTGAGCGTGAGGAGGGACGCAAACGATGTAAATTGCGCGCCTCACACAGGCGCCGACTAATGAGCAGCGCGTCCGCCGCGCGCGCGCGCGTCGCTCTCCAGACGAATTACGCGTCTCCCCGCGCGTCTTTTCCGCGGACAGACGACGCGTCGCGTCGCGTCTCGACGCCTCTCGACGCGCGGGTGCAGCGTGAGAACGAGGAGACGCGGACGACTCACAGTGGGTCGAAACGGACTGAGCGACTGCACATCGAAAATCGAAGAACAATCAAGAAATTTGGGGTTTTGAGTCTTTTCCACAGTTAATCACTTTTTCATATTTACAATTTTATTTATTTATGATTTTCTGCTTGTTTTTGTGAATTGAAGTTCACTCTTGGAAACTTAACATCACAATTCTCGCAATTAATAGACACTGAGAGAGAGAGAGAGAGAGAGAGAGAGAGAGAGAGAGTATAGCTTTACCTTCGTTTAGCAGCCGGACAGCCGGACAGCCGGACAGCCGGACAGCCGGACAGCCGGACAGCCGGACAGCCGGACAGCCGGACAGACGGACAGACGGACAGACGGACAGACGGACAGACGGACAGACGGACAGACGGACAGACGGATGTTTTGCCGTCATTTTATTTTATCGAGGCTCCACAAAACTTGGATTCTTGGCTATACCACGTGTTAGAGGTATTTTTCTCTCTAAATTTAACAACTGGATTTACCCACTTTTTCGTTATTAGGGCCCAGCAATAAGAGTTTTTTTTTTTGGCCAAAAGTTCGCCATTTTTCTGCAGAACATTACATAACTTTCTCTCTAGTGCGTACGCGATAGCTTGAAAGTAAAATTGTTTAAAATGTTCGTATATGTCCCCGCCATACCTCCAAAACTGCAAAAACGCTCAATACGAACTTTCAGAAAATATTGAAATATGTTGCCAAATATAAAGTATTATTTCTTAAATAATGTTTTTCTTCAATTATATTGCAATTCATTCTCAGGTCCGTCATGGACCCGACGTTCGTGTTCACTTGGTTCGAGGCGGTATTGATATCCTACTGTTAACCTACTTTGTGTAAAAACATCAGAAGTATCTTCCTTAGTCATGGACTCAAGCTCAACATTTAAAAATTAACAATTCGATTAAGAAAGAAGTATGCTAATTACCAGTTATACATAGCGAATTTAGCTATAACTGCACGAGAATTTTAAAAAGCTACAAAAATGCTGTTAAATGTAACTCCTATCTGTGTTTTACCCTAGTTGATGGTTTTGTAATTCAGATATGTTGATGTGAGTTTAATTTACTGTCCTATCAATATTTTTTTGTATTTTATTGTTATTGTGTGCATTTTTATTGTAAAATTTATATTGTATTTTTTGCGTAAAGTTACTTCAT
>BOPP01000001.1:20835194-20849334 GCA_017312745.1 Gryllus bimaculatus
TCGACCGAGGGCGTCGTGGCGCTGCGTCTTCGTCCGTCGTGCGGGCGGGCGGAGGTCGCTTCGTCCCGTGGCGTCGTCGGCGTCGTTGTGTTCTCGGCAGCGTCGAGCCCCGACCCGAGCGCCATAGCGTTCCGCATCGGCGCTGGGTTCACATCGCCTCGAGGAGCTGGCGCGGACCGCAGGCCCGCCGCGCCGCACCGCGCCGCGCAGGCGCGCTACTGTTCAGGCCGACGCCATTCTCCTGCTAATTGCGTTCGCCCAGACGGGCCTGCGCATTTGCAGGAACGCCACGCTCCGCTATGCCACGGCCGCCTCGCCACCACGCGTCTTATCGCCGCCACGCCAACGCGGCGAGACCTTTGACCGTGGTTAAAACACGCATGTGCCGAAATTCAGTTGAATTCTATCTGTACAATTTCTGAGTCCCAGAGCCATGCCCGACGAAGTATTAGGAAGTAGGATTCTACGAGAATGCTACGGCGTGATGGATAATGATGAGATTATGTGAGAGCCGATGTCAATGCAATCACAACCACGTATCCATAATCAAATCACAGCCTGAAAGACATCGTTGAACATTAAAAATAGATTCGAACAACTGTCCTAACGCAAAGATGATACTGCTTGCGGCCGTCAATCAATAAATACGTTAAAAATCAGTAAGGTAAAAAAATGTTGATAACAATATTGAAGTACTCGACAACCCAGTCCTGAAGAGAACTATATGGCCACTGGGACACATTATAGAAGTACGCTTTTAGATAAGTATGTGGAAAACCATCAAAACCGTATTTTTAGGATGTTGCAGGCTTCGATTATAGTTCACTTTTTCTCGATAACAAAATTAAATAATTATTAAGGCATTACTAGAACAAATTTAGAGGCAATGGCAAAAATATGTGCAGATGAGGGAAGCTGTGGGAGATTTTTCGTCAAGGCGGTAGAGAATGATTTTTGCAACCGCGCCTTTGAGGCGAGTTCTCTCCAAGCAGGAGGAGCTAAGTATCCAGCTTAATTCGGCTGAAGAATGTCGCAGTCACTTCATTGGTATCATGCAACGCAAGTGAAATTGCAAATTCCGAGACTTACATTGCGAATTACCTGTGCCCCATAGCGTTCTATGCCCTAAGCCATGACGGACCATCTTACACTAAGGTATTTCCAGCATTTACTTTCTGAAAAATCTAGGAAAATGGCATTTAACTGGGCTTCTGGAAGATGAAAGAATATATCAAAGACGAATTTTGTGAACAAGTGGAGACGTCAATTGTCAAGGTTGTGTTAAAGAAGCAAGGTACTACCATACAGTATGAGCACGTTTTATTTCACTTTGTTTTATATTTCATTGTCTCAAGATACATTTTTCTCTGTTGAGAAATCGGAAATTTTTGCTGCAGGAGAAAACATAGCTTAATATCTGTCCACGCTAAGGTACGGAGTAAAGAATTTATGTAAAAATACAACATCCGAATTTCATAGTTTTGACCAGTGGGTAATCACCATTGTTGCTCAACGTGACACTTTGGGGCACTCAAATTGTTTTTCCAGTCTTTTCAAAGAGTACAAGCGGAGTCTTGATTACCATCATTACTAATTCGGATAATGTTCGTACATAATATTTGCTGATTAACAGGATATGTACTTGTTTATGCAGATTTCGTATGGCTTGGACTTTCACTGAGACTCTTTCCAGGCTCGTTCTCCGGAAACTCATAGCCAAACAGTTCTCGATTGCAATAGAAAATCTCAGATTTCAATACCGCGAGATCGCAGCCAAATAGTTGAAGAGATGAAGAAAGGAAGGTTTGGACGAGGATAGGGTAGAGAGGAGATGGCGTAAAGGAGGAAATGGCCCACGGTGATGTCCCGGATTTGCGTCTTGATGAGGCTGATTGTGAATGTTTTGAAATCCATTTGTTGCTGCCGATCTGTCATACATCAAATTTGAATTTAAAGCTTAAAGTTTCCAATAAGATTAATTGGTAAAGAATTTAAGAGTTTTGCTCGTTTGAATCATGTTTTCCGTCTGAGGAGCTATGCCTTAGGTTGATTGTTCTTTTAGAATCTTTGAAACTATTGAATTAGTTCGTTACACACTTGAATAAACATTTCAGTCACGAAAAACTAATTAAAGTAAGGGAGATGCATTAAGCAGTGTGTTCGTAGTAGAGACTCAACAAGGTCTGCGTAAGCGTTGTTCAATGGCGATTTCCATGTGCTGAAGGCTACACAGGGGAATAAATCAGCGTTTACAACTCAGGACTCCTTCGCATCGTGTTCAATGTGCATATTTCACTCTAAGACCACGAAACTAAAAACACATTGACATGAACGGTTGAGTTATTTTACAGACGCTCGCGAACAATTGACATTACGAAGTTCGTAGTGCCTCATGGAGTGACTAGCGGTTTTCCGAGAATTACTTTATTGCCTGCATATCTTGAATGCATTTCAGTCACGCCTTTGAGATGTTAGGTATGGTTATTCGTAATCACAATTCAAAGAATTGACTGTCAGCAATATGAGACTTTTGCGGAGGTGGCGGTGTGCGATTTGGGATGTCGGTGGAAACGGCAATGGAGAATCCGAAGTGCGGAAGTGGAGGGTGGCGGGGCGGGGCGTAGAAGTAAAAGGATGTGGTGCAGGTGAGTGGCGCTGAGGCCGAGGAGTAAGATGGTGATGGGGGTGGGTGAAGGCAAGGATAGTGGGGGAGGGGCAGTGGAATTGGCGGGGGCGGTAGGGAGAATTGGAGTTGGCGGGTGACGGTGGGGGTGTGTAGGTTGGAGAGTGGGACGGTGGCGAGCAGGTAGAGAGCAATGAGTGTTGTGGGGGACGGTGGGTGGTGGTGATTAGTAGGGATGGGGTTGTGTTGGGGGTGTTGTGAAGTTGTGTGGGGGGGTGAAGGTTGGTGGGTGGTTGTAGGGTGGTAAGCGGAGCGCGGTAGCAATCGGAGGCGCCCGGAAGCGGGGGCAGGAGGTGGGGAAAGGCGGAGGAGGAGGCGAGGCGTTCCGTTCGTGACGCGGTTTGCGAAATGCGGCCCAATTGAGTGCCGTTAATGAATTTGCTCGATATCGCGCGCGCGGGTCGCCGACCTCCGCTCCCCAGACGGGAGACCGCCGCGATGCACTGCAGACCTCGCGATCGCGCGGCTGGGGCCGCGATCCAAGAGCACCCAGGGAAAACACTCGCGATATACGAGGCAACGGATCCGTCTGGAAACCTCGTGGAAGAAAAGGAAGTGTGAATTTCACACGAGAGGATCTCCTCTTCACAAATGAATATAGGCCTGCTGTATGTATTGGTAGTTCCCAATGTTTGTTGTTTTATGCAAAGTAAAGTACGCAATTTAAAATTTATCTGATAATTTTCGCAAATATTATGGTAGCGCAATGACGTCTTTCTTTAAAAATAATCACATTGATGATATTACTTCAAGTAAATTAGGTCAAAATGTATTTCTCTACAAATTACAACATAAATGCGACGTTTGGTTAAGTAACGGCACAGCAGATGCACAATGAGCAAACATTATAATTGTGACATATTTCGTACACAGATTTTAAGACTTTATTAGGGTCAATCGGGGCTACTATGATAAAGAAAAGCAAACATTTTCATCTTATTTTCTATACCGTTTGTAGGAGTCACATGAAAAAAATACTGAATATATGCCTTTTGGTGATAAAGACGCATACAAAGTAAAAAAATAACAACGAACAGGCAACTGTAGAGACTAATGTCTCATCAGCATTTTGTTCATTTTTTTTTATCTTTTGCTGTGTTCAAATGCTCAAATATTGTAACATTTTGAGTTTCTGCTATATGGTCATTAATAATATATTTCCTATTATTTGCTACATTATTGTTAATTTTGGATATCAATAAGTCACAATTCTTAAAGTGTATTACATTAACCCCGACTGGCGATTTTCTTTGAATTGATTGATAGATTATTTCGTGTTGCCAATCACGTCAATGCTAAGGTTATTCATCATGTGTAGTACGTATTGCTATCACGGAAGGTAGCGTTGTTCATCCGTCGCTGGATGGCAGATCTGGCGTTGACCTATACTTCAGATTGCGGGGTTTCTCCACTCCTTGTATCTCCTCCAGTGGTCCACCATCCCAGATTGAACAAGCTCTAAATTATCTTTGTCAAATTTATATTGGTCTCTCAGCATGCGTGGTAGTGTTGTGCAGGAAGTTGAAATGTGTAAGGGGAGAGGGCGGAGAGGATGAGAAAAGCAAAATCGCGCACCGTCCGTGATCCGTTTATTCGCGTACAGCTCCAGTATTCCCCTGATTGATGAGTAAAACCACCGAAAACTACAGTTCAGAGCAGTTGAGCGTTACAATTCTCCTCCAGGTAGTGGTTGAATTCGTCCTAGCTATTAATGTCGAAAATCCGCCACAATCGAAACATAGTGCCTTCGGGCACGTTGCAGAGGCAAAAGCTGTTGCACGAAGGTATCTCTGCCGGTTTATTTTGACAGTAATTGCGCTTAATGACGTGTATAAATAGGGCGAGAAGTTATAATTTGGAATGAAGTAAAGCGTCATTTGAGACCAAAATGCAGCAAATTTACTTGCTTCTTATTCATAAGGCGAAAAAAGAATTGGAATAAGAACAAAACTTAAGGTCCCCCAAAAAAATCCGCCCATCGAAACCAGTTCTAAGATGAGAAATATAGATATTTGATTTACATTACGGACATTGTGTACAAATCCTATTTGCTACGAAACTCAGCCTCAATTAAGTAAATTCATTTGCTTAATTTAAACCCGGCCCTCTGCACACAAGGCAAAGGCCTTCCCAGTAGCCCTTGAGCGTGAGGAGGGACGAAAACGATGTAAATTGCGCGCCTCACACGGCGCCGACTAATGAGCAGCGCGTCCGCCGCGCGCGCGCGCGTCGCTCTCCGGACGAATTACGCGTCTCCCCGCGCGTCTTTTCCGCGGACAGACGACGCGTCGCGTCGCGTCTCGACGCCTCTCGACGCGCGGGTGCAGCGTCAGAACGAGGAGACGCGGACGACTCACAGTGGGTCGAAACGGACTGAGCGACTGCACATCGAAAATCGAAGAACAATCAAGAAATTTGGGGTTTTGAGTCTTTCCCACAGTTAATCACTTTTTTATATTTACAATTTTATTTATTTATGATTTTATGTTTGATTTTGTGAATTGAATTTCACTCTTGGAAACTTAACATCAAAATTCTTGCAGTTAATAGACACCATGAGAGAGAGGAGAGACAGGAGAGAGGGAAAGGAGAGAGAGGTAGAGAGAGGAGAGAGAGAAAGGAGAGAGAAAGAAGAGAGAGGAGAGAGAGGAGAGAGAGGAGAGAGGAGAGAGAAAGAAGAGAGAGGAGAGAGAAAGGAAGAGAAGGAGAGAGGAGAGAGGAGAGAGGAGAGAGGAGAGAGAGAGAGAGAGGAGAGAGAGAGAGAGGAGAGAGAGAGAGAGTATAGCTATGCTTTCGTTTAGATAAAGAGTTATTGTTAGAACCGGACAGCCTGGCAGACGGACAGACGGATGTTTTGCCGTCATTTTATTTTATCGAGGATCCACAAAACGTGGATTCTGGGCTATACCACGTGTTACAGGACTTTTTCTCTCTAAATTTAGCAACTGGATTTACCCACTTTTTCGTTACTAGGGCCCCGCAATAAGAGATTTTTTGCCAAAAGTTCGCCATTTTTCCGCAGAGCATTACATAACTTTCTCTCTAGTGCGTACGCGATAGCTAGAAAGTAAAATTGTTTAAAATATTCGTATATGTCCTCGCCATACCTCCAAAACTGCAAAAACGCTCAATACGAACTTTCAGAAAATATTGAAATATGTTGCCAAATATGAAGTATTATTTCTTAAATAATGTTTTTCTTCAATTATATTGCAATTCATTCTCAGGTCCGTCATGGACCCGACGTTCGTGTTCACTTGGTTCGAGGCGGTGTTGATATCCTACTGTTAACCTACTTTGTGTAAAAACATCAGAAGTATCTTCCTTAGTCATGGACTCAAGCTCAACATTTAAAAATTAAAAATTCGATCAAGAAAGAAGTATGCTAATTACCAATTATACATAGCGAATTTAGTTATAACTGCACACCGAGAATTTTAAAAAGCTACGAAAATGCTGTTAAATGTAACTCCTACCTGTGTTTTACTCTAGTTGATGGTTTTGTAATTCAGATATGTTGATGTGAGTTTAGTTTACTGTCCTATCAATATCGCTCTCAGAATAATGGATAGTTCTTGAAATATTGTTTTTTTTTTATTTTATTGTTATTGTGTGCATTTTTATTGTAAAATTTATATTGTATTTTTTGGGAAAAATTACTTCATTTTATTTGTTTCAAAAAGAAATTTAATGATTTATAAAACCCGGGCCACAAAATATGAAGCAGCAGGTAAAATGTGAGATAAAGCAAGGCCACACAACTTTTAATCTCGGCCCACTACTCTGCTACAATTACGCACTCTCAGGTAATCCAGTGTTTTCCCCATAAACTTGCATAAAGCAACAATTTTTCGCGTCGAAAATTGTGAAAGTGCAGCTGTTGATTAATGGAACCTTAGATTGCAATTTTCGTAACGTAAATGTGACAGAAAAGAATATTCTTGTCACTTTTTACCCTGCCAAATTATGTCGTTCATAAAAATATTCATTCCATATTTTCATCCTTAAATCAAGGATGTCTAAATCAGACACTGCTAAGGAGAGAGTTAATTTGAAGCCATGAAGTTGTCTCTACAGAGTGACAAAATGACTGTAAAATACTCGTAACCTGTAGAGTTTTTTTTTAAATTTTGTAACAGAGATTAACTTCAACCCATCCCCATAAATAAGTAAGAAGACAAGTAATTTGATAGTTTGAAATATTATGTTATTTTTTTCCATTTTCATTCACTCACATTACACATTTCCCTCGTTAAAAAATATTTGCTCGGAAAGCCCAGAACGCATATTAACTCACTTCTGGCATCGTTTCGGCCCACTGCACAGCCGCCGACCGTGGCGCGTCTCGTGGTGATGGTGAGGGATGGCAGAGCCCTTCCTTTGCCGTAAATCGGCGGCGCCTGCCAGTTAAACGACCGCCTGGACACCGCCGTGGCTCTCGCGGCCGCGTCGCACATGACGCTGCGGCTACTGCAAAACGGCCTCCCTTCACCCCGGCACTTGTTCAACCGCATTCTCACGCACGTCGAGTCCGACGAAGGAATGTGCGAATGAGAAAAATGTTCTCACAAGGGTGCAAGGTGTGTTCTTGTTGTAAGAATTTATTACGTAAAGTTGTTGCGCAGCGTCAACGTTATGTTATTTTTCTGACAATCAATTGTCGAAGTCGAATGGAAAATGAAAATGAAAATGATTGTATTAAAGCTCAAGCCCCAAACTTTTGGACTGGGCGCACTACTCTGGTACAATTAAGGGATCCAGTACTTTTCGCAAAATCAATATATAATACATGGTACGTAATATATAATGTAGCTTGTAATATTAATACAAACATTAAAAAAATAATAAATGTAGTATACTACATTAATTAGATCGCTGGTGAGGTAGATACCTTTTTTATTAAGATAAATAAATAAAAATGTGGTCTGGTATCTTGTAAAATATCTGGTAAAATGTTGTATGGATACCAGACAACATCTTTATTTATTTATCTTAGTATACTTCGTTGGCTTACGGGTAGGAAATATTGGGTCGGGTTTTCCAGTCTTGGGAATATTCTAATTGCTAAACACTTTCTATATATTCTACTTTTCTAGTATGGGGTTTAAATTGAAAACCTTTCCTAAAATTGAAATGATCGTACCCACGTTTTTAATTGCTTTTTTACTTAATTTAATAACCGCTTAGTTTTATAATACATTCTCATATTATTAATATTGTTGTTATTATTGTTACGAAATACAAGTTTTATCATTACGAAATACATAATCTTTCAATGTTTTCTATTTCTCTCAAGACTTGAACTATTAACTCGATGTGTTTTCGCTCGTATGCTGAGGATATTCCCTCCCTTTCTACGCTTTTTAGGGGTAATTCAAAAATACGTAAACAATCTTAAATCCTTCAAAATTTCTGTGAAATAATTAGTTCTTTTTAACCTTTCACTGACTTAAAAAAAGCTCCTTCCAACCCTCATCTGTTCCTAACTACAAAATATAATTTATCTAAATGTAAGTACATACTCGTAACGTTTAATCTAATATATTTATAATTAACTTTAATACATCCCTAACTTGAAATAAATAAATTTAATCTCACAAATTCTGAGATTATTTCGTGTTCTATCAACTCCTTCATCCCTCGCTTTCATTTCTGTCTTCAATGTGAAAAAAACCCTCATCCCAATTGCGTACGGATTTCTCTTTGAATGACCTTCCTTTCATGAACTAGTATTGCATTAAATATTTTTTAAACTGGTCAGCGGAAGAGCAGGCTAAATGGCATTAAGCCAATAAAGACATTTATTTTCATGCTAGAAAGATGAATTCCGCGAGTTATGAATACCTCCATGGGGCAATCCCTATTTAACAGATCAGCGAAATTTTCAGCAGCAGATTTGTGTATGTACATGTGTTCGCATTATTTACTCACGTTCAAGGGAAGTTATTGGTTCATCACAGCGCTCTCCGTTTACTTACCTAAAAAACAAGAAAACATTAATAAATAATTGCAATTCATACATTTCTAAAAAATATTTACTAACAAACGATTATTTCAGTATGGACAGTAAAAACACAAGAAATACTACTCGTAATTTAATATATTTAATATGTGCACTACACGAATGCGATGACGAGTTGTAGGATAAATTTGAAAAAAACATTAATTTTCCAACGCAATTTTAACCCATATCTTGTTTCCAATCAAAAGCACTTAATATCTTTCGATTCTAAAGAACTACTTTAATAAGTATTCCTGAATATTCATGAGCAGTTGTAGAAAATCGTTTCGCGCTTCTCTAGAGTCTCTTTCCAGTACTTTACGAACATGTATGTTCTACAATACCTGTAACCGTAAAAATGTGCAATAACTTACACTGGGGAAGTTTTAACAATAGTGATACGTCGAACTAATAGTAAAAAATTACAACAATATTCATTGATGCTCAAAAAATAGTAAATTAAGATTCAAAGTCTTTCACTTTCTCGTAAGTGCTACGGCGGAAATAGGTGATTTTTTGACAAAAAGCTATATTGTCGGGGCTCTGCTAACAAAAACGTGGACAAGTCGTTACGTAGTAGGAAGTAGAAGTTTTCCTTTTTTATAAACATTTTACATAGCCGATTAGCGCTATACGTGAGTGTTTTGTTGTGGATAAGTCGTTCGTAATAAGTAGTAAATATCTTCCTCTAACACTGCTGTAGACAGAAGTCGAGTTATGAGGGTTCAACAAAATGAAAGTTTATCCTTCTCTGTCCATCCGTCCATATCGTGGATCCGTGTGACCGTCCATATTCGTCCGAGACTTTCCATCCTTGACAGTATGTCCATACGTCCGTCCGTCCATCCGTCCATCCCTGTCTGTCCGTCCCTCTGGGATGAACGCTAGTGTCTAAACCAGCAGCGTCCAAATTGCAAGGCCTCAACTAACACCTTTAATATTCTTGCGGGTCATACTTTCACTACTCGAATGCTTCACATATGAGATCTCGGTCTTTTCTCGAGTTGCAACTGAAAAAGCGGGGGGAGGGGGGATGGAATCATGTCTAATATCAGGAACTACCATTTACAACGAAGTGAAATACATTGGGATGATTTTGAATTTCTGAATTTACTATAAAAAATCCTTAAATCTCAACGTAATCTATTTTCATATTAAAGGAGGATGTTGATTCTGGCAGGGCGCGTGCGCTAGGTACGCTATGTTCTCACCCGACAAGAAAGAAAGGGACTTTCACTTGGCGTAATAACCTTCTACGGGACACAATAAATGGCACTTCGGGTCCCATGCGGCCCGCGGGCTGCCAGTTTGACAGCCCTCGCCTAAACCATCCGGACTATTTTCTCCCAAATTGATATTCTCAAGTTGAGCTAAGCGAACTCGAGGATCTGCGAGTTCAAAATGGATATTTTGATTTTACATGAAGCCTCAACATTTTCCAAATTTTCTCAAAAGTAGCTCCAATTTTTTTATTAACCTTCGTTGTCGGATAGAGCAAAGAATACTTGAAAGACAGTACAGATCTCATTTTCGTTGATATCTCTTAATTTTCGAAAATTGCAAAAGTTCCATTTTTTCGATATCTTGCTGTAGCAAGCTGCAATGTTGAAGATATCTGTTGCTCAAAGACACATCTTGAAATGAAGTTCTGGTCATATAAGTAGTTCTCGCATAATTGTGCGAGAATATAGTCAATTTATAAGAAAATCTTCAAAACGGCTCCACTTTTTTCCTTCAATTTTGTTCTTATACGTGGCAAAAAACGGTCCAAGTTGTACTAGTCCTTTTTTCAAAGCACTCTCTGTATTTTCAAAAATGGCAAATACGTAACAATGCAAAAAGTACGAGCACAATAATAATGATAGAGATTGTTTTCTTTTAAAAAATATTCTAAAAATATATGTTTGTGCTTTATATGAAAAAATGAATAGTTTTTGCATAATTATTGTTTGGAGGTAAGGCAATTAATAAAAATTTCGAAAATGCTCCATATTTTTTCAAGCCTCTTTTACGGATAGAGAAAAATCGGTATAAAAATAGTGCAGATGTGGTTTTCGTTGGACTCTATTAATTTTTAAATCTCTCGGAAATTATAAATAAAGCGCAAAACGTATGTGCTGTTGAAGTACAACTAGTTTCAGAATAGAAACGGTTTTTGCTTAGTTTTGAGTTATATCGTTTGCATTTTTCAAGAGATGACATGTCTGATGTGGGTAGAAGGAACAATATAATAATATTACATAACAACCTGAAAGTATGTTCTGTTGTAGCAACACTAGTTTAAATTTAGTCATAAATAGTTCAAATATACAACATTGTACTGATGAAAATCTTTGAAAGAATTTATTTTTTGAAGCACAAATATTCGCCAACAAACGAAGAGAATTTTGATTGATACGAGATTCCAGGCACGTCAACTGCTAAGGTCATTATTCTCAAAAGTGCATGTTTCTAGCGCAGGTGCTGGAGGTCGTGTTCCCCCACTGGATGGCAAGAATCGGATCATCCCTAACCGTCGCCATGTGGTGTTTTCCTCATCCAAGTGTCACCCTCCAGCGGGGGAACCGTCCCAATCGTGATACGTTCTAAGCTCCCACTGGTCTCCCGACATATGTGGTAGTGTAATGCATGGAAGAGTAAGTGTGTGTGTGTGTGTTAGTAAGGGGTGAGGATAAGTCAAGGAAGAGGAAAGAAAGATAGCGCGCCTTCCGTAGCACGTTCGTTAGTGTGTTACTCCGGCATTCGCCTGGTATTGACCGAAAAAACAACTATCGATTCTAGCCAACCGCTAGAATTGTCGTCTAGACAGCGGCTGGATTCTACCAAGCAGTTTAGCTAATGTCGAAAAACTTACCACCGCCCGGACTCGAACTCTAGGATCTACCGGTCAGAAGCATTAATTGATGCCTCTGCCACCCTTCTCGGTAAATGCAAGGGCAGCGATGACAGATGTACAGCCGACACGAGGTAGAGACGACAATCATATTTTTTGATGGGTACCTAGTTAACGAGGCTTATTTTCAGGGATGCCAAGTTTGGCAAGCGCCTTTTGTAAAATGTATTTCCCTTCTATCTGCTTCATTGTTCTCACTGTAGATCACTGATAGTTCACCAACCTGTGCGTTGCGGCCTGGCTAAGCCTCTCTTGCGTGAAAATGTGTTTTAGAGGAGAACACGAATATAAAAGGGTGTGAATTGGGAATTTTCCAGAGAAGGAACACTGAAAATCCCAGGGATAGTTCCATTCTTTGTTTTGGTGTGAACATTCAGAACGTGAAGGACATTAAAGACGCGCCTTTTACGGGTAAACTATATCACTGGAAATGCAATTTTAGTTTTCCAGAAGGTGACATCAAACTCCCAAGAGGGGGGATCTCAGCATGTGCTCAGTCAATTCTAACGTACATATACGGGATAAGTAAGTAAAGTACGTTCATTGAGGGAAGGGTATGCCACTTCACCTGAAAGTCTTTGCCACCAAACACGCGGCTCTCCGTAAACAATCCGCGGAGGCAAGTGCTTTGTTTGCGGGTCTCTGTGACACCGCGCCAGCGTCGTTAAGCGCAGCCCCGGCCGCCTTGCGTCTCCCATTAGCACCCGTTTATCACTGGGGCGCTACGGACACCCTGATTCGGGGACCCGCGTTCAACTTTTCCTTAACCGTTTTGTTACCTCCCCAGAAAGCCATAGCCTGACTCCATCACGTTTTGTTTTCCTCCAACGAGGATTGATTTCTACATTTCCCGCGGTCTGCTCATAATCCAGTGGTCGATTATAATTTATCGACTTTGAAAACGACCTCTTAAAATTTTGTGAAAACAAAACATGAAGCCACCTATCAAGATCATATGAACCTCGCTGAATTAACATACACGATTCCGAAGATTTTGCCTTGTTCACCTGGGTTTGAGGTTTACTTTGGACTAGTGCGAAAACATATGCGCTACTTATGAATGCAAACTTAACTGTTACTCCTTGTTTGAATGTTAGTCCTTCTGAAACACCACATGAACGAAACTTTGTAGAGTTTGGCTACACCTTCTCATGCAATGGAAAATAAAAGAGGGTTAGCTGGGAAGGGAGGGTGGAGAAAACTGATCGCGGGCTGCAGTTGGACAATTTCCCCTGTTTCTCTGGGTCCACTCACATCCCCGCTCGCCTTTCCTGCTTTACTTTCCTCACATGACGGCGCAATTGATGACAATCCTACCTGTTATATATCTCTGTGTCTGTCGCTTCGAAACTCAAAATGCCACCAGCAAATTGTGCAAACTGATGAGTGAGAGATTCAAAATATTCTGCGCAATAAGAACATGTACACGTTTTAGATTTCAAGAGATTCTCTCCACCTTCGAAGGCAGGCAAGATGAAGTGGTTAATTTACATGGTGGCGCCATTTAGTCTAAAACTTGGAAAATGTATATGATATTATTTAAGTAAATTGCATTGGCAATGAACGTGACATTAAAATTGATAGCGTAAAGCAACATCTTTGACAAATGTGTAATCAGAGAAAATGTGTGTAGCTCTAAAATATCCTCTCGCTAAAGATAAATCGCGCAATCGACATACATATTTAGTTAGAGACTTTTCCTTTCTGTTCTAGAAAACAGACTGCACATTCAAAACTTCATGGTCTTATTATTTTTCTTTTCTTGAAAGGCCCGTTCTTAAGCTGCTTGGACGATGCCTTCGTTCTCTTTCTCAACGAAGACAAGTCGCACCAAAATTCAAGTGACCGTGGCCCCCACCCCCGCCTTTCTTACACCGGTGATAATTAGCGTCGGTGTAGCACTTGGCCATTCCTTCTTGCTAGTTCTCTCCCCCTTATTCGTTAAATATGTTCATCTGAGATTACGTGTTCGAACCACACGAGCACAGGCCAGTTTGATCACGTCAATCCTCGGAAAGAGAGCACAAGATACAGGCATTTTTTTTCGATTATTACTATTTCGATTATTACTATTGCGTTGCCAAATGCGCTAAACCGATCTGCACCCTGGTGCAGCCGAACCTTCAAAGCCTGGCGCGTGGGTGTGAAGGTCCGTGTCGCAGCGCGGGAACGCGCTTGCACGCGCGGCCGCCGACAGCTGGGCGGTGCCTTCGCAGGATTTACGGCCGCTTCTCTCCTCCCAATCCCCGCTCCGCATCGCGCGGCACCTGGCCCTCGCGGCACTCGGCACTCGAGACGCTGGACTCCGCTCGCCCGCGCGCGGGGAGCGTCACGGACGCGCACTACCGGCGATTGCGCCCGGGGCCGTGCAGGACAACAGTGGGGCCACGGCGCGAGACGGAATGATGGGGAAGGCGGGGGCGGTCGTACTGGTGGTTATGAACGCTGCGAAGACCGAAGCGGAGGTAGAGGCTGAGGTGGAGATCCGGAGGTGGAGAGGCAGAGGTGAAGAGGCGGAGGTAGAGGCGGAGGAAGAGGCGGAGGAAGAGGCGGAGGAAGAGGC
>BOPP01000001.1:20849843-20861934 GCA_017312745.1 Gryllus bimaculatus
AGATAGTGATTACGTGATACGAATGGAGACGGGGAGTCCAGATTTTGGGCATTTGCGCTGGGAGGCGTTTTAGATACGTGAGAGGGATTCTTAACAGATTCAAATGCTGACTGGGAATCTGGTAAAGTAAGTTCTTTCGATAAATTTTTATGAACGTGTAAATGAATGGATGAACTCTCTTCAATGTTTATTACGAGTTAGAGAAAATGACTTAATATATTACCGAATAAATTATGAATTTTGCATTTATTCTTGGCGATAAATTGTGACTGTTTTCGTTAAGAATAAGAAATAAATGTTTCCTGTCAGTTTTGTATTAAAATGTTCTCTTATTTTGTATCATTAAGTTTGATTATTCGACTTATACATGGATGCCTCTTACGTATCCTGACAGGCTTGCCAATCATTCCACAATGAATCAGATTAATAGCAAATCAAAAGATGTTCAACTTGGAATTCACCCGTAAGCGCAACAGTCCAGAGACCAAAACCTTCCTTCCAGAAGGAGCAGTGGAAGCCCTGCCATTCGCCACGGGGTGCGGAGTGGCCAATGGAGCGGCGCGGAGAGCGACGCAGCGGCGCGTAATTGCAGGGCGCGCGACAGCGGCGCGGCGCGCCGTAGCACACGGGCACGCATATCACCCACGACACGGCGCGGCGCGGCGCGGCCTGGCGTGGGGCGCCTTCAACTGGGCCATCAGATAGCGCCCCGCGCCCGGACGGCGTTATGGACGCCGCCACGCTCTGCCGCGCGGCCAGCCCCGCCCACAACAACCCCCGCCTCGTCTCGCTTCGCCTCGCCCCACGGTGGGCGGCGACGACGGATGCGTCTGGAAGAGCCAAGGTCGCACGTGTTGATCCGCACGTGCATAAGAGGTAGACACGCACTTGCAAAAAAGGAGCTTTTAAAGTAGCTCCAAAACATTGCCAAATATAATAAATATTCTTTATCTTCTTTTTTCTTTGGTCTCTCGTCGTCTCTTGATCCCCTCCTTTTTCTTCTTATTCTCCTCATATTTCTTCTCTTCTTTTTATTCGTCTGTTTGTTCTTGTTTTCTTCTGGTTGTTATTCATGTTCTTCGCCTCCTGTTTCTTCTCATTTCAATTTGCAAAAACTAGCCTCGTTAAGCACAATAAAGCACTCTGCCTCTCATTGAAAACAGCATCGAATCGGTTCAGGCGTTTCAGAACGTACGTTGAAAAACTGACTGACAGAAAAAACTTGTACAGGCAATTGAATTGGTTTTTGCGTCATCTAAATAAGCATATAATGTTATAAAAAGGCAGTTAAATTTAAATCACAGGTATTCCAATTTGATTTATAAAGATACCCTTGTCCAAATATCACCACTAATGATTTTTATGCTTTTCATGAAGGAGTCTAAATAAATTTGTGCATCTAAAATTGCTCTAATTAAAATAACCTTAGAATTGTATTCACTTACGGTGCAAGTCCGAAAGGTAGAAGCGATTGGCGCATATAAACGACAGCAGAAATAGTGTAATATATCATTACGGAAAGACACTTCCCAGGTATGATAAGTCCTGTATGTGAGTATTATATTGTCGTTAGTAATTGGATGAACCAACAGACTAATGTTCGGATTTTAAAGATAATTTAGTATGTATTGAGAATGAAGTTTCTTTAACCAGAAAAATAAATAAACAGAACTAGATCGTGACAGTAAAAGTATAAAATATAAAAGCACGATGTGAATTAAAAATTATAGAAACTATGTGAAGCAATTAATTTGAATATAAGTACATCGAATATGAAAATACTGCCAAGAGCGCGACACTTTAAGGCTAATTGAAAAGTCACCACAAGATAAGATCTAAGAATTGCATTCATAGACAATTTTGAAGAGTAATCGAAATTTTAAAAAATATATGCGTTTAATGTTTGCAAGCATCGATTGAAACACTGTCGGAAGCCTTATGCAATATTTCTTGAACATAATAGGGCCTAATCTTGAAAACCTATAAAGGAAGGGGACTAAATTTGATTTGAATTTTTTGGATGTTACTTTCATTAATTAAATGTCTAACTACTTAAATATGAAATAGTATTGGTTTTCTAGAAATTAGTGTAATAAAAATCTAAGCGACAGTAACAACGGTAATTAAATATTCTCAGAGAACTGGTAAGGCGAAGGAAATGTCAATCAGACTGTCTACTACTTCTTCATAATGAAAATTAAAGTGGGCAAATTACATATGTCTTAAAAAATTGTAAGTTCTTAAGGAATTATTTTTTACAAGAGATCCCAGGGTTGAAATGTAGACCGGCGTCACACAGCCTATTTTTGACACATTTTTGATCATCATAGAATGTCGAATTAAATTTAATTCTGAATATTCAAGATTATAAAATAATGTTCAATTAATTAATATTATATTTCTTTAATTAAGGACAAAGAGATCACTTTTGTTTTAAAATAAAATTTTGAAGTTCTTACTGAATTTTTTTCACACACTCTACTCGTGTATCATTTCTTTAAAAGCCTAATGTAAATTAAAAAGTTAAGTTATTGTCTTTATTTAAACGAATCTATGAAAAATTAATTGAAATTTACGAACAATAATTTATTCAAAATTAAAATAATTTTCACATCAGCTTTCAAAGGAAGATCGCATTTATTCTGCCTCTAGAAAATCACTTAGCTAACTGCAAACTTGCAATTTCTTTGGAACTATCATTAAATTATTAATATTTTATTACTTCTATCTTTATACCAATTATTTACTTCAAGTTAAGTTAATTCCTGTATAACAACTGCCTAAATACACGTAGTTAATCAGGACCAGTGGTCACCAAATACGAACCTATAGGTATTTTTTCCATAAAACGGAATACATTACATAACATAATGGAAGTAATCAAGTCTTGAACCTAGTGGACGACACAAAGTAGGCTGAAAACAGAATAACTGGCAATACCAAACGGAGTGCAAGGTTTTCTGAAAAATTCTGTCAATAAATGAAATAATGGCATTAACATTTCACGCCCATGAACCGTGAAAAACCTTTGTCCTGCAGTAGTTTTCCCTCTTATAATCCTCACGTTTGTCGCACATGGTGGTCCAAAAGCGGAAGTCCATTGCGCCGCTCCCGTTCAATCCCGAACCTGTGAAAAATGTGAGCTCGTTGACACAGACAACCGGATCCTCGACGCGTCAGCTGCGGGCGCGAAATCCCCCCTCGCCCATTACGGCGCCCAGGATTTACATTTCTAATCGACGTTGGGGGACCTTCGGCCGCCGACGAATAAATCTCGGCGTCGTGGGAACGGGTCCAGGGGCGCCGGCGACCGGGTCAAAGGTCAGCCGATAATGTCCCGCGCCAACCTCGCTCTTCCCAGTTGCCCCGACCCGGAGAAAGCACCACGCAGCGTTGCTTGACAGCTGTTCCGTGTGTTTATTGTACGCATGCATATGTATGGCGTATGTTTTTCCAGCAGCCGTTTGTCTCTCCCAATACGCGATTCGTCGTCGACAGGGCTAAATTCATCGTAACTCCTTTTTAACGAGGGAGGGGTAAGTGAACGGCCGAAAAAGAAATGAACCAGGCGAATGGGAAAGACGACACAAAAAGAACGATCGAGGGGTCCGAACTGTTGTTCCCGGTGCTAATAATTTTAGCCATGACTCGCGCATGAGCCTCAATTATGTCATCGTTTAAAGGATCGACGCGAAAAAAGCGGCGCTCGTATTGCCCCCTTGCGGTCAACCCAATTACTACTGCACGCGGAGGCAACGATAAAAACCGCTGGCCCCTGTCTCACAGTCCAACTATTATTTAGTGGCGTTTTATAAGACGATATGAGGACGCGCCATATCCAGTACGGTCGCGGTGATGTCACCCAATCAGCGGGGCCCGCAGAGTCGTTGTCCCTCGATCATTCGGTCGCTGCTCCAGTCGCCTCGTGACTTGCGAGCGGGATAGGTCGCCTCAAGTGGTAGTTGTCGCCTGAAGAGTATACTCCTGCGACGTAGTACGATGTGGTGCACAACTGCAGGTCAAATGGTGCCCCGTTTCATGTCAATGATTTATGAACTGTAATCCGCCAATTCTGTATTTGGTTTGTTTCAAATCTTTGAACCTTTCTAACGGACTAAATCAAAACCTATCACTTGAAATATTCCAATTTTAGAACTACCGAATCTTTAATCAAGATAACAAAATTGTAAAACTAAAATATTTGTGATATTTGTGTTTTTTTCTTTCACATGACGATACGTTATAAATATTTGTATTACCAGAAAAATCCGAAATATTTCAAGAGGGTTTCTCACTATTTTTGTTTGTCAGTAAATTAGTTTAATGAATGTTTCACTTTTAAAACGTCTTTCCATTTCGATATATTTTATGCGTCCGCGCTCCCAACAGTGGAGAGCTTAAGCTCTTCCTTCCAGAAGTCAACGATTCGTATTCAATAATATAGTTTTTACTGATTTTCTTTACTATCGTAAGTCATTCCATATATAAACTGTTAAATTTGTAAATAGTATCTATAAGTCAACAAATCAAAACAGATTTTATTTTCATCATAAATGAAAAATTCTTAATTAGAAAACATGAAGTCAGCTAGACACTATACCTTCAGGCCCCCACCCTCTCGAGAAAAATACTTTGTGCGCCTCTGATTTTATTGCTTTATCCAAATTCATTATATATGACTTGCGTTTCATGTAAGACACAAGCGTCTTCAAAGCATATATTTACAAGAAGGTTTTCTCCTTACTCGGAGTTTTCTTAATTTATATATTTGTCCCCGATTCGAGATTTGAGAGAGCAAATGTATGCCACATTTTTACGATTCCGATTCAATTTGCGAGAAAAATTTGGATTCGTCACACCTACAGTAGTTACTGTGAAGGACACCATGCAATGCAATTGAAAATAATGCTAATAAAATCAGCTACTCCAAACGTATGATTTCCTTGCTTGAATAGTCATACATGTAATACAGACAACCAACATAGTATTATTATAAGGAGGTCTTCGTATGAAATATATCAAGTGTGTTCTATCGAGAGTGTACCTAGGCGGCCTTCATTCCAGAGACTCCGTTTTATCACCACGGAACACAAGTAATATTTTCTGAGTGGACTACCCTCAATACTCGAAGCTCGATTCTTTAGACTGAAAGTATTGACATCAATAAAAAAATATTTCAATAAAATGCCAGCGAAACCAAACAGGAAAGTGGGGATTTTCGTATTATTACACTACGTAGCACTGAACTTAAAAAACGTGTTCAATTATGTCAGCGAATTCTAATGTTCGATTACAACAAGCAAGAAGGCGAACATGTTCGAAACCATGTGTAATACTGACATCAATTCCAAATTCTTAACAGCTGTACCAATTTAACATAATTCGACTATACATCAATTGCAGCAATCGCGTTGGAGTTGCTGACTGCACAATTCCAGAACCACAGAAGTAAAAAAGACGAAAACATGACAATTGGCGCCAAAATGGACGTGTGGAACTCGCGCACACAGCGCGAACACACTAACAATCCATCAACCCCTCCCTCCTCCTCCACCTCCTCAACAACAGACGATCGCCACATAAACGACGGTAATGCAGCCATCCACCACAAAAACAAATCACAAACCACCTTGCCCGAGTATTTTCTGATGCTCGTTCTCAACAACAATCCAAACACAATGGACATGGTTTACTACAAATTTACCTCAAGAACGGGAGTGGTTGGTTCCCGAAATCGTCCGCAGTTTCGTGTGAGTGACAGACTGCACCATTGATATCATTTTTTCAAAGCTCTGTTGTAGTTGCAGACCCGCACGCGTCTTCTTAAGTCGAAGCCAAGGCCAGGTCTGAAGGCGGCTGGCTTCAAACGGGGAAATCGTTGACAGTAATGCAAATTTATAGCTGTGAACGGAGAGAGTGGATGCGCGGCGACCCGACTGAGGACCGAGGGCAGAGGACAGGCGCTTGCTGGGCGCCTCGACACGATACGTGGTCGACGCCGACGAACAAAAACAGATGAACGTGTATTTTTACAATTTGGTGGCGATGTGCCGGTCATAATTTATCGTCGGAGGACTCGTGGAAGATGTTCGCACTCTTGGGTTGAACTGCGTACGTGGGATGCTGGCACGAGAATTAGTGAAGTTGGCTCTACCGAGTTTCGTCAAACAATTTAGAAATACGAGATGTAAGTAAAATAGTTCACCAAGTTTTAAATGGAAGAACAGTTTTTTTCAAAACTAGTAGTGGAAAGTAGTAAACTCAATGGGAATTGAAGGGGAATTATTCTTCATTAATTGCTGCCAATATTTTGACAGTAACATTGAAAGCTGCCAAGTGTGAGATTACATAAAACATTGCCAAAAACATAATTATTAGAGGTGCAAATAAATTGACAAAATGAAAAACATTATTCCTTAATATTTGCGATTATGCCTTACATCGTATAATTTATAATATATTAAGTTATAAATATTTATTAATTAATTTATTAATTATAATTTATTATAATATATTTATTAATTAATTATACATTAATTAAGTATATATTAAGCTAGTGGTGTCACAAAAGCGCATACTTGTTCGATCGTAGAAGAAATTAAAGAATAGATAACATCTGGTAATAAAGCATACTTCGCTCAGAAGCTAGCTGATACCTAAGATAATAAGTTTAAGACCCTGCATGATAGTAATACGGTGTGTTGTTACACAAGCAGCAGCAGCAATGTAGATGTTCAGATAAATTGACATTAAAGGCTAATGATTTTTGTGAGGAAAATTTTAGATGGATCTTGGTCCACATAAACTATCAAAAAGGTGTTCGAATAATAAAATATTTGAAGCTATACATTCTAATTAAACACAAAAATATTGTTAACCATATTAGAGTTCTACGATTAAGCTGGTTAATGCATGTTTATAGAATAAAAAAATGATAGGTTGGTAAGAATTCCGAAGTGGGTACTCTAGAAATCAGGATAAAGGGAAAGCAAACAACAAGATCGAAGGATAATATATCAAATGGCCTTAAGACACTGAAGACCTGAACAACCCAAAATAATGGAACACTTTAGTTGGACAGGCCACAATAATTATCATGTAATGTTGTTCAGGCTTACTAAAAAGACGAATATATATTATGCTTTAAAAATTAGGTGTTTCGCTTATGCGATAGTTTATCGACAAGTACGTTTACTGACAAAAGAACAAAAGTTGTTTGTTGAAATTATCTATCATCAGTTAGTTTTCGATAGAACTTTCAATCGAGAGTGAAAAATATACTACATGCAGACAGTAAAATAAAAAATCGAAAGAACAAAAAGGAAAAGGAAATGTCCTATCAGACTTTCGTGATGGACAGCTGTAGATTTGCCGTCTCTTTCTCCAAGTTTGTTGCGGCTTCTCAAAACAACTGCAATTTGATCGCTCGCCTCCAGCTCTGACTGTCTGTCAGAATCAGATGTTCAGATGTTTTTTCAAACCTTCTGAGAATGAGTTTGTGAATGAAAAGTGTAATTCTGGGACTATTTCAGCATAGTTTGTGGAGTAATCTTGACTAACATTTATATGCTACAAAGTAGTTCGGATTATTTTGAAGTCTACTTCCATGCAATAGTTTATTATTTACGCATAACTATGCCCGTTTTTCAAGTTTCAATGATAAACTGGTAGACTAAATGGTAAATATCAATAAATATCAAATATGAGTAGTTTTGCGCGAATGTATTCAATGTACTCAATTTTTTAACATTTTATTTTCTAAAACGGACTCGAATTGTTTTCTTTAATTTTTTCCATGAATGTAGGAAAGAATGGTTAAGAGAATATTGCTGGTCCCATTTTCGACGAGCTCTGTATTTTCAATTAATTGATAGATTACAGTTTCTGAGCGCTTCAAGTGATATTTTCATTAGTCCCGTAAGTTTAAGACATGCTTTCGTCATGAGAGATAGTTGTGAATTTCCCGTGCTGGATGATGAGAACCAGCGTCGACCTACACTTCAACTTGCGGGATTTTCCCAACCAGGTATCTCCCACCAGCGGTCACCACCCCAGCCGGAACAAGCTCTAAGCCTTCGACTGGTCTTCCTTCATGTGGTAATGTACTGCAAGTAAGAGTATGCAAGGGGACGAGGATATGACAAAAAAAAAGGAAGGAAAGATCGTGCGCAGTCCGTAGCCCGTTTGTTAGAGCACGTCTTGGGCCGTTAGGGCACGTCACCTGGTAGTGAATAAAAAACACGGAAAAGTACCGATCCGAGTAGCCGACCGTTAGAATTCACCTTCAGAGGCTGAATTCGATCTAGCTATGTGGCTAGTGTCGAAAATCCTGTTATCGTCGGGACACTCAAACTCTAGGACATCCTGGTCAGAGTCACTGTAGTGACATCAGTTCAGTGTTTCTTGACCTGATGAGACCCATATGCTTTTTTTTAATGCAAATGTATGTTGAAATTGCGTGCTGACAAGCTTCAAGACATTAGACACAACAAATCGGCTGAGCATTTCCTCATTTTCATTTTTTCAATCATGTAATGTATATTTTTCTGTCACGTGTTTGTACATTTCTTCTTTTTCAATCTTTGCATGAAAATCACGGAGAATGATTTCAAGATCGCTTTTAGATTTAGCCAATTGTTCTTTCTAGACTTTCATAGAACCGTACTTTTTCTTCTCTATTAAGTTCATTAGTAGGTACACACTATGTATCAATTATTACTAAATGTAGCTTTTAATCGTAACTTACATCACTTTCGTCCATTAGGTTGAAGTTTAAAACATAATTTTAAAACAACACATTATTTTTAATTACAAAGCTGTGTCCTGTTTTATTTTTGGTATCGTAGTAGTATAATACGAAATTATCCTTTTTAAGGAATCCATTACCACTCCATCTTGACTATTTCTAATCGTGTCTATTTAATGTTCCACAAGACCTGTAGCTTACCAGGCTGCAGGTTCCGATATTCGATAATCCGATTCATTACTTTCATTATACTGCTTGATTCATTTATTTGACCTCCTCAGAGGCTGTTAGCTGAACGTTTTAGCGTTATACTGGTAGATATAATAATATAACTTTTGGTTATAGATAATTGCATCCAAAATAATTATGAATTAGAAGATTGAGATAAATGAGCACTTTAAAAGGAAGAAATTAAAGCAAGAGAAAATTCATCCCTAAGGATGTTCTTTAAGAATTGCGAAAATGAGTGTAATGAATAATTCCGCACGAACTTTGTCAAGCAAATGACATCTACTCAAATTGTCAAACGCACTTGAAAATTCTTTCCGCGGCTGCCCACATCCCACCCGGCGTTGAACTGCGGAAAATGTCGGAGAGGTCCCGAGATTGAAGAGCACGCCATGTGTGCACGCAAGATTTCAATTGCGCTCATCCTCCGGGACGTGAAAAAACGCGCTCGGAGTTTAGTAGTATTAAGGTGGTCTAAAGTGCTCTGGTTGCTTTCATCCTTTCCGCATAAACTTTTTCAACTGATGAGCTCCTACGTTGGTCCTAAAGAAGATGAAATTTTATTTATAATTGAGAAAGACTGTAATATTACATAACTGTCAATGTGACGTCGATTTACTCTTTATCCAATTCGTTTGGTGATGTATATTTTTATTCACTTTGTTTAATGTTTGTGAGAAACGTCTATGAAAGAATATATGAAGGGTTACTGAGGTTATTGTGACGGGTATTTTTGGTTTTCAAAAAGCACATTTGTAAGCGAATTACACAGGCACACAAAATAAAAAAGGCCTAAAGACTTGACATGTTTCTCTACGTAAGGCAACGTGCTGAATCCGAAACTGAAGCCAGAATTCCTTTTTTTTTCATCGTGAAAAACCACCATGAATTTGTAGATGTACATTTGATGTTTTTGCGATAAAAAACTTGAGGGTGATGGCGCAATTCTGGCTTCAAATTCGGATTCAGCGCGTCAATATACATAAAGAAACACCTGTCAAGTCATTGGGTCTAACAACAAACCCCGAAAACAAAAAAAAAAATACAATGTCACGATGAATTTTTGTTGTTTAAAGAATATGAGGGTGATGGCGAAATTCTGGCTTCGGATTCCGATTCAGTGCGTTGCAATGCGTAGAAAACATGTGTCTAGTTTTGGGTCTGTAAACTTTTTTTTGTGTCTGCGTATTCAGTATTCACTAGTTGTTTATGAGTTACTAAGAGAGAAAACAATGCAAATAAGGTTATTAACAAAAACAAGGAATTAAACTTATGAACCTATTTTAAAAAATCCATTTAAATCTATTTAAATCTATTTACTCTCCTTTTATTGACAGTTACCTTCGGTGTTAACATAATTAATGAACAGTCAAGGGATAACACAACGCGCACACTTATGTCCTTGAATATTTACTTATTTCAAGATCATGTTTATCCTTCATTTTGTTGGCTTGCCACTGTGATAGATTAACATTTCATTTACTGAGAAACACGAATATATATATATGAGTAGGGCGAGGATATGTGAGTGAAGTTTTTCACTAGACATTTTTAAATATTTGAGAAACTGGATATATTTTTGACATGTTTTTGTCGTTTTTTGTAATGACTATATAGTTTTTAAATGTAAATCCCAATTGGTAGCTTAACACACTTTGATTGAGTTAAAAGAAAGTATATCAATTCTAATAAATTAAATTTCGAAATTTGTAAAGTTACAAAAACATCGAAGATTTCGACTTGGGTTCTAGAATATTTAAATTCTTTCAACAATTTAAACCTACACCGAGGTGATAACGCTCTATACGTGCTATACGTGACGGGACTCCGGCTAGTGTCGTGCCACGCGCGTAACGTCTGCAAAGTTCAGGGGCTGGCAGAAGCGCTTATTTATACGCAGGGCCTCGGGTGAGACGGCGATGGAGGTGGCAATGATGGGAGTTGTTGCGGCGGCGAGAGGGGGGCAAGGGCCGAGGCGGGGTGACAAGGGCGGGAGTGCGGGGAGGGGGGGCACAGGCGTGGACAGAGGCGAGGGCCGTGGCGGGGAGATTAGTAGGGGCGAGAGCTGAGGGAGTGGCGAGGTAGGAAGTAGGAGTGGGCGCAGGGGCGGCGGCGGAGGCGGTGGTGGCGGTGGCGGAGGCACGCCGCGTCCGTCTACACCTGCAGGTCAATGGCAAGCGGTGCGGGGCGCTGGCATTTGCGCGGGCGGGCGCCACGTGATCGGTCGGTGATGAGGTAGGCGGACACCCTGCCACAAGACGAACTCACTCGCTGTCAAGCACGAGGCAGACAGGACGGACATTGTAATAATAATTTTTATATGCTTATGGTAGCCAGGCTGCCAGATGGTATCTATAATTTTAAATATGAAATGTCTAAAGACAATAAATATACCAAAATATCGAATCGAAACTTATTAAAAATGTTCAGTCACATTATTAAAATTAAAGAGAGTTAATGTACAATTTACAATATACAATGTTCATTTGTTTATATTTGTGTACTGTAAATAAATTCAAACATAGTAGGGTAAATTAATAAGAATCTGCATTCTATGTTTATATCTCATTACAACAATACAAAATTCACAATGTGATCTTTGATATCCATTAGCATCATGCCCTTCAATGAACTTCGTTCATCATAACTCAAGCTTTCCGATACCCTCAGAAAAAATAATTTTTGATTGAGCAGTAATCAAGTATGCACCGCGTCCTCGTCTGTTTGCCGAAGACAGTTTTCGGCCACTTAAAACATCATTGAATCGACCATACGGATGGAAATTAGACATTTACGTCCATTCTCTGTGAAGATATTCATTGGTTTGCTCTCTTCATCCATTACTCAACAGTCAGTTTTGTTCGAGAAACGAGTTTCAATTGACAAAATAGATTTGATATGGTTAATGCACAATTGGGTGGGGGGTGGATCCGGAGCCAGGTGGATTGGGATCCATCTGCACTCTTCGGGAGCGGCGGTACCCAAAACATACATCAGAATAAGGAAAGTGGGTTCTTCGGACCGAACTTTTACACACCATATCTATTAAGCAGCATCGTCCCGCACGCGTCACCCGTCAAACCCACATGCCCCACCCCTTCTGCCAAGAACCCCGCC
>BOPP01000001.1:20883283-20901084 GCA_017312745.1 Gryllus bimaculatus
ACCTTCATCAAATCATCACCGCCGCTGGCGCGCTTTACCTCCGCCTTCGCCACCTCCCCCGCCGCCGCGCGGCACCCACACCGAAGCGATCCCAACCTCTGCCCGGCTCTGCGCTGCGTATCCCGCGGCGATGACGTCACATCCGACGGGGCGTGCGCGCAGCACGTGGCGCGCGTAAATCACGTACCGACTTCGCTCCGCTCCGCTCCCAACCGCCACGCGGCGTCGGCCCGGCGAACAGCGCGCTACGATTCGCGAGGTGTGATCACCTCCACCATTGTGCAGCCTAGGCTCCATCGACTTTTCCTCGTATGCGGCCGAGCATCAGAGAAAGAAAGAAGAAAAACGAGTACTGAAAATCGTGGAACTTTTTCAATCAAAGAGAACAATAGTGGCCTGGAGCAATTTGTTCCGATTACCATTCTTGGCATTTCTTTACAGCTTCGTAATAACAGTAGAATCGAATGTAAATTAAGAATGCAACATTTGTATAATTCCTCTTTGCTACTGCTTTTTGAAAAGTGACGTTTCTGTATTAGATGTGCAGTCCTTTTGAATTGCAGCTTAGAATATAAAATGGAGACCGGGATGGATTGAAGTTAGAAATATTAAAGTGATGCGATTATACACATGCATGCTATGAAATTAGTGGTTTAATGCCTGGGAAGAACGAGTAATCATCGAAATTACAATTTCCACTATCGGATATTGGCGCATGTACTTTTCAGAATATATTTCAATGAAGAATCTAAGAAATCGAATTTGCATTTCCTCCAAATGATAAAAGCTTTAGAATTTATTATAAATAGAGAACATTAAGTTAGTGAAATTATATTGAAGATGGAATTAGCAGGGAATTTATAATGGAGTAAAGTTGATCTAATTCTCTTACAATATTGAATCTCTTCAAAACTGTCTGAATGCAAACCGAAAATACGCGTCTGTATCTCTTTTCTTATCCTTGAAAAACAATAAAAGAAACAAAATCTAATTTCTATTCTCAACGAAAACCGACTAAATACGCGATTACTTCAGTAATCTTACTTCTCCTTGAATGATCCTGATGCTAGTTAAAGAATTTAGCATTGCCTGAATACTGCTTAGTGAAAAACCACGTAAATTTAGATTATTTTCTCCTGCCCTACTTTTTCGTACCTCGATTTACCTTCTTGATGAAGTTTGGCAAATCTTTCGGAATTCGAAGGGCACTGCCCGTTGATCAAACGCAAAGCTAATGAATTCACTTCCAATTACAAAGGAACCACTTCGACAACTCACTGGCAATCGTACTCCAAACACTAGTTGGCACACACAGAATTAAAATAAAACTTAAAACAACTTGAAAGAAATGTTTACATGCGTTACAAGCCAAGAAACATACTCAATATATTACTATATTCAGTATATCTATCTATCCACATTTCATTCCATTTAAAGTGTATAAAAATATACTAACAAAAAGGGTAGTTTGACAAGATGATTTTTTCATAGTGTTGCAAATAGCAAAGCACTTTCGTGAAAATGGTTTAAATATAATCTTCCACACCAGAAATTGTATGTTTCATACCCATACGTTTCGGAAAATTCATTCTTCCTCTAGTGGCTAACAATTCAAAATTAGTTTTTGAATAATAAATACGAATAACGCATACAATAAATAATACTTTAATATAACATATTTCAATAAACTCACGCACTTAAAAGTGGCAATTGGAGGATGCGTAGCGTACATTACTCATAATTGTAGCTCCGGGCGATAGAGTGAATTGTACGAAACATGTATGACGTCGTGTCAGCATTAATTAATTTCAGTTGCACAATATTGTATGTCATTCTTTAAAGATATACAAGTATTTTGAGATTTCACCGAAATTTCGATAAACCTCTACTGACACGAAAATAATCAGTAAAACACCTGCAATTGACTCCACATTCACAATTATCTTTGCAAATACAACTTCTTAAAACACCAATTCACTTGGTTTTTGTACAAAACGCGACAGCGTCTAGTGACGGTGTGACACTGCAGTTTTTAAACGAGACATCGTCCCACGAAAACAAGCCCGTCCATTAAGCAAACACAGCAATTCTCAGCGGCTCATGCATCCTGATGTAACACCCTTCTCCCCAAGCCGCATCCATCGCCTTTTAACTCCGCGCGTGGATGGCGCGGCAGACGAGGGCGCGGGCCCAACCCACAGAGTCATTTCGCTCGTTGCTCTTTGTCCTTGCGTCTGTGCGTTAGGCTGCAGCGGCAGGGGCCACCGGGGAGATGGTGGCGGTGGTGGGGGCAGTGGGGGAGGCGCCTGATGCAGCTGTTGTCGCGGGACGACGGCGAGGCGGGATGGATTCGGGTGAGGTGGCGACAGAGGGGGTGGGGTGGCGGTAGCGGCGGGCGCGGTGGTTGCGAGCAATGGTGACGGCTGTGCGGGTAGCAGGAGAAGGGAGAATGATAAGATGGGGGAGGCAGGGGCTGCGATGGACTCCCGACCTCTCCCCTGCTGCCCTCACTTACTCGCTAAATGTGGGCAACTAGTCCCAGACTTTGGTAGTATTCGTAGTACACTCGCTTGACCTGAGAGCGTGGGGTTCGAAGAAGCACCAGGGCAATTAGTAATGGAGAGCTGTAAACTCCCTTACTGAGGGACTTTATTGCTTCTAATGGAAAATACATACACAAGATGCTTTAGTAAATATTACATCAACTCTCTTATTAAATTGTCTCCCAAACACACAACATTTTTATCTAACATTTGAAACTCTCAGCATTTAAAATATTTGGTTTAGCGGTGAGTTGTCTTTGGCATTTAAAATGATATAACTATAGTTTATAATAAATGATAATTATACGATATTTGTGACAATGATAACGCGAATAATAGTTTCGTTTAAAATACTTGCTAATTAACATACAAATTACCCGTATCATTTATGTAGAAATAGCAAAGAATTAATATATGTGATTAGCAAGTTTCAATGGAGGTTTAAAGAGCTATAATGAACATTTAAAACAAATTAATGTATTATGGTTATAATACTGTATTCTTCAATACCAAACAGTTCCGAAGGAAAATGTTTTAATTTGTCTCAAGGCGAACAAAGAGAACACGATACAGTAATTTACGAGTGAACTTAAGGTCAAATAATATATGTAAAAATATATAATGTTCAATGAGAAGTTGTGTTCAAAAATGTCTAAACATAAACGATCTTCATAACGTGCAAGAGGTCGAAAAATTTTAAGTCGAGGACAGCTCAGGAAAACTTAGGATCAACAAATGGATTACTCACCCTCTACCAAGAAACGTCCTTTGGTGAACCATGAGCAAAACTGCTTTATTTGGAGGGCATGATGCATGACACTCATTGATAGTTGTCAGTTGAACTAATTATAGTATATTGAATATAAGAAAGCAGATCGAGGAACTAAAGCATATTTCTGGTTATACGCTCTACAGTTAGGTTAAATATAGTTACATCTCCTCAAACAGGAACTCTGCAAATTCATATTCCTTTTTCAGAATTTAAGGTCAAGCAATGTCTCTCCAAATAAACCATGGACGACATTTGTTTTGTATGTAATTTTCGAGAACTGCAGAGTAAATTTTCAGTGTTTGCATTTTCGTAGTAACTATAAATGAAAAAGAACCACTCTGCCAAACAGACTAGACAGAACACGCTCGTAGAAATGCGACGAAAAATATGTGTTCAATTCTTTAATTCCAACCGTATCACTTTTATTTGTTACGAACGTATATAGTATTAATATGTTTAACCCATTATTCACTACTTTCAATTTAGAAGTATGCATATGCACGTATCATTGAATTCTCATTGTAATGTAAAGTAACAAATATCAATTGAAATACAATTTATGTATTTCATTTTTCTGCATTAAAAAGTAATACCGTCATAGATGACCTAAGAATGTATTGTCGATAATTTCAAACTGATGAGTTTGAAGTGCTTGTATTCAAATGTTTCTAACGCAAGTAAATAATTTTATTATTGCAATGCGCCATTTTGAAGGCTAAGTGAGTGTTCTCTGGAATTGGAAGATGCATACAAGCCAAACTCGCATAGTGTAATTAAATAAATAAATGACAAAATTAATTTCATTATTTGTAACATCAGGTAAGGCCTTCCATATACTCTTGTCACATTTTCAAGAAGAGACAGTTTCAAATTAATGAACGTTAGATTTATTGCTGAATTTATTATTCACAAACGTATTATATAAATTACGTAGTTCATCATAACACATGTTTCAGAGATTACAAGATGTATGGGTAATTGCATAATTTCCTCTGGAGGAGAACTAGTCAGCCTCCAATTACAACAAGAAATTCACGTTCCAGGAGTTTTCCAGCGGCCCCTCATCTCGCCAAACGAGGCCAGAAAGGAAATTGGCGGTACGTGTACTGCAAATGGAAGTCATGGGAAAGAAACTTTAGAGCGCTAGCCTCGCAGCGTTTGCCCGTACACTGTGAACCACTTGACGAACTACAAAGCCCTTTATCGCGCCGCATCTGGGAAAACGCCTCTTCTCCGAAGGGGGAGGCCCTCCGACGCAGGGCGAGAGCGGGCGGGCCCAACCTCGATCCTGAAGATATGCAGCGGGACGTTGCGCAATGGTGACGGCACTTCCGGTGGCTCGTTTCCGTTCGGAAGTCCCTGCTGCACTTGCTGCACCGCCTTCGCCCGCCTCGCTCGTGAGGGGCGGCCAGAGTTGGCAGCGGTTAAGCAAAGACGACTCTTCTTTCCGACTCACAGCATTTTGATTAATTTACGTTTTGGACAAGCACGCTCTCATACGGAGCACATGCAGTAGCAAACGCTATCACGCTCAAAAAGTATTAACCAAATTTAAATTATTGAGAGATAGAGTTCTGTATACCAGTGGACTCAAGAAAATGTATATTTAATAACTGGATTCTTGGCCAGAGCACACTCAATGCCTGAGCCTTCGAGTTTTTTCAGCTCCTCTCCTTTAATTACGCCTCACTAAATAAATCACGCCGTCAACAAATTAATCTATACCATGGCGTCTCAATTTTTGTTTTCAAGTACATTTATATCCAAATATCACCAATGAAGCAAATGGAATTCCAGCTCAAAAGATCAACAAATTACGTAACATTTTAATACAATTGTAATATTTTATATTAAATTGTAAATTTTGTCTTGTTTCTTGAAATACTAATTTGATAATTATTGCGCTGCATAATTCAGTGATTAAGTCTCAATCTAATATCGTTCTAATATTAGGTGTAAGGAAGTAGCGACATAGGAAAGGAAGAGAAAACAATTTTTTTTGTATTTTGATAGACACGATGGTCATCTTTAGCTCCTCTAGAGACATCTAGGGAATAAGTCATTGAAAACAAATTCATAAATTCAAGCTTTATAAACGTATTCAATCATACTGATTTTTTTCTCTAGGGCTTTTATCTAGCGGAGAGACGGTTACCCTTTGCGTCCTGATGGGGCGCATATTCGACCGTACACAAGACACCAACACACTTGCGGTTTCCTCTTTTGTGGGGTCAGCAGAACGCGAGGCCCTCCGCAATTTCTTGTACTTCCCAGTCTTTTGAGTGACCTGAGAGTTTAACCAAGTTCTTACCTAAATTTTGCGGAACAAATCCCAGAGCTCCGATAACCATCGGAATGACCTGTGCTTTTACGCTTCATATTCGGGTGATCTCTATTTCCAAACTTGTTTTAAGACGTTCCTCTGCCTCCTTAGTCACAATCGTGCAATCAATTTCTTGGTTGTACAATTTGGTACACAGACCAACAGACGTCACTGATTTTGGTGAGTACTTGTACCACTTGAAGCATGTGTTTGGAACTTTGAGGGCGGTACAGATCTGCCAATGGGGGTAATTACCCTGCCGTGTCTTTTCAATTATTACGTGTTTGCTAGAATTGGACAAGGTGAGATAATATAATCAATGGTTTCTACTTGTTCCTGGCAAATGCAGCATTTATCATCTTTAACATCTTCATCATCATCATCATCATCAACAACAACATTATTATTGTTGTTGTTATTATTACTATTACTATTATTACTATTTAATTATTCATGTTGTCATATTTACAAAACTACTTATTAAATAAGGACAGGAGGAATTGTGGGTAACGAGAAGCAAGGGAAGAAATTATTACACAGAGTCATTCCTGTCCACTGTGTGGAGCGAGTGATGTGTTATTCATCGCGTCGGTTTACTGGTGAGAAACTGAACATTTTGTTAGGTAACCTAATCAATTTAAAAAATTCACATTATTAAATTTGAAACTACTTTGAAAATTATTTAAACAGTATTATTTAAAGGATACTCAACAGTAAGCTAATGTATAAGAATCACTTTCTGCTGGTTTGCGTATGCCATACGTTATACACTGAAATAAGGCAGTACAATAACATTTAGTATGAAAATATTAAGTTCGTCTTTCAACTAATAATGTAGGTAACACATTGCGAATCACTACTTATTGGTATCAGAATATGTCATAATTCGACACATAAAGGCAAAATAATGAGTTTGAGGGCAAACGATTTTCATTGCTGTCAACTCGACTAATGAGACGTAACATGTACGAAGACAAATGACTTAATTCAATGTTTGTAAATTGCTCTTAATTTTGCTTCCTTATTTTCAATTATTTTAGAATTCTACGCCTCCAAAGTCATATACCCGAAGCCCATTCTTACAAACATCATGTTTGTGTGAACTTGCTAAAACATCGATGCAAAAAGATCGGCTGATCGCCGAGAGCACTTCGCGGAGTCATAGCCCACTTCCACAACCACGTGCAACCGTTGGGGATCCTGCGAAGAGCGCCTGAACGTCTCGATCAACAGCCGTCTCCTGTCAACCTGTTTACCTCTCCCGCCCGGCGCGGCGCGGTGCGGCGCCCCGCCCCCTCGCATCGTCGCCTCCCGTCAGCGCTAGGCGCGCCACGTGCTTTCTCACGTGCGAGAGCACAAAGTCTGCGCGCCGCGCCTCCGGCGACAGATCGGCGCGCAAATGTAGGCCATGACGCGAACTAGACGTACAAACATGCCCGCGCGTCGTCACCCTTGAACCAAAAGAGATTTTGCACGTCCTGAAGCACAATGTCACGTTCGATACGAATCGATGTTGCAGCCTCTGCGCACTCGCGAACTCCAACGTAACGTAACGTTACAGTCAGGAAATCTCTACTCCATCGTAATTAGCTAGTGTAGTCAAATCGTGAAACTTGTTAAGTCGTGTGATCATAATAAATGAAATTGAAAAAAAATAATTTGTACTCAACTGTGCGGCTAACTAATTCCCATGATGCATCATTATGTTAGTGGATCTGATATGCATTTTTACTAATAATTTGTGTATATAATTGTATATAAACAGATCAGAAACTGGAAAGGGGGCAGCTCTAGTCGAACAAATTCAAATTAAAGGTTGTTAAATTAAGGGAATTGCAGTGAAAGTGCACAACTACTTCCATTTATAATAAAAATTTTGGCAAGAAAAGGCATTTTACACTTGTCACAATTCAGGTCATATAGTGTAAAATATTATACAAGATTTTACACTAGACTGCAAAAATACCATGGAATATAGCAACCCCATACCTTCAACTACGTGGGCTTGCTACGTCTTGTTTGTTAAGGACCAGTCAACCAGCGTCACGAGCTGATTGCCATTAAAACACTCGCTTCGCCAGACGACTCTTAAATCTGCCCATTTTTCTCCGTAAAGCAATGATACATGCCTGAAAACTTAGAAAACATAAGCTGTAGCAGCAAGTAGTACAATTGCCTTTTGTCATAAAGATATTCTTTTCTCAAAAAGAAACGACACTCATGACTAGAATAAGACCACTGGCAACACTAGCAAAACGGCGGAATACGAAACGAATCTCCGGAACTTCGCGCAGGCAATGTTTTGAATGCCTTGCCAATAGCCGTATGCCTAGCAGCACACCTTGCCGCCCGCACAGTTTGCTATTTCTGCACGGAGCAGTGACACACCCATAAACAACTGGAAAAATACAAGGGTGCAAGAAGTAATTTTTCTAAGAAGACATCACTCTTCCCTGAAAACAGACGTTTATTACAATTTGCAAATGAATATTCAAGAGCACTCAAATTTGAAATACTAGTCCAACTTCCAATAACGCATTTGGTCAGGAAAGACCGTACGAATTTTTATTTTGCAAATTCAAGCATTAAAACCGAAACGTTTGCCAATTCGCATGATCACCTGGACCATCAAACGCTCCAGGACTCACTAGCCGTTGTCCAGTTGAACATAGCAAAGAAGACCACCGTAAATAACTTGGAAATGCAGAGGTAAACCAAGAAACTATAGCTTTTCCGACATGAGAAGCCAACACGTGTTTTTCAAGGAATGTCTTTCAAGACAATCTGATGGCAGAACATAAAATTGAAATAGTAGGTATACGTAAATGAAACAATCCGAGTACTACTCCAAAATTATCCTCAAATTTCCTGAATACAGTCTACTCACAAGAATTTATTAGTCCATGACAAACCTATGCTACTAACTATTACGAGAATTAAATCAAAACTCGTGACATTTTTAAACAACAAAAAACTGGCAAAATATACAAAAGGAGTAATCCTCTTGAAAAAGCTAGTATAATAGCGCGGAATCAAGCGACAATGCCTAGATTTAAAATCCAGTTACATTAAGAAGGATAGTAAATAAGCTAGTATCACAAAAAAACCTATTTGAAGATCTTAAATCATCAACTGCTACTGTCATTACTCCCGTGAGTGTAGTGCATATTAATAATGGGAAGTGGAGGTGAGCCTGGCTGTTTGGGCTTCCGACATCTGTGATAATGTAGTGCGTATCAGTGTAAGTAAGGGACGAGGATAGGACAAGGAAGAGTACGGAAATATTGCGCGCGAAAAGAGGCTCATTTCTTAGTCCATAGCTCTATTCCCACTTTGCCTGGCAGTGATCGCAGAAACCACAGAAAACTACCAATCTGGGCGGCCGGCGCTAGAATTCTCCTCCAATCAGTGCTTGAATCGTAAATCAATTACTGACAATGATGATGTACTATGTTACCGGGATCATCAATACCTGACAATCTACGGAAAGATAAATCAAGTATTTCTCCAGAAAGATACACCCAATTCAAACTTCAGCGAAAAACAACAAACAAAAACAAAACGCATCCCAACGAGTCCCAATTCTCGCGCTTATTGCAAGCAGCGCGCGTCCAGCGAAGCGATAGCCCAACAAGGAAACTCGAATTTCGCTCCTAATAGGCGTTGGCGCGCGTCCAAGCGCATGCCCACACACATCCATCAAGAAGACGCTCTCTCGCGACCGCCCGCCGGCCGCCCGCCCGCGACAACAAATCGGGAAGCCCGCCAGACGCTGGAGCACGCCTCTCGAAGCGACCGCAGCCGCTGACGTCACTCGGCGTGTGCGAAAACTTATGTATAGTTTTGAGTCCGGTGGCAAATTCCTATATCGTCCGTCTAGACAAACAAACCCCGCTTTCCTGTTTGCTCGACGTGACTACAAATATGATCGTTACCGTTCTAACAAATACCCCCAACAAGATATATTCATGACATATAAAATTCAAAATCGAATTTTCTAAACTTTTTTACTGATTCTCTTGAAAAAAAAACACGACTTTTAGTTGTGACGATCTTCTTGCAAAAAGACGATATGATGAAATCGTTCGAACATTCGAGATACGAGACTGTCCAGTGCCGATTTGAGCCTCTCGTATTGAACAGTGACCCGAAAGAATTCACAAAAGCTGTCGTTTACCACTTCAAGTTCACCGCATCTTGCAGTTAATTGAATACCATTCATAATCGCAGGTTTAACAAATCTGCTGGGAGCAGGCTTACGCACTCCGGTGTGCATGCTCCGGTTAGCCAGGATCCCGCATCCGGAAGAAAAGAGGGAGTTGGTGGGTTTTGTTTGTTCTGTTTTACTTGCGAGTTGTGACTTAATACTCGTGTTCAGTCCCATGGGTAGAACGGTCCGGGGGAAATTTGAATGTTCCCCCGAACAGGAATGGGCGCCTCCTTTATCCAAACATTAAGGAACGGCGGGGGATAGTAATGTTTATGAAAGTCCAAATAATTTCTTAAGTTGAGAGTTTCACAAATACGCCAAAAGTTATTTTTTTATAAAAATCCAAACAATATGGTGAGATATGTACAACCAAGCAATAAAATAAAAAGTGCTTGCAATGGAAATCTCCGCAACTACAATTCCTTGTCTGACATCGCTTTGCGATAATAACACCAGGAGAGGAGCAGTAATGTTAACTATAGAAATTCGTTTTCTTCATCCTGATGGTTTTTTTCAATATATCAGAATATTGTTATACACTTGCATACTTTTTTTACCGATTTTTAATTGTAAGGTATTCAATTGAGGTATTCAATGAATTCATTCCAAGTAGGACTACCCTTCTCGATATACGTGTTAATTTTACTTTGAGAGAATCTCTCTTCCCTCAGAATTTTTGTGTCTGCCAAATTTGGCACCAGATTCGTGTTTGTATTTACATTTAAAACTCTAAAAGTTTATGTTTATAAGAAAGTTTAGCAGGAAAGTAGATTATGTACAGAAATCGTCTGACACATGTGTCCCTTCATATAAAACTCTGTGATTATAATTATGTGGTACATTACGTTTTTAAGTTAAGGTGGCCATGAGGATTTGTTTGCTACAGTTCCCTACAACATTCATGTAAAGGTATTCGGATCTGTAAAATACTTCAATTACATTTTTTAGAAAATGTTCAACTCTTTGTTCACAGAGATAGTAAGTGTGTTGTCTCAGAATGGGTATACCTCCTTAATTTCATTATTTTTCGAGTTTAAATAGTGAACGACATTGAATAATGTTTTGGGGGCTTTAGGTTTACCGAATAGTGAATATGTAGAACGTATGTAATTTTTCTACTACTTCTCTTGCTTTGGTTTGTTCTGATCACACAGATTCACCAAAAATTATGTAAACATTCAAATCTGAAAATTTAGAAGATTCCACTCATTTAACATATTTCTCTCGCAGAGTATTGCACCCTCGAGTAAAACCAAATACGTGAAACCTGGCTGTATTACACCGCAGTAATACACCGCTCGTCGGTATTAATCTTCTAATACCTACACGAAAATAACGATATTTCGAAAAACGTATTGAAACAGTATTTCGATTTTTTTCACATCTTCTCTTCTTCAACATTCCAACATTTTTTAACACTTGGAGACGCTTCTCTGTGAGACCGCTCTGTCATTTGACAATGATAACGCCAGCGGCAGGGCGAGCGGTGAAGGAGGCTGCAGGATCGTGCGACCGAAAGCACGACGCGCTTTACGCAACGAGCGCGGATGCTGCTGTAGCCGCGGCCACCGAGAAGATGCTATCTCCTGCAAGAGCGGGCGCGGAAGACAACAAATAGGGATGACCGGCGAACGCTGGAGCACGACTCGCGGGGGCAATCGGTGACGTCACTTGCGGCGATAACGCACGCGCCTGCGGTAAAAAAGACGCCGATATGCGAGTTTTCTTTCAATGTAGAGGTGTTTTATATTAATATATTACAGTAGAATATATTATAAAATTGTACCGGTCTTCATGTATAAGATACTCATTATAATACACTCAAATCTGAACATAATTATAAATCCTCACTTGACACAGTCATTCATTTTATTAAACAGTGAATCATGTTCGATAAAGGCTTCATAAACTGTTTTCAGCACAAACTAGTGTCGAGAAAGTAAACATAGGGTGATACACCAATTTGTCATTTATTCATATATTGGACCGTATTTTGAAATATAATTCGGCATATCGAATCACCGGTATATTTTATTCAAAATCGCACCTGAGCAAGTATATTGCAAAAGTCAAAAATGTTTGTAACATTGGCCAGCAATTCGTGCAAAATTAGAAAACGCACAACACAGTCGATGTCGGCGGTGCGCAAATGCAGATGGTTCCATGGCAATTAGTCAAAAAAATAGCAAACAACGCGAAATTAATTAATCAAAAATAAAATGAATATTGTTGCCATTCTTAACACTTCGCTGGCTTCCGATGTTACTGGAATCAGTGACGTCACTGACGATCATAAGGCACACAGCCTGTGTCTGGAGATAAGAGTTGCATAAAACTGTCAATCCCATATATTCCCACAACAAACTACAAACATATTTTGACATCATCCAATACCTACGGCAAATTAACGAAAAAAATCACTTCTTAACGGGGGTAGTACGTTCGTCGGCGCAACCGCAACCGGTGATGTCAGTGGACGGCAGCGCAGATCGAACAGACAGCTGGGGGATCGAGTGACCGCCTTGCACTCGCCGCGCGCCGTATGCAACGCGCGTGGGCGCACCTGGCACGCCGCCACGACGGCCCATCTGCGCGGAGCGCCGCGCGAAGATCAAAACAACGGTCGCGACGCGAGCGCACGCCGACGACTAATAGCTCGTCGCTTTTAATCTGAAATATGGCACGCGCCCACGAGCGCAATTGTGGGATGGAAATAGCGCAAATGTGCACACGCGTGCGGCAGGCAAGCGGAGCGAAATAGATTACCAGGGCGTGGTTGTCGAGTGAGACTTCAGTACCATGTTTCTGAACTAGAGACACGAGGAGTAATTAATGCAATGATACGTGATTGTATGGAGGAAGTGCAATTAAAACCAATTCTTTAACTTCCCGATTCCTTAGCTAATCGTGTGATTCAGTCCAATTCATATATGCAGTCGTAAATTGGCAATGATCGGCCGTAAGAATGCAGACGTAATATTGGAACAATCCCAAAAGACTAAACAATCACTTCCTTATCACATGCGATCACTCATAAAAATGAACTTTCCCCTTCGCTTAGACGCACTCTCTCCGCTCTAACACCAAAAATTCACAGGCGGATACTTACATAGCTCCTGTACGATGACATCCTTCCCGAGTTTCGTCCGACGCCTCACAAACACACACTCACACGCGGGCGCCTCGCCTTGGAGGGCGTCTCCAACCACACCGCCAACAGTCCTCCTGTTCCTGCTTCAGCACCACCACCACCAACACAACGCACCACCGGAGCTCATCACGAGCCAGCCGACGCCCCGCCGAGGGCGCGAGTGCGGTCGCCGCGCGGTCGCGGCGCACCAACGAACAAACGAACGAACGCGGAGGAGTCGGAAGGCGACGACGACGACGGCACGGGCGGCGGCGGCGGCGTCCGGACTAGCAGAGCTTCGAGCGGCGAGCACCGCCGATTGCCTCAAGCCGGGTAGGAGCCGCGCTGCTCGCTGCTGCGGCGGCGGCGCGTTTGCGGAGCGGCGAGCGGGGCGCACTCGCGCGGCCAACGCCGCCCGCCGACCCCGCACCGCCGCACCGCCACGCCGCCGCGACACGCGCGCCGGCCGCCGCCTCTATTTCGAGCCCGCCCAGGGTTTCCGCGCCCGGAGCAGGAGAGCGGCGTGCGTGGCCGAGCGAGCGAGACGGCGAGCGGAGTCTTGCTCGCAGACGCCTCCCGCTGTTGGCGTCGCCGATTGCGTCCGCACGTCAGGGACCGAAGGTTCCTTGCAAACGGATTATACAACGCTGAAATAGGGAGATCACTGTAAGAAGGGTCCGCTTTGACAACTACTGCTCGGCCACCATAACTGCAGGATTTGTCCAAAATAATTTTGTGAGTGCGTTCGTTTACAGTTAGATCATGTATAAATGGTTTCACCATTATCCCTCGCAATGTCACCGCCCTGCGTGGCGTTCATTTGTTTCCCGACCTGTCAACCCGCGTCCCTTCTTCGAGTAACTCTTCTATAATGCGACCGCGTATCTGAATAAGTAAGTAAATATTAAAAGTATAATAAAAATATCCCCGAAAAACTTACTCTAATGTGACTAGTGTAGAGAGGGGAGTGTACATGACCCAGAGGGCGAGCAACGTCGCGTTGCCGATTTCACACTACGATGGAAAACAAAATCATGATGAAAGGCTAGTGAAACTATCTGATTCCAGTGATGTCATGTATGCATAGTATGTAAATAGAATATGTATAACACAAAAATAATAAAAAATCGCCGTAGTGCCTACTCGTAAGATCAGATTCAGGTTAACATATCATGCGGCTTGGAGTATGACGAAACCAAGGGGCTCTCTAACGATTGAGTACATTTACGTAAATGAATTTTAAAATAATCTATAAGTTTTGCAATTAAAAATTATATTGCATTTTTCTACATATTTTGGTACTAATATAATTTTTTGTTTAAAAATATTTAGTCTCCCTAATCTGGAGAAGTCCTAAGAACGTTTCTTTAATCCACCCCTGGTTACATAGTCGTACTGCGAGAGTTAATGGCGGTTCTAGCGGAGGCGGTGGCGAAGACACCAATGCTCAGATGCACACATTCCTGTAGCAATATTAGTGCATTTCTCTAGAATATGCTGTTAGTTGTACTATTAGAAGAGTTGCTTGTAGAATATACCCAATGCTGCCGCTTAGACCCCTCAAAGAAAAATAAATTGTTCAAGAAAATAGAGCAGTTCCCTGATGATAATCGTAGCATCTGCCTAGGAATAGAGCAATTCATTGATAAGTAATATCGTGACTGATTGTCCGGACAATCAGTCCTGTCCTGATTACACTAGTGAGAGTTGAAGATCCGCAGTTTAGTGGCCAGCTAACTAGCTTTCAAACTTTTTATATCGAGGTTCATATTCCTGTTCATTTAGGTGAAAATTGTTGAGAAAAAAGTTGGTTCGCGGCAGATTTTGCCATGGAAATCTAGATCTCCTGCAAGTCATTACACTATGAACCTGTTTTCGCTCTTATTACTCACCAAATCCAACAAAAACCATCATCATTGTCGTCATCGTCATCACCCTTCAACGTTAAAATCGTCATTGGGAGATCCGACAACGGACGCGTTGTAGTTACAGCTGCTAACGTTCCCATATTCCGGATTTCATATAAAAACAGCATAACCGATTACCTAATATTGGTTAGAGTAGGTAAATATCTAGGAAGATATACTGGAGAAAAAACAGACCAAAAATGCCATTTCATACAAGCCTAATTGGTACTCTTGATACGTATAACTAGAATACGATCTTTAGATGCCTATCGATCGAGAACAGTATTAATAACACGTATTAAGTAGAATTTTTTAATGTCCATAATTCTTTCTGAATTATTTTCATGCATTTTTGCACAGAAGAAAAAAATATTCTCTTAATTTTCCGACTAATAAACTCATTTCCGCTATTGAACATGATTTCTTAACACGAACATTAGTTTTCTAAATAACACGTCGACATAATAATGAGGCATATTTGAAACACACAATAACTCATTGTGTGCAAAATTGAAACTAAACACTCACTTAAACTTAAAAGTGAAATTGAGATTCGCTAGTAATGATTGTTTACATTAGTGTGAAACACTTGATAATAATCTTCTACGAAATCTTCACGCCAGTGGACGTTACGCTGCTTTTGTTCTTTCTTTCCTGTTCCGTTCTGTCAGAAACTCGCTATGAAAACGCTCTCGCGAGTCATATTTTGGCGGACAAGGGAATAAATAAACATGTCTAAGCATGTTCTCTTTTATAATACAGAAGATAACAAGAAAAATTGAAATTTTTAGCCTCTTCTTGTTGATAAGCGCCTGAAAGGTAGTTTCCCGAATTTCTAACGTAGTAACAAATTGAAATAAACCCCAGATGAAGTCTAGAACTAAATATGAAACAGAAAATCAGCAATGATAAAGTTTATTTCAGAATTATTTAATTTCGTTCAAAAAGAACAATATTAAAGTGAGTACATTTATGCATTTCTATACTAAAAGGCATTGATTTAAAATGAAAAGAAAAAAGATTTCATTAAAATCCGCCTCTAGTAATCACTAATCACAACTTTGCGCTATTAGTTCACTTATACTTCGAAAAAGTCTTTTATACTATTTTCTGAGCTAAAGAACGTACGTAATTTCTTCTACTAAAACAATGGTGGTTTATTCTAGATAGTTTTATTTTCAGGGTAGTATCGCTGTGCATAATTCTGCGTCTCTTCTGTGTTCTCATATTCACTCCAGAAACCCTTCGCAATGTACTCGTAATGTAAACGTACGTTTTAAAGAATACGCCAAATAATTTACACCTGCTTCGTAAAAATCTCATGAAAGGATTAGATTTTTCCCCTGAGCATTCCAATACAAATAAAATATTTTATCAGACAATGCTTATCTAATTTAGTGAAACCTACTTCATATGAAGGGAAGAAAATTGTCTTTTGTTTTTCATTCTTTTTGGAGCCCTGCTGTCGAAAGTGAATTTATTTTAACCAAACTTTATTTTGAAATAGTATATTTAAATATTTCCTTTTGATGTTAAATACGTACAGTAAACCCACATACCCACTAAAGCTTGGATGAACCAGAAACTTAAATAAAAAGCGAAATGTTGCCACATGTCGACTGTTAGAATCAAGTTACATATATCAGCAACAATAACACTAACTCTGATACTTGCACATCAGTATATTTGTAAACTAAAGACCTAGAAACATTTTCAATAATCTATATCAATAGTTGTAGGTGAATGTACAAAAAAAAGCTTAATTGTTGCTTCTGAGTGGATACGATTTTCGGACTTTTTTTACCATCCGTTTCTGGAAACACTTTTCAGCCTTGATACATAGCTACTGTGTGTGACATTCATAACTATGCGTCAATATTACTTATTTGTCTTACAAGTGGCTATGTGTGACCATTATGTGAGAGTCCGTTGATTGAGCACATTAGCGATAATAACTAACGAACACACATTGTCTTTTAGCCCCGTGTTTTATACGTTTTATATTATTCGATCGCCTTTTTATTATTTTGATACATTTTTCTAAGTGTATGCGGCTTGGGGAAATCCACTCTACACCTCCGCCACACATGTCCGGTGCACTTTCTAACGTTATATTGCACAGACATCATCAGACCTCTTTATTACTTCGGATATAAAAATGTGCCATTTTAACTACTCCAGAAACCTATATTATTCTGGATATAATAAAGAGCTAACACGCAAGTAAACAGCATGCAAATGATAAAATAAAATAAAACAAAACACCCATCATTCTCATGTTACAAAAGTTACCAACAATGTCTCATTTCATCGCATCTAAAGATAATGTTATTTTCTTTTATTTATATAATTTTTGTTGTATAACAATTATTTAATTAAACATCGGCCTCAGGTAGATCTGTTGGTCGGGTAATCTCCTCCTCAGAGTAAATTACAAAAATATTTAAGTTAATACATAAAGGATAGTTTTTGCATTGACTTGCGTATTATTATATAAGAGTAATCAGAAAGTAATATACGCTAGCATAAAATACATTAATGTTTTGTCATGCAACTTGGAAACCTGATGATGGGGCAAAACATGCACCTCGAAACGTTGCCTGATATGAAAAAAGGAAAGAATAAGCAGGGTTGAAACTTTTCTCTTTGATTGCCTGAAATAATAGGAACCGTTTCCGTTAATAATACTTAAATAAGATAACCACCCTCATCAGATTATTTAATAACGATTAATGTATTTCGTGATTCGTTTAACCGTACAACACATCCTGAATTTCTATAAGCATCCGCAGCAGCAGCAGCAGCAGCAGCGCCTTCCAAGCAGGGCGTTGCAAAAGCAGCTGCCGGCGCGCGGCGGTGCGTGCGGGAGGAAGCGTGGCAATGTTTGGGCGCGGGGGTGGCCGGCCGGCCTTGCAC
>BOPP01000001.1:20913111-20957213 GCA_017312745.1 Gryllus bimaculatus
GGCAAGGCGAGGCGAACGGGGCGAGCGGCGGCGGGCCGAGCGGGTCAGACAGCGCGTGGGCGCGGGGCGACGCCCTGGGCGCCGTGGGCGAGCGGGGCGAAAGAACCGGAGCGTCCGCGCGTTGCGTCGCCCACGTGCGCCGTCATCAGCGCCCAGACGACGCGCTTTGCAAACACAGCGCGCGAACGGTAGCATTTCTCGCGAGCCACTGTAAACACAGAGGGCTGCGGAGTTTCTCCAACCAGCCGGGTGAAATCAACGTGTCGGGCGCCACAAACAGCACACTTCATGTACGTATGTAGCGTTAAATACGATACTGAGTCGCAATGAAATGTATAAAATAATAATATTGATAACAATAATAATAATAATAATAATAATAAAGGTATATTGAAAAATGTACAATAGCGCAATTTCTTCAGACAATTAGACAAGCGTATTTTCTAATATTGTTATCCTAAGGGCTGATTATTATTTATAAATATTTACTTAGCGTAACATGATAAAATATTTCCAAGAGGAATGTGCCGTGTACAAGACAGAAGGAAACTAAGAAACCGAAACTGAAATCAGAGATATATTATTGCTAACTAAAATCAGCAGCTATTACACGAAATGAGCGAATCTCATAATTCATCTGTCATTCTTTTCGGCATAAGAAATTCATTTTTTATCCCGAATAGCGTTAATTATTCAATCACATTCTATTATACAGAAATATACATGAAATATGGTATATTACTTTTTATAAATACTCAATTGAACAACGTTGCATTGTTTAACATTCTTAAATAATACCTCAAACCCGTACTCTAGAATTCAAAAAATCCTCAAATATGTAATATTGAAAATTAATTGCATTTAAAAACGATTCGGCCGTTTTCTTTAGTTTTTAATCTTAATTCTCTTTTTATCAAACCACAACATTTGCCTTGGGAAATATTTTCCACCAGCGACTAGACATGAACAGTTCAAGAAAAAAATCGCCTCACCGAATTGCTGTTCTCATTTATTGACACGCGGGTTCCCGGGGCGAGAACCTGGTGCAGGGCTGAACGAGTGGGCTGCTTTAGGACCCTCCCCTCCCGTTCCGCATTCTTCCGCCGAGTGTTTCCGGCCGCGGGTCGGAGCTCCCAGACGCCGCGCCGCCGCGCTGCAGTCGCTGCCGTCGCTCCCGACGTCTCCACCGCGGCCGCCGGCGCAACTCAAATGTATTTACAGAATAAGCCTCCCTCCCTTCCGTCGCCTCTTCCCTCATTTCATCGACATTAGCCGCATGGCTAGGGCCTTTTCGCGCGGCCTGGCGAACAGCAATCGACTGCAATCTCGGTCTTCTCTGCACGCGAAGATGCACAAAAGCGAGCCATTGTTATAATATATGAAACGAGGATTGTAATTATTAGTAGAATTATTAATGTGTGGTAGTGAAAAAAGATGAGTTGTTCTATTAAGGGTGATGAGCTATTTTGTAAATTTAAGTTAGATCATGTAGCCATAATACTAAAAAAAGGAATTCTTTATTAATGAAGCTTAAATTCATCGCACTTGTCTGCCATATTAGTAGTTAGATAGAATAGGTAATTCTGAGTTAGAGTGTTCTGCTGGGGGAAGATTTTGATATCATTCTAAGGATCTATTTAGATTTATAGGAAATATAAGTTTTCGATTTGAGATTATTCTTTCTCATAAAATAAAAATTAGTATAATAATGCCAATTAATGAAATGGTTGAGCCTAATGAAGATAAAATATTTCATGATGTGTAAGTATCTGGATAGTCAGAATATCGTCGTGGTATTCCTGCTAATCCAAGAACATGTTGTGGAATATTCATCTTCAGCGCATGCGCAGTTCGAGTTACAGGTCACTTATGTGCATCTGCGCATGTGCAGATGATTGAGACTGCAGACGATTGCTGTACGCTATGTCGTGCTTAAACTCCCTAAAAGTCATGTGAAACTCGAACTGCGCACGTGCGGAAGATCGATAATGTTGTCGATTGCTGTAAAGCTTCGCCGTGCAAAAACTCGCTGTTGTCGCTTTCTTAAAAAAGGGGAATTGCTCAGGAGCAGGACATCAGGAAGCAAACATGTACTCTATTTCCTAACTAAGCTAAAACCTGCTCATCCTGATTTCTGAGACATACGCGTTTTGGTAATCCAAAGGAAAGGGTAGGAGGTCGTAGAAGTTCTGTATTATATTGCTATGTTTAATAGAAAAGAGATGTACTGGAATGAATTTTCAGTATTTGAGGCATTTCGTTTTCACAAGTAAATACATTAAAATGTAGCGACGTTTGTAAGAAATATGTAATAATGAGTAAAACGTAAAATAAAACTGGTTATAATTCATTCACAGTATCTAGCAAACTCGAACACTTACAGAACTCGTTACTTACTCGAACACGAACTTATACACGTTGAACGTATATAATTTGTTCCTGTCGAAATATGTATTTAGATCCCTACTTATTACCAACAATATTTGCGTTGTAACTGCTTTAATAGTAACAAATCTGATGACACACTCATCATTGTCACTTCAACAGCCAAGTACGTCTTCTCAACCTTTTAGATTCTTGCCCTGGTGTGTTATCAAGGCATCCCACTGCAACCTAGAGACCGCCACAGGCTTTCCTTTTAGTCCATTCTCTTCTATTTCCCCGCTTAATTTGCCTCCTCCACCTCCTAAAACGCCTCCGCCTCTTTCTTCTCCTCCCGCTCCTAACCCGCATTCTTCTCCTCCTCTTAATTCCTCTCCTCTTGTACCTAATCCAAATACAATCTAATCTAATCCACCTCCGTATCTGCCTCCTGATTCGCCTCCTCCGCCTAATCCGAATTATCATATTTCGCTTTAATCCACCGACATCCGCTTCTTTCGCCTCCTCTTCCTCCTCCGCTTCGGCCTTGCCTATCTTCTCCGCAGCCCTTGCCTCCTTCTCCTCCTCCTCCATGTTTTCCACTGTCAACCCACCCCCAGAGAGCGAGGGCGGCGGAGCTGGGGCGGGCGCAGAGAGCGCGTATTTTTAATGCGACGGAGGTCAGCGGCTGCGCGGGCGACGTGCCAACGCAGCCCCGTCTCTTCCGCCTCCGGTCGCGGCCGCCGCCGCCGCCGCCGCTGCAGCCTCCGTGGGCGCCGCGTTCAGCAACCTGCTGACGCTCTCGCCACCGCCGACGTCTCGGTCAGCAAAGTGTCTATGCCGACCATTCGCACCGCCAACCCCACTCGGAGCTATTTTTGAAACCATTTTTATGATCGCAATGGAGTTGCAGTGGTCGACCGAAGAGAGACCATCATCGTTCATGTTTTGGGGATTTACATGATTACCTTAGTCGTTGCCGTTGGTTCTGATCGCCGTTGCTGATGTTTCTGATATTCATAAGTTCATATTATCACGCCTAACCACAGTCAATGCTAACAGGTCATTGGTCCCTCTCGCTTTTCCACTAATCAACAGCATATGCCTTTCTTTCTTTCCCATTACCTCATCTTTTTATCATCACGTCCGTCTCCAGAGTGTGTTGTCGCTGTCTGTGCTGTCGCTAACCGTTCATTACTTCCCCTCGTAGATATTATCACGTCGTGGACACTGTCACTAGTTGGCTGTGGTATCCCCCACTTAAGGATAGGAACAGGATTTTCAAGTACAGTTTTTTACCTTTCAATAGATAATATTAATATAGAAAAAATGTTTCGATATCAAAGATATCTGAGAAGTCTTTGATTTAACTCCTTTCAACTTCCATCCATGTCCAATTGAGAAGAAACACTTTCAACCAAACATTACGCGTCTGCTGTATAAACATTCCAAACCTGCAGTAAAAATGAGCGTTTTCGTCTTACAATTTCGAAGTTAACCTCTTAAGAGGCAATTTGACGAATGGAGTCGCGATGGATACACCAGAGCTGTATTTTCTCTTCGAAAAATCGGATACTTCCAGGTTGCGAATTGCCGATTTTCTTCGCGAAGACAATAAAAAACTGCGATCAATGACATGCGGAATCAGTTTATTCATTATTTTATTCACTGCGGATGACTAATGTATACATGTCGCTTGATTGATTCATTAGTGATTCCGGGCGCGTCAACTGGTTATTAGTCCCGCTTGTGTAGAGCCCTTTTTATCGCAGGAGGTGCCGGTAATCTTCCCAACTAGGTATCTCCTACAAGCGAAGCACCACCCCAGCAGGAACAGCTATTATATTCCAATTGGTCTCCCGAAAAGATGGAAAATCAACTTCATATAAGTATAAGTGTGTAAAGTATAGGACAAGGAATGAAGAGGAAAGATGTGGCAAGTTTTAGTTCAAAAGCTTCCAAACTGACAGTTATGCGTTACACATGAATCCATACATATAGGCATCAGCTTTTCTTGTACAATTTTGCATATACCTCCTAGCCGTCTATACCAACCTAAACCATCTGCAGAACATAACTAATAAACCTTAATCCTTAATTAATTATGTGTGTAGTTTCAGCGTATATGCTATAGTATAGTGAGGAAAAGTAAAAATGATACATGATCAATGAGCTCAGTCAATTAAGTTATTCAAGAAAGATCTTTACCCTTCGTTTTGGCTGAGAAAATCCGTAACATTTGAACATATTTGATAAACATAAAATTCTATCCCCTAAAACGTGTAGGATAGTAAAGCCTTGGTATAAAGTTTTGAAAGGCAACAAGTTGTAATAAATGACACCAGTACGCGAAGTCGTGTGGGCTGTAACCTACGCAGTCCTCGACGACGAGGTCGCGCCCCTCCCCACGAGGACATCTTCACGCGGACGTCGCCCTCGCACTGTGTCCTCCTTGTTCAGAAGAGGCGCTGTGAATCGCGACTACACGGGCTTGCGACACTCGCTTCCGAAACCGCTGCCGTTTCTCATTGGAATGTCCGGGTTTCGCAGTCTTATTGAGACACCGTGTGGGTGAGAGGTGAACGTACCGGTTTAGCCGCTCTTCCCGATGTGAGGATCTTTTTGTAGTCAGTAGTCTTCCGGACACTCGTAGGGAAGAATATAAGGACATTATGTTCACATGACAAATTACCATCTTACTTAAGGAAACTCAAGAATGTATTTTGAAATATTTCATTACAGTGAAATATTATTTTTTTAAATATATTTCCGTGTCGTTCGATATATCTTTCGGGGTTTTCTGTGAAAACTTTCCTGTGAAAATGAGCTTGAAAATTCGAATTTTCGAATACACCCAAAAGCCATTTTCCTGAAAATTGCATCACTTTTACTTTTTCGCGCAAAAGTCTTAAGAAGAGTATGTTATGTAATGCTTCGTAAAAAACGGAAAATTTTCGGCAGAAAAACTCTTATTACATAGCCCTGGTAACGAAAAAGTGGTTAAATCCAGTTGCTAAATTTAGAAAAAATCCTCTAACACGTGGTATAACCAGAATCAATATTTTGTGGGTCCTTGATACTGAAAAGTCGATTGACGGCAAAACATCTGCCTCTCCGTCCGTCCTTCTTTCTCTCTAACTGCCCGTGTGTGAACAACGCTAACGGCTAAACTCCTGCCGAATTCCTCCAAAATTGATATTCCCCAAACGATCTGGCTGATGCCACGGTCCGTTGAATTTGAAATTGATATTTTAATTGTGGGGGTTCTTTGCATGAAGCTTTTGGAACATTTAACTTTAAACAAAAATTCTAATACAAATTTCTGAGTTTGCAATACATGCGTCTTATTTCGACGTCAGCTCCAGTCACTCTGGTGGTTTCTGTCCCGAAACGCTGCCTTTTACCCATTTTTCCCCTTTTAGGCTTTCAAATGATTTCCCTCTCGGCACTTTCGACTGCTTTAACATATCCCAAACTGCGCAACTTAATACAAAATGTAGAATTTCTTGCTTCGACCACGACGTCTCTTTCCACATATTTCTTTCAAAACTGAAGTCCCCCATTGGTTAACTGTTCAAAGCATTAATTATATTTTTTATTAAATTGAATATTCTTCGCACTAAATAATTATCTTTCTTTCCTTTTAAGAATTTAATTGAAAATATTGTTCACAATTTTGCACTAATTTACGTCGATGATCTGTATGCATCGTTTGGGTTTTGCAAATTTTAAGAACACCAATGCCTCTGAAATAAGGTAATCTCAATACATACACACAAACATATTCATACATACATACCAATTTTCGGATACAAACTTGAATGTATCTCCTTGACACTTGCACCAATCATCACAATTTTTGAAACAGCACTAATAAATCTTAATTCTAACGTATGTCCGAAATTACAGATCCAAAGAATCTTAAACTAAGCTTTCATGACCGAAAATTCGAGAACGTATTGTTGAGATGATGATTTCTCTACTTTTCTTCCCTATACTGCAGTACAGAAAATATTATAAACATGTGTTGCTCTCGCTGTATACGCATGTTGGCAAAACAAGTTGTATGCAAGGCTTTGTCAGTTTGTGTTTGCGTTTTATGTCGTTCTTCACGTTACCTGAATAACATAGTTTTGTTTTGCTTTATATTCAAAATATAATTTTAATTGCGACGATGTCAAAAAAGTAAACGTTTTTATGACTATTTAATTGCTGAAATGAACGATTTTTATGATCATGAATTGGCACATCATTGCATTACAAATATTTTTTAAAAACTTTATACAAACAGTTTAATACATAATTGAATTATATAGAATTATTTAGTTTCATTGTTAATAATAAATTATTTTAGTTTCATTCCTGCAGTTCCACTACGAAATCATGAAGGATTGTTAAAATTCTTATACAATGTAGTAATTTATGTTGATTATCTCTACCTTCATAACACGTTCGAAATATTAAATTCTTATTCATTTGACTAACATGAATATATTAATGCTATTTACATGAACCCAAACAACCAATTCATTTCCTCATGACAACAAGCATATTCATAGAATCTGTTTGTCATGCATCCAAACCCAAACTCAACTGCTGTGTGTCACCGACCAGAGAAACACAGTGTAGCAACTTGCGTAACAGGCGAGCAAATTTAGGAGACAGCTCAAACGTCAGTTCCCCACCAACACATGCGCTAGTGTCGCGTGGGCGCTTGCACTCGCGGCAACGAACTTTCGCGAAAAGGAAACTGCCATCCTCACCTCATTGCCGCTCCGCCGCTTCAAAATAGGCGTTGTCTCACACGTATGCATCTGAGGAGCAACAACGAGTTTGGAATGATTCAGATGAAACAGTCACTAACAGAGGTTCGCCTGATGAAAGAGGATTGAACGTACACACTTGTAAAATTAGCCAGATGAATCTGATGCAATGGTTTCGCGAAATGGTGCAAGTGTTTCAAGAAAGGGATTTGCACATTTTAAAGAGAATTCTGAAATCGAAATGAAGGGTTTGTTTTATTCGAAACAGATGAAATGAAATTTACTCGAAATAATGTGAATCCTCGCGCTTCTGACATCATATATAGTGTGTGGTTCCACCTGCACTTTATTAAAGTGGACAAGTTAATAAACTTCGGCTGCGGTATTTTTCGATATGTTAAGCACTCTGCCTGCTTAAAGTATTTTTTTCTGTTGGCGAATAAACTATTCATTTATACCAACTCTCTTAATATGTATATTGATTCAGAAGGGTCCCATCGCGGAATTCGCAAAACTTACATGTGATGCATACCTCTAATTTGTCAGTTTAATTATAATTCTGAAATTTGGGAGTAAGGCAAAAAATATTTCTGATTCGGAAAATCCAAAAGTATGAAGAAGTTTAGAATGAAATTTCCAGGACGAAATTGAACAGACCAAGAACGACCCAAGAAAGCATGCAGAGGACTATTAGCCCGGTCATTTACATAAATCGAGTGAAAAAATCCCGGACTTTTGAAACTTGACATAATTGCTGTTTAGAAGCTACTACACATCATACTAAAAATTCTGAGGTGTGGGGGTGATCAGGGGTCGCGGCGGCCGTTTGAAGGTGATTTTTCCACGGATTCTTCATATATCTCATAACTCAATCCGACAGAAAATTATGTTCTATATAAAATTAAAATAGTTCAAATTCCCAAATATCCCGATTAACCGAAGCAGTTATTATAAAAACAACATTTCTTATTGCAAAACTGTCGAAACCGTTAGTGATTTTAGGAATGTTGGGGCTTCCCCCAATTCACTAATCATTGGATCCCCTCGCCAAACATTGGCGTTCGCGTCGTCCCTCATTGACACATTGTTTTAGTTCTTCTTCAACGTTCACGGTAAACGTGATATTCTATTTGTATTGCTTTATGTAATTTGTAAGTTGACAGTGTACACAATTCTTTACCAAATATTTGAACTATTTGTAAAAATGTTTGGACAAAATTATGACATAATAAGTTTTCAGCACCGGGAGGAATAGGGCTTCGAAGGATGGATTGAAGGGAAGGTGAGAACCGAAACGAAATGATTTTCAGTTGTGTAACAATTAATATACGACGGAAGTACACGCGGGAGAGAGCAAGGCAACAACCGAACGTGCAGAGGTTGAATGCTGAACAAAAAATCTAAAAGAGAGAATATAAGAGTCGAAACTGGATCGATGTGGGATGGGGCCGGGCAAGATGAGACGAGTTGGGATATGCACGAAATGAAACGACACGAGTCCGAAAAATGTGCAGGGGTGTTTAGATAGGAGGAACAGAACAGGTTAGGGGTGACAAAAATGGTTCCGGTAGGTGAAACGATGCTAGAAATACGGAATGAGACGGGCACGATAGTATGATGGGGGATGAGAATAAACATTAACGGGTCAAGTCTACGAAACTGAATTCGTACTCTGAAGAGAAGCGCGGTCAGGAGAAACTGAGACGGGATGAGTCAGAACGGTAGAGGAAGAAACGACACGTGATCGATCATAACCTGAAGAAAGAAGCATGGCGAGGAGAAGCAGGACCAGAATAAAATCGGATGGAATGACACGGGACAAAGTGTCTCGAGGAAATTTGAAGTCGTACTCTCTAATAGCAATGCAAACGAAAAGATAAGCCAGAGATTAAAAAAATGTTAAAAGAGAAACGAAAATACCTCTACCCGAAAACCTGGTTTCGATCTTCGCCCAGTGCTGAAAAATCCTTAATAGAGTCTGCACTTCCAAAAGATATTGCCAAGACCTCTGTACACTATATGATCAAAAGTATCAGGACACGTGACTGAAAATGACGACCAGTTCGTGCCGCCCTCCATCGGCCATGCTGGAATTCAATACGATGTTGGCCCAGCCTTAGCATTGATGACAGCTTCCACTCTCGCAGGCGTACTTTCAATCAGGTACTGGAAGGTTTCTTGGGAAATGGCAGCCCATACATGGTTTATTCTTTTTGAACTGTTGTCTAAAAGTATACTACTTGTAATTTGTATCATTAAAACAATCGTAACATCCGCTTATTACGATAATTTTTTCATAAATAGAAATACTTCGTACATTTTTAATGTTACTTAAATAATTTACTTTTATAAACTTCAAATCCTATACTTCATTTAAAAATATAAGATTCAGACTAATCAATTCACAAAATAAAAGGTACAAAGTTTGTCACTGCGGCATACTTTCAATTAATGTTTTGTTTCTTTTATTGATAAAGCCTTCAATCGTAAACATTCCTTTGCAAGAATAAACACAAAGGGAAATATATTTTTACTGAAATTATACCAATTTTCCCACAAACAAAACTTCCCGACTGCACGGGTTATCGCTATTGGGGTCAGTTAAAAAACTCATTTCTTTTACTTTCGCTAAGTCGACGCGAGCATAAATTTTAACCTCAGGCGAGTCAATTTTAACCTCCGGCCCAAAACTATATTAACAAAGATCTTTGTCAGGAATCCCCAAATCTTTGTCAAACTTGCCATATACCTATTACCATCATCCATATATTAGTTCATTGCCCAAATTTGAATTATTTAAGAAAAAAATACAATATTACTAACACCATACAAACACTTTTAAATGATACAAGTAATGTATATAATGTGATCCATTTCCTCGATGAACTCAACCTCCATAAATGCCTGTAAACTACTAGAAACAACTTGTCAAGTTAAATACTAGGTATCTAAAATCATACCATTATCTTAAGATCTTATTAATGTAATAAATTTGTACCATTCTGTAATATTTGTATTTATAATTTTTGTGTTCCATTCTGTAATATTTGTACTTATTGTATGTGTTTTCATACCAATTGTAAATAATTATTTGCTTCAAATATTGTTAATACTTTGTAAAACAAAGGGGTCGCACATGACCATGCAGTTTATGCGACCAGAATAAATAAAGCAAAAAAAAAGAAAAAGATCTTTGTCCATTAACACCCGAATGAATTTTGCGCGCATAGTCCTCGTGCATAGTCGTCGCGACTGCGAATGCCGAGGCAATTTTGGAGGGTTTTGGAAGAAGATTCGCACCGACGCGACGCAAGTCGCGAATGCACCAGGAGAGTACTATGTTTCAGCCATCTCTGCTAAATGGACATTTAGCGTTCAGGAATTATAATACTTGTTTATAGGTTTGTTAGGAATGTATACGTCTTATGGAGAAATAAAATTCGTAAATTAGTGCAGAGTGATAAGTAAGTTTGAATTGACCAAAAATGTGCGTTCTTAAATTAGTTCACTGGGCGTTAACATATTTAAAAGTTCATGTATTGTAAACCATGCGCTAAATGAAATTAAGAGTGAAATAAAAGAGCAATGACGATAAGGAGGGGTTGGGTGTGGTTGAGGCGGCCAGCGCAGCGTCCGGCAGTCGCAGCTGCGGCCGGAAATAGCGCGGCGGCTCGGGAGGGATGGGGTGGGGTGGGGTGGTGTCGTGCGTCCTGGGTGGGCGGAGCATGCGGCGGGTGGGCGGCCGACGCAGTCGCCGCCTGCATTGCCGGCGCCCGTCGACCCGCCCGCCAGAGGAGCACCGCGCGCCATCGCGTGGCCCCTCCGCGTTCACATAATGCTCCGAGTCGCTGCCAGATGGCACCCGCGAGCTCGCGCTCTCTTCAACGGAGAAAAGATTCTGATAACGTATATTTATGCTTCCCCATGTGCAACAACTCGTTTCTTGTTCATTGACCACTACATGAGATCATTGTCTATTTCGAGTCCTCTCCCCCTTCCTGAGATAAAAGTAGTATCGTAAAAGTTAGGCAACTTCGGTACATTTTTATACATTTAAAAATATGTTTCTAAGAAATTTAAGCACATTTAATATTAATATTACAAATAATATTATAAAAAATAATAGAACACTCGTCAATTCCCTTTTCCTCGTTCGGTTTCGTCAAATTTCTGAGAGCTCCCTTCTAGAGCTTCTAACAGAGAAGTACTTTTTGGCCCCTAAGATAAATGTGGAAAATGTGAGAGACGTCTGAAATGAATTAATACTTGTATTTGCACATAGTATCTCATATGATCCTTTGTTGTGCAGAGTTGGAACTGACAGGGAATTGCAGGCATCGTTCTCTCCTTGAAATTTGATGTCTCCCGCTGGACAAGCATTAATTCCCTCTTACCAGGAATACAATTAATCCACAATAGGTGCCTCGATGATTTCAAAACTTTGAAATCAAGAAAATTGGATAAGAAAACGTTACCAAGAGTATTCTTAAGATTCATTCAGATTGATTGGGTAAACTAAAATGGCCTTAGTGTCACCTCTTAATTCTTCGAAATACCCCCTCCTGAAGTTTGGAATCTGGAGAAAACCTGAAGAAACATGTTGATAGTTCGGCAGTATTTATCCTTCAAATAATCATCGGATAACGTTCGCGAGTGAAATAGGGTAACGTTCGGAAATGAAAGTGATACAATCATTTTTGATATTTTATGAATTCTTCAAATTCACTGGAAATCTAAATGCCGTCAAAAATCAAAGAAATGTAAGTAAAGATATTCAAAATGTTCCTCAAATCTTATCTTCTGTAGTGAAGGCAAGCCAGAAAAAAAAGCATATTTTCTTAAATTATGTACTTCAAGACAGTTGAGCACCGATACGATTTGCATTATAAATGAAAATTTTAAAATAATTTCCAAAACTAGTTCTAATTATTCTCTTTTCGCACAGCTAAATTAATTATTTCATCTATAAAAATTAATATATTATATTCACACGTAGTATATGACTCTGATCTCATTTTCACTGTACATTTTTCACGAAAATAATAAAAACAAATATTTGCCTTGTGCCTTACTATTATTTCCATTTTTTGCTAAGAACTTACGTGTAAGTGAATTAACGAATAAGTTTATATTTTACATTTATATTATTCTTGTCTTGGTTGTATTCGTATTCAAGTTTAAAATTCTTTGTGTCCGTTTCAAGAATGGCCTTTAGGTGAAACAATCTGCTTGCGTAAATGATTGCTATGGAAACAAGAGATATTTATTTTACATTCGGCCGGACCGAGCAGGCAAGTCAGTCAGACCTGAAAATTCTCTAAATTATTCCAAAAATTTCGAGTGGTCTACACATATCTACAAAAACCAGGAATGGGGTAAGAAATTTAGAATAATTGTTCACCTTTTGAAAAGTACAGTAATACATTAATAATATTCCTAGTAACCCGAATGTGGCATTGTGTAAATCATTTCATACCACAATAGATATTTGTGGTAATCGAATTTCGGGCAATGTGCGAATGTTGGTAGGAATTAATAAAATTCACTAAAGAAACGCGATGTAGACATTTGTATTGATGTATTGCAGCACACAAATTACTATATACGATAGAAGGTTGACGCATTAATTTTATTCAGCACTCCGGGCTTTAATCATACAGATTTTTGAAGATAATAGTGTTTGAGCTCAGCAAGGGTTTTCGTTAAGAAAGGAATTTGAGATTTTCACTTAACTAAATTTTGTGATATTTTTCTTTAAATGAATAGAAGTTATATGTGTCACTTGCACCGGTAAATTGGTTTTATAATAAAAATAATGAATTTTAATAATTTTAAAACTTTTTACAATTAACAACACAATTTGTCTTTCTGTCATGAGGATAGTTGGCGAAGCGACAGATGGCGATTTTTTTTAGTTGGAAATTGACGGTTTTTAAATGCACTAATTAGTGTGTGGATAATGTCTGTCATTAGTCCGTCGCGTTTCGAAAAATGTTCAGTGGTTTTAATCAAATGTGATGCATAAGTTATAATGGTTAAGAGAATATCCTAGTACAGAGAACTTCAAATATACGTCCATATATTATGGTAACTACAACGTAGATAAAAAAATTAAATTTTATTTTTAGAAACATTTAACACTAATTTTCGCAATGAATAATGCCTGTTTCTTCAAGAATTTGCAAACCTCTCCCTTACATTAGTTTGGGATAAAAGTACGGAAAAACATGAAACAATATTTCAAGAATTTTCCATTTTCCGTATAGTGCATAAGTAGTGCTTTTCGGTTGTAAGTTTTTTATAGATTTTGCTTTTGAGCGATGTACTCGCAGGTTCAGCAAGAAATTATTTTACGGCCGAATAATTCGCATTGATTCCAAAGACACACTCTGGGCGGTCTGTGGTTTAAAATAGGTTCGTTGGCCATTTCGAGTACAGTTTTCGATGGTAGGAAATTTACTGCAGGAACGGAAAAGGCTTACACCATTGAATTCTTAACATTCCCATGCAAACAATGTAACGTGTGATCTCCTTTCCTTTTTCAGTTGCGGCTGCGGAAGTTGTTGCGGGGGAGCGTGTTGTTCAGGTCCTTGCTGTGGACCTTGGAAGCCCTGTGTGGTCACCACAACTACCGCTTACTACGGGCCGTGCTAACGACTAACTTCAACTATTTAACTTCTGGATGTGAATTACAGGAACCGCCATATCAAGTTGCAGGTTTCAAGATTCAAGACGCAAGATACACAAGGGATAAAACTATGGAAAGTCGAATAGAATCGATTATCCAAAAAGTAATTTGAAGTGACTCGGGGAAAGGGGAAACTACAATCGGAGATTGTTTTATCACAACTATCTTCTTTTTTATAAAATAACAATGAAAATAAATGTCTGCTCGGATATCGCTTTTAATATTTAACGTCAGTGCTCAAGAAAAGTGTTACATTTCAAAAATCGTCGCTTTAATGAATGCAGAAATATGTTAGAAAAATATATTTGAGACTAGGAAAATGGACAGAAGGATAGACAGCCAATAAAAGTAATGAAACCCTGAGCGTGAATGTAACGCTTCAGTCGGAATAAAACCGTTCTGCAAAATGACAAATTTTTGAGACGTCACTTTTCTTGTGCACCTACTAGCCCTAAAAAACATGACTACATAAGGTAATATGAACAAAGGTAATATGAACTGATTTTTTTCGATTTGTAGCTGTTTTGGAAAGATAAACAGCAATGAACCAACATAATATAAAAAGTTTAATAGTAATAATAGTATTATAGTGGTGGTAAACGAGGATGTACATATGACCTCACAGTAGAAGACATTTTTGGTAATACAAAAAGCAGTATAAAAATACTGATAACATCAAAACAATGTTTTGCACTGGGATTTCTAAAGCTGACCCAGACATCTGCCCAAAATAGTGGGATGGAGTGTTATAGAGGGAGTCTATCTACAAGACACATTACAATAGTAAAATGTTCAAAATATAAGAAAAACTCTTGCCGTTAAAAACAATTATATGAAAATATTAATTGAACTGGGGGCTGTAAATAAAAAAAAAATTAAATATTTAAAAATCAGTGATTCGACAAATCAGTATTGTAATTCTTGTGAATATTATTGATATTCATTATTCTTTGAGAATTATCCAATTCTTGTGGTATTTAGTATTTAAAATGTTACTAATGATTAAAATATTAGTCATTGCTATTAATCAAACACTAAATTGTTTTAAAAAATACAAAATTCGCTTGTAAGACGCATATTCTGGTTTGTAAATATATAAGTAGAAAATCACAAAACGTAATCATTACAAATAATTTATATAATAAAATGAACAGTTATTAAGTATTAGCAAAAAATAATTATTCTAGATAATTGTATATGTTAGAAAATAAATTATATTTTTTTTATTTTTGCATTTAAATAGAGTGCATAAATTTGCATGTTCATTAAAATAACTTTAATCTGCTATTTTTGATGAAATTACGCATGGACAGTGTTGAATAAACCGATCACTTACCGAGAGCTTATATAAAATGACAATTTGTAAATCATATTTCGAAATGCTGTTATCACTGCAAAGTCGTCATTTTCAAGAGAAAATATAAGACTTTGTGAATTTAATACAATTTAAATAATAAATCATTGAAATAAACTTAAGAGAATGCAATAATTAAAGGGCTTGTTAAAAAATGGGTTTGTGTGTCAAAAAATCGCCGGTTTCCGACCCCCGATTACAATACTTTCTCTTCTTACGTCAGTAAATGCGAGAAAGTAATATATTAATTAAAGGGCTTGGAAGAAAATGGCTTGACACGTTTTCACAAAACTTGATGATATCACAAACTGTGTGGTCCTCAGCCTTAAATAATACTCTTATTAAATTCTGAACAAATACGTCAGAGTAAAAGAGTAAAGCTTCCTGTAGATTACTATTTTTTAATCAAAGGATACATTTTTCAAAGATACACTTTTAACCTATAAATCGATTTTAAACAGAAGGATTTTAGAAATACCTGCTCACAAGAACGTGAATTTTCTCATTATCCCTAAAATAGATATGAAATATTATTGAAAGTTAACACAGTACTGGAAACATTTGTATAAAATCCATGAAACACATGAGGTTGGCTACATAAATTGAAAGAAGTAAATGAACTTCGAGAAAAAAACTCCAATAATATCGCAGTTATTAAATAATGCTGGGAATAACAATAGAATGCGAATTGAGGATCCCCCAGGAAACGGATAAATAAAGCGTCAAAAGGCTCGAGTGAGAGGCGGCGGTACGGCACGTGAGTCGATTTGACCAACATTTTCTCCAAATTATCAAGTGTTACACCTTCCTAGTACATCGTAAACCTCACAATGGGGTAAGTAAAAGCTGAATTATCTTTCATTTTGTTCAAAATCTTTACTTTTCCGTCAAAAAGACATCATTAATTGGTGCTCCCCTTTAATACTCCAAGACCACGTTTTACATTCATAAACCAACACCCAATTTAAATTTTACTTACTTTTACGACACATTGACTCATTTTGAATTAATTTGTCTTTTTAGCACTTGAACTGAGCATGGTTTATTTATTTTAATACTCCGTAATTGTACATTTCTCTTTGTGACCGTGCTAATTATATAACTGAAAACCATTGAAGTTCCGGTTTTTTTCTGAAGTGACATTGCCTTAAGGGAAAATGACACCGTTAACACATTTTGAAGAAATACCTAATGTACCTCACTTAATACTAGTTCTGCAATATGGAAACGAGAAACAGTAATCTTGTAGAATGAAACATATTAAATTTCTTCACTCATTGAAGTATTTCTCTACATTTTCTATTTAAAGTGCGCTCTATTAATTTTTTTTTGCATTGGCAGCTTTTGAAGGCAAATTTTGTTGCTTATTTTTAAGCTATATGTTAGTGTTTTCTGCACATAATAGTAACAAGAAGTTGAAAGCGTAGAATTTTCAATCTTCGTTTACGTCCTAGAATCATTATCATTTTGAATGGTTTTGTTAAATAACATGTATACAAGCAATTGCGTCGATATATTTTTTATTTTGAATACGGAGTTTTAGCAAATCGAAAGTTTGGATGATGAATTCAACACATCTACGGCAACACACAGGTTTATGTTGTCATCCTGATGTCAGTGAAATACAAAACCTCTGCCAGGAAACTAAAAACAGTGAAGAATCGACCGTTAAAATCCGTTAAGAATCCATTATGCAAATAGAAATTATCAAAGGAATTGACAATTCACAATACTCTCCGCTCCTACTCCACATCATTTCGACTCCTCCCTAATGAATTTTATTGCTTCCTTCAGTAAACATGGTCATGTAAGCTGGTCATGTAAATTAATATCAATTTTCAATTATATTTCAATTACAAGAGTACATATAATTACACGTATTTTCGCTGCTTACTTCAGCCAGTGCCTTCCACGTAGGTAAAATGATGTAACAGAACCTAACCTTCAAGTTGTAATTCAAGATATAAGACACGACAGAACAAATAGCAATGACAACACCCTTCAAATGTCTTACTGAACGAGTGCATGTATAGTTGTAGATGCGTTTTAGGTGGCAAAGGCTTCCATGTGAAGGGATTGCTGTACTTTAAAAAGCCTCATATAGAACAAATAAGGTGATTCCTGCAAGACTATTCTTATTGATTTTCAATATTACCTCGTTATTTTTAGCGTTTAATATCAAGACTGATTTACTCAAGGAATGGGAACTTATGTTCGTGAAATATGATATCTGTAATTTACATAATAACTTACAATATACCATAACATGCCATGTACGCAACATATTTATCATGTTAGTCTCAGCTGTTCTCTACAAAAACACTATTAAAACATATTTCTATATAAAATTAAACAACTAAAATCTCACAATTTCATATGTCTCTAAAAACATTTTGTACCACTTTTTTTAAGAAAGAATTGACTGTGTTGAATTTTAAATAACAAAAGTACTCATTTTATAATACTTAATGTTTGAATCGCCATTGTAAAATACTAATAATTATAACATGTAAACACCTTTCGGGATTCACAACGCCACACACAAATAGCAAATATTTAATGACGAGCGACCTCTCCCTTGGATGACGTCAGCTGTGTAGTAAGCAGTGACGCTTTGAGAATGCGAATTCCGTTGTTAAACGCAGAATGAGACTAGGCGGAAAAAACACAATTTAATATTTACTTTTTTCAGCCAATATTAAATTTCAATGTTTTTTCGATTTTTAGAATGGACTCCCTCTCACAACTACATTCTAGAAGATATTTTTTTTCTTCAAATAAAATTTGTTCTCCGAAATTTGTTATTTCATTAATGTCTTGCGCGTATCTTTTAAGCAGTAGTTTCTGCGTCGTTTGGAGCGAAGCGTGGGCCTGACGAGGTCGTGTGTGTGCAGTTGCGGCTGCGGAAGTTGCGGCGGTTGCGGGTGCGGTGCCTGCTGCTCGGGGCCCTGCTGTGGGCCCTGGAAGCCCTGCGTCGTCACCACCACCACCGCCTACTACGGCCCGTGCTAGCCGCGCGCGGACATCTTCGCCTCTCCCGCCCAGGACATCCGGGCCCACACGGAACTCCACGCCATGCCATGCCATGCTCAAAAGTTGTAAAAAATCGGCCCTGTTTTTTTAATTATCAGTTTTTCGGTATCTAACACTTGATGTAAATTGCCCGAAGAAAAAATACAGTATTTTACACATATTTCGTAGGCTTATTCGTGCTTTTTTTAGTTCTATTTCTCCTGTGATGAAACGGCTGATCAAAAGTAAAATACAACAGATTATTTGATTGAGAAAATGAGAAAAATCTCATTAACGACATAATTGCAAAGCTGTTCTCAAATTCTTTTACATATGAGCAAAGGTTAATCATGAAAGAAATATATATTTTCGTTTGTTGCATTTAAATGGATCAACCATAATATGAACATTATTAAGGTTCATGAATATTTTTTATAACACAGTTTCGTAATTTGAAGTCGGGTTATATAGTGTGAAACTATGGCTCATAAACCAACTCTTCTGCGTCATCCTCATCGAGGTTATTTATTAAATACCATTACATTTCGTATTTTCAAAAATTACTAAAATTGATTATAAATTTCCCAATTCTATTATTCAATATTTTACTTAAATTTGAATACAATTTTATGGTAACTGGACTAACTTCATCTCAAGTGACTCATTTTTGATCATTTTTATGGTCTTTAAACAACTGGGTTCGTACGTAAGTCGAATTGTATGGGGCAGACATTTAACTTGAACGTAATTGTAATTTGATTTTATGTTAAAAATTGTCAGTTATACGCTCTTGCTATCTAGTAGTAAGTGTGTGTAGTAAGCATTAATGTGCTGTTCCTGAAAGTGCGTTGGGCTCCCCAGAGATGGCAGGCTATGTCAATGCCTGTCCGAATGTAGATAGCTCAGAGGTCGAAATATATTTGAATGGATTTTTCATTTCTATCACCGTAAGCGCTCTGGAAAAGCACAAATAGTGTTTCATACATTGATAAGAACAGAAATATATATTACAGAATTTGCAGGCTCGCAGAGTTGCTCGTAACCCATAGTTACTGAGAAGGCTTTTGAATGCAAAGAACACGTACATTATTCGTATTCACAGATTTTTTCTATTTCTTTCATTATTTTCGAAATCGGCAAGTACCCTGCGCCCAAGGACCAAAGGGACTGATCAGGAGTGTGCTAACCTCTCGGTGGATGGTGGTTATGCAACCGGCTGCTCAGGAACGCTTCTCAGTGCGGCCGAATCAAGGGGCACCGAGATGCACCATTAGAGATTACACCACAGTTCCTACTTTCATAAACACCCATTAATGCTGCAAAAAATATTTTAATACTGAACTTTTAAAATATTTTATCTGACGTTTGCTAGGTCTAAAGTATTTCACTGAATAATTACGACTCTTCTGTTCCTTGCAGATGTTTTTTACAGTATCTTAAATTAACCAGTAAAATAAACTCCGTTCGTTCGTCATTTAGCTTCCTTATATTCATCACACGTTGTTTTCAATCTAAGAAACAAAAAATGGAATTGCCAAAGAAAGTAACCCATTTCTGATGTGTAAAGAAAATTTCATATTTTACATTAGTTTTCATTAAATAAATGTGGGATGTTTAAATGCAACAACACTGTCAGTAGTTCTGTAAACAATCAACTGTGCATACTTTCTCGCATTATTTTGCATATGTTTTATCTTCCAAAATACAGATGTTCATCGAAAATCGGTCCTTCGCCGAAATAAAATTAAATATGTTGACGGGCGTTTTTGAGAAAATCCTGCTTTTAAAATGCCTTTATTTCACACAAAATTAAGTGAAAAACACAAATATTTTGAAAAACTTCTACATCGCCTTTCATATAGATCTAATTTTTTAATTTCATTAAACAAAATATCTTCAATATTGTTGTTGTAGGAAAAAAAATATTATCCATCTTAATTTCCAAAAATTCACACAATGCATACATATTCACAAAAAATTAGAATTGAGCCACTTTTTTAATTGTACTTTGCTCTAAAACAAAAATGTAGATATCAAATTATGAGCCAATTTTGTAACAATTTTAGCCATCATGTAAAGTACACCCCAAAATCAAAATATCCTTTTAAATTCAAGGTGCTGAAACATCACTTTTGATGGAAATCCTGCCCATGGTTTAGCTGATAGCATTAGTCACAACCGAACCGCCAGGTGTTTTGCCTAAAACCAATATTTGGGTATAAAGGGCCGTCACTAAAGAGGCTTTTGACAGCATAATATAGTATAGGAAGTGATTTTCTGCGCATATGAGCAAGAATTATCTTTTTTTTCGGTATCAGGGACCTACAGTACAAATTTTTCTGTCGGAAAATTGCAATATTCGCAGTAGCATTATCTAACTTTGGTTATACAACAAAAGAAATAAGCGAGAAAATAAAATGAAATAGATCTTTGAAACGTATGTTACCTAATGGAGCAACTTATGCCCAACACCACACTCTTACACAACTTCATGAGGAATTTCATAAGTAAACTGACGGATAGTAAAACACCTGCCTTCTTTTATTGATCTAAATATCACTTAAATAATGATAGCTAGGGAAACATTGAGTCCATGTAAATATTCAAAAGTTTGGAAGTAGTAATAAACTAGTTTTATTGACATTGTTGAATATCTGTAGGAAATTGATATAAGTGTAGTTACCATAATTTAACACACTAACATTTAAACTAAATCCTGATTTTTAAATAATTTTTTTTAACGACTATCAATAAGAGCCTGTTACTTGACTCAAGTTAATAGTTAAATTTTAACGAAAATCATAGTAAATATTGTACGATATTCGTATCAAAACATTTTACATTAGCTTAGATTCCGTAAATAACATTTCAATATAAGTATTGTTACAATGAATTAATGCATTCATTTGAAAAATTATCATTACCAAGGTGCGAAATGTGTGAAAATAAATGAGAGACTCTGAGGAAACAGTAATTTGCATTTATCACAGGTATTACCGCAACGTGCCAAATATTAATATTACTATTAAATTAATGTACTGTCAATTATTCTCCATTATCCCTTAGTTTCATCATTCAAGGCCATCTGCTAATGTAGAAGATGGGTAAGGTTAAACCATGCAGTTGATACGTAATCAAAATCGAGATAAACAAATGAATATGTACAGATGATATGAAATGTATGTTTATGTTGCTTTAAAGGAACGAACCTTTATATCTTGAAAGTATGAGCTTGAAAGTAAAAAACATATTATTTCAGTTGAAAATACATTTATTAAACTTCGCACTATTTTTAAAATTAAATGTTGAAGAAATTTCTATTTCATTCACAATCGTGTTGGATTCTGAAACATGTGTTTGATGATGAATGGTCTTTCTTAATTTATGGTTACGGAATGATGTTTCTCATTGATATTCAGGTAGGGCTTCAGTGATGCATGGGGACATCGTCTCTATAGTTACCTCAGTCGTTGTATTACCATTTGGCGGCTCTCACTGCGGCAACCAATCTTTTTAAATGAGGTCTTAAAGAAAAAGAATTTCACAGAGACATGACCAAATTGTACTTCGACTACAAAAACATTAAAGAATTTAAAAAAATGCATATAAATATTCATGATATACTTTCTACTTTTCTCCATGTTTTGTGGAGCTTCACAAATTAATTCACTTGGTCGTCTGACGCGTCACCGAATTTCACCATGTTATTAGTATTAAAGAGAACTAAAAGCAATTATAAAATCAAGAAGTTGTATTACACATATGTGGTTTATTGCACACGGTTGATACATATAAGATATTACTCGCGCAACTTTTCTTGAACGATGAATTGAAGAAATGTAGGTAGAGTGGGGGTATTAGTTACGAAATCGGACACTACATTTTATGAAGCAATGCGGATCTCTGGGGAATTTCATGCCTTCAATAAATTGCATTCTAACTTTCTCAGGAGTTCGAGGAATCTCCTGTTAAGGATTTGCATCTGCTTCGGTCGTTTCTTTAGATTCTTTTGGAGAAAATCACGGACAGACGATCTCATCTAAAACAGAAAATAGTTTATATTTCGCGTCAGAAAAGATGTATTTGGGACGTTGTCTTCAGGGCTCGTTACGAGCTTTTACCTTCAACTGTAAGAGCGGGAAGCAAGGTCAACGTTCAAGAAAAGGTGTGCGATTAATACACGAGTTTGAGCTTATGATTGGCCAGTATGTACGAGAGGTAGGAACACTCGGATAGAAAAAGTGAAGTTTTTAGATTTTTTAGATACACCGACCTGATTGGGACATATATGTATAGTTAAGCACCACTGGTTTTCATTTCACGAGTGGAATAGTGTAATTTGGATCTAGTCATCGGGAACCATTAAAAACGTTGCAGCGATTTAAGAGTGTTGTAAACATTTTAGAGCTATTCCATCTTTTCATTACGTTTCATGAATTTGTATCAAGAAAAAATGTTGTGCAACGTTCAGAATTCCACAAAACTGTGTTGATGTGATAATTTTGAGTTTTGAAAGTTCTTTCTGGACAGTCTTTGGTAAATATAAATTTTGTATTTCACTGATTCATACTGTTAACTGTAACTCTATTTCTAGGCCTTTCACCGTCCCCTTTCTATTAACTTCTTTGTTTACATATGAAATGAATCTAATAAAGAAAAACTACGTGGGGGATTTATTATAAATTTAATGATGCAATTAATAAATACAATGATTTTATTTTGTACCAGGTAGCTAGATGGTGTGGAGAGATTCTTTCCTAAACGTATATCAACTCACAAATACATCAACTTACAAAAGGAGAAAATAAGGAAATAGTAATATATAGTAAATTAACGGTATATTATCATTACACAGGTCTACCGGGCCCATTTTTTTAACATTTCAGGGGGCTACGCTCCTCTGGTTCATTCTATGCAGACGCCTGTGATGTTATGCAAGAACAACGGCAGGTTAAATAGTAGCATGAAGAGAAAACAAATGAGGAAAGGTGTCGTAATTTTAGAATGCAGGTGCCAGGAAACAAAATTTCTTATGTAAATAGCTATGAGTTATATCATCCTACAAAAAGAAGGGAATGTCAGGACACAAAGAAATAAACGAGTTCGATATCTGATCTCCAAGGGAGAAAACGTAAATGAAAAAGAATGTAGTAAGCATTAATGAAGAACACAGAAAGATAAAATAATAGGAAAACAAATATGATGAAGACATTAAATGGGACTAAGGTCAAGAATACTAATAGGTAGAACAAAGAGAATAACGAGTAGAAAAAAAAACAAAATTGGAGGTCAAGAATAATAAAATGATATCTGACGAAAAATATTAGTAAGGCGAAAAGAAAAACTGTAGAAAAATACAAGAAAATGAAATTGTATTTATTCAGATTATGCTCACACATTTTTCATTGTCTCTGGTGCGGCCTGCAGGCGAGCAGAGAAACAGAAACCAATGATAAAGAGAGAGTTAGGAGGGGGGATAGTAATGCGTCTCGCCAATGCTCTCTCACCCCAGCCTCGCCCTCGCCGGATCATCCCTCCCATTACTCCTCGGGGAGGGGAGAGGAAACGAGGATGGTAATTATTTTTATGTTGGCAGAGTTCGCAGGAAACGCGAGCGTATCCCCTTCCCTCGCACGCTCGCACGCACGCACGCACGCACGCAGTCTATTTCGCGCCGCGATGACGCGTATGCGATATGCTCAGCTGGGAGTCTCGTCCTTCCAGAAGCCGATGCGTGCGCGCCGCGCCAAAATGCAAAAACACAAGTGGAAAGTGGCAATAAAGAGCTTTTACTTGACGTGAATCAGACCGCAGAATTGGTAAAAGAGGGGGACGGCCGAGATCCGTGTTGACTCTGGAATTCACACAAAAGAGTATTTTTGCGCTCTGGTTCTATTTTTGCTTCTTTGCAGTTTTCTGTTTGACTTTCTTTCGTTTCATTCAAATCATAATACGTTTATTAAGAACCACTAAATACATTTATTAAGAACCCATAAATGTTCTGGATAATCAATTTTAGTCAAACAAGCCTAATTCATGATACATTCTGGCTTATTTTGTGGTTTCACATAAAATATGTTCTAAACGGAGTATAAATCTTGAGTACTATTACAATTTAATTCGGTACTCCGACAGGCTTAATTAGTAGCAGTATAAGTAAAAACTTCTCTGAATAATAACTATTCTTCCTACTTCCCAAAGAAAAAATGGCATGCATAAAATATGTTAAACGGCAAATTATGACATTGTCAAACATTCTGACATAAAATAAGCAAACGAAAAAATCTTTGTCAAGTTGAAAGAATTCAAATTCTCGAAGATGTAAAATGTTAATATCACGATGACTTATTTCTCTTGACCATTCTGAGAAACATCATTGTGTTACAACAGTCTGTGTTCACAACCAGTAGTGAGTATATTGTCCCAGAATTACTTAATCACTCATTTCATTATTATTGGAGAATCTACGTTACTAAGCGCCAAGAAATTGAAAGAGAACTATACATCCTGCGGTCATTTGAAAAGTGTCTACAGTTTCATTAGGTCAGGTATTCGGACAAAATCCAAAAACAATGAAAAGCTTTCAACTTTGACTGAAAAATGCAAATAATTGATTGTACATTGTCGCCTTTTCTCGTACTGCGTACACGGAATGAATTCTGATGTTCAGTACGTCACACACCACTTCATTAGACATTAAAGCTTTAATAAAGAGGCCTCTCGCCGTTAAACATTTCCTATTTATACATATGCATTATTCGTAACTACTGCTTTTGTAAATATATATAAAATGTCTGTGTTATAAAAGCATTTTATTTGTTTTTGATTAATATACATGCCACGTTTTGGTTAACCATTTTCTGTGCTTTTGTTCAGCAGCGTTTTTGCTGATGCACGCCACCAGTAAGAACTCAACGATATAACAACATTTCTAGAGTTTTCTATTTTTAGTTTAGTGCATATAAAGTTGTATTTTCTGTTGTAATTTTTGCACAACTGATCCTTTTGTCGTTCGGGTCCAGAAATAAAAAGAAATAACCCACAATTTTCTAATTTGTTGTCCATGTATCTCAAGATGTAAAAACTATACTTTAATAGGTTTTTACTCACGTATAAATTAGGTATTGTCTAAATCATTTTAATTGATGCATTTCAGTAAAAAAACAATATCGAATTAAGAGATTCAACAAATATTTTCCATATTTTGACGAAGCTGTAGAGTAACATTACTATAATATTTTACTTACAATGTTTTGTTTTCAGACTCACGTTTCTGTTTTTTTAAAAAAATCTTTAAAATAATCGTAAATGATAAATTATGCTGGTCATTAACGCCAAATGGAAGTTGTTTCGATTTAAAGTGGTAAAATTATTCAAACCACATTTCAAAGTTGTAGCAGAGCAATCAAAACTAGCATATGCATACCCATAGTTTCATTCCGTAAACTAATTAAAATGAATCAAATACATGAATTCAATCGAAAACCAAGGAATAAAAAAAGAAATCTCAACAAACACTTCGAAATCATGCATGTCTGGTGGTGGCGAAGACGCGAAGGCTTCTTAGCCTTTGCTTCGCCGCCTCGTTCACGTTGGCTGCGAGCCCGAGCGAAGGGCACCTCTGGAAGCCCGGGCTTCGGCAGATTTTCGCCAACCACGCCGCGGCCGGCGGTGGCAGCGATGGCTGCGGCGGCTGCGGCGTGACAGACCGGCAGAAGCTATTCTTAGCCGTCCGCCTCGAAGATCAGCGGAAGAATGCACGTTCAGTGAACTGTGACCGCGCGCGGACAGGCTCGCTTTGGAGAAAGGTGTGGGAGGCGACTGGGCCGACGGCGACGACGTGGAACACCCGCCGGCCGGGGTTGTGATATCTTGGTCGATTCATTCTTACTTGCACCTTATTACTTACTTGCAACTTTGGAGCGTAGCCTTTACACCGTTAGGTCTTTGATTGACACTAAAAAAATAATGCTACGATATGAATGTTCAACATTTTTTCACTCAGTAAAAATGTCTATGTACTATAATTTTCTGTTAAATTTATTATATTTACCTATTCATCCCGATCAAGATCATATATTGATGTTCTTTGTAGATAAAATGAGGTAGTGTTCTAATAATACGTACTACACAACTGATTTCTGTATAATTAAGTCTCAATTTGTATTTGCTTGGTGTATACGTGCATTGTATGTAAGCGCGTTGAATGTGATCACTAGGGAATGGATTTTCATGAAATGTCATTTTTTCTTTTCACTTTAGAACAATGACCTTTAGTATAGACATTCATTTTATGTTAATACAAATGGAAATGACCCATTTTTATATTACTTTTTGTATTTTTTGTTCATTGCGACTAATAAATTATTTTTTACTCTTTTCCGGCCCCTTTAAAGTTTTTTCGCTAATTTCAACAATTTTCATATATTTTAATGGCATGAGCTTCAAATAATATACACGAGAGTCAACATATGTTCACCAGAGAATTTCTGAGTAGCCTATACGATTTCTTCGCTCAGAAATTGCAATTTCAGCCGTTGTGGGTATGTGCTATAAAATTAATGTGACGCCTATCAGCGCCATTTTTGTTTTGGCCGATTTCGCGATTCCTAAAGACAAAGATTTCCTGGAAGTTTGTAAGCTTTGTGAGCATTTCAACAAAAAGAAGTCTCGATTACATCAGTAACATATCCAACAGCTTGAGGTCTTCATCTAAACTGGTTTTGATAATTTTTTTACATTTTTTCTTTGCTTTAGAGTAATTTAAAAAAATTTTAAGAACATTTTATTGATCATTTTTGGCAATGTTTTAGGTCAACAAAATCCGCACCCTAGTGATCACGTTCTGAGTGAAACCGCGTTGTATGTGTGTGCACGGCATGTATGTGTGCTTGGTGTGTGCAAATTATTCGAATGCCAAAAAACAAATGATAGAAATTACCGTAACATCAAATTATTCTTGTCTCGAATCGTCACATTATTCATTAACAACATTATTTTATGGGATCGTCTGCCCGAAGGCAGGATTTCTCATCAGTCCAAACTTCGCCATCCTTTGCTGATAGTGATAAATACCATTTTACCAATGACTTCAGACAATATTTTTGTAATAAGGAAAACACCAACGTGAGTTATTAGTGAAATGTCTAATTCCGGTATTGGTTTTCCTGCAGATAAAAAAGATAATTTACATGTTCATAAATAAAAAATGGTAACGAAATGACACGTTACTATGTGTGTGTACAAGTTACTAAGAACACAAAAATTACTGATAAATCAGAGAGTATATGCATTTTTGAAGTAGAGGCTGCCAATGGACATTCTGACAAGAAATGAATCGTGAGTAAATGAAAAAAAAGTGTGCTTTTCCAATTTGTTTGTTTTAAAAATTTTAAGCAACGGAGATCATTAAGTTATTAACCGTTATTTTACAACTGAGTTGGTTCATTGTTGATATCATTGTGATAAACTGCATTAAAAATACAAATGGAGTCCCTTATTTTTCTTTCCTTCACATAAATACATTTTCTACATCGCATAGGAAGCTTTCTAATCCCTTCATGGAAGAAAGAAAACTGCTGCCACAGCAGATAATTGCATACATACTCTTCGGCCACAGCGTTGTCCTCAAATATGTCATTTTTCCACCTAAGATCTCCTTCATTAGATCAATCATACGGTAGCCGCGTGGGGACTACTCTGGATTGTAAGGTGTGCGGTATATAGTGAAATTTTGTGAGTTTATTAAGAGTTAGTGATACTCTACCCGACGTGCGTTGGTCTGTAGAACACCGTGAATCGGTTGCTACCGTCGTTTGTTGCGATAAAGAATCTTGGCATTGTTCAGCATCTGGCAGTAGTAGGGCACATTTACTGCCCATTTCTCAATCAACAGTACACTTTTTGGTATCTAAAACACAGTTGTAAAATCTTTTCTAGCTGTGAATCTAGTCTAAGTCTTCATCGGTTTCCCTTCTCCAACTTTCCTCTATTCCATACTCTTTCTCTAGTTCCGTGGAGTATAATGATGAACCCACGTTTCGTCGCAGGGGTACGATACGATCCAGAAACCGCCTCCCATTCTTGTTCAAAATGATTCAAACGTCGTTGGCAGATGTATTTTTGCACATTGTTTTGTGCCTCATTAAGAAGACGTGGAACTCGCCTGGCCGATACTTCTCTGTATCCGAGAGTATGAGATACAATGTATGGATACTTTCAACATTTACAGCCATCTCTGCAGCAAGGTAGGAAAGCGGCGATCGCCTTCCATAAACTCACGCACGGCTTGAATATTGTCTTCATTGACGCTGATCGCTGGTCGCCGTTTATGGCTTTGATTTTTCATTTTATTACTACCATTTGGAAACATCTGAGCCGAATTGAACACTTGGATTTGGAGCCTCTTAAAATCTCACTCAATTCCACACCTTCGTCGGCGAGAGAAGGAAAAATAACGAATTGCGCAACAGACGCTCGTATTTTCTTTTCACTCATAGAGATACTGAAAAGGCACTCATGAGTGTGACGGCCGTGTGAATTGCTATCTCCTCTGTATATCCACCACATATTCCCGGGAGCGCTCCGCTGTCCACGTAAATATGTGAGTCAAATGAAATACCGTTTTATATTTGAATGACTCCCTTGAAAAGCCAAACTAGATGCTGGGGATCTTTGGTAAGGTAGATCAAATGAAAATACGAACTTGAAACGGGAAAGAGCGAACTACAAAATGATTGGAATTGATATAAACACTATCAAAGTACAGGAATAATGCGTATCATAGACTGCCTATTTGCAATTATTATTATATTGCCGAAGGTATTTTCAAACTCAGTGGACAATCCGCAGCAGTGGTGGGCCTTAAGCCGTTTGAAGGAAGTACGAGCCTACGTGTTTGCAGTACAGTTTGCACAAGAAGTGTATGAGGAAATTTGTAATACAAGAGTCAATATTGGATTCTTTTCTATCACTTATTTTCTTTCAACACAATTTTCTAAAGTTAAGTTAAAATATATACTATTTTTAAACGTACCTACTCTCTACAAAAAATAAAATAGTGATTGAGCTTTTTGAAAAACGTATTTAAAATTATATCACATTTGAATATAAAAAATTAAAATAACGGCTTTGCTTTTTGAATTATAGCTACAAAAGAAGAAATAATATATCAATAACATTATGTTTTTAGAAACAGAATTTTTTATAAACGTAACCTCTGAAGACATTTCTGTACTGATAATTGCCCGTAAATTCAAGGTTTCTCGATCTAAATCGGTAAAGAAAATGTCCCATGTGATGCGCAGAACTTGTTTCAATCATTTAAGACGACTAACGATTCCTTGTGACCGTGGTGAATATGACAATGCTTGTGCGATTACAAACGTTTACATTATGGGGATAAAATCATTTAATATGGACTCCAGCAGCTATGAAATTAATACGTAGAGCGTTAGTGTACAAACAAAATTTAGCCACTCGCCTGAAATGTTAATTATATTGTACTGAGTCAATTCAATATCGCCCAAATTTCGTCACGTATCATGAACTACTTTTCACTATACTTCGTAAAAGAATAATATGATAGTGTACAACATTAGTAATGTTATATTGAAATGATGGCACTGCAGTTTCAGAGTTCACTCAGGTTGGCATTGGAATACTATAAAAACTCTCATTGCCATATTAATTGTTTTACATATGTTTGTATATTTATTTTTCCACGTGACGCACAGCCTATATGCACTTTTCCAAAGATATTTGGCACTACACGAGCTAGCGGCTGCATAAACTACTCGAGTTTGAATATAACATACAAGTTTTCAAACTTTTATTTGATCATGCAAAATGAATCAGAATGAATTGAGGTCAATAAGGTGAAGTCAATACTCATAAAACAAGCAATTTAAAAAATTATCGATCAAAAATATGTAATGGCATAGTGGGGTTAGTAAGATAAAGAAATCTCATACAATTAGACAGCGCTACTATAAAATACTTGCCTTACACTTAACGTAAATGAGAAAAGAAAACGAAACGGGTATACCTGGGAATTTGAAAACAAGAAACGACGTATTAACGACCAGACGAAAAATGAATTCGAAATATGATAGAGAGGATAATATGAAAAAAGTTTGGGGAAGAATACATTTTAGACATGGAGAACAGTGACAAAATTAAGAAAATGACAGCATACCCATGGTATGTAAGTCATGGTACATTATCGAGCTGGGCCTACACTGGGAAGCTTTTCATTGAGAATTGACGCCAGAGGAGCTGTATTTACCATGGGAGATCCTGGTACGCCTCTCAGAGCCGTTGGAGTGGCAGACGTGAAGTGGTGAAAACCAGAAAAATAGCCCCCACTCACAAGAAAATGAAGATGTCTAGTTCGGAAAATCACAGAAAGTCTGTGCCATTCTGTTGTATCAGCAGTTTTATTATGAAATATGCTTCTAAACACTAGGGGGAATGACAGTTCATTGGCTCCCCTTGCTGATAAAACGGGACGTTTTGATTAATTAGAATACCTACAATAGTGTAAACTCCCCAAAAATGTAATGTCGAAGAATCCAAAACATATTTCAAAAAAATTGCAGGCGGGAACCTTCCAAAAAATGTACTAAAAGGTCTCAAAATATCTCATTTAATAAATTACGGCATCAAAACATAACTCCTGTCCTTGAAGGTTTGAAAAGAAGGTTTACAGGATAAAAACAAGGTTTCAAGGATATGTCACATTTTCTCTAGTTCTGCACGATGATAAAGTGAGTTGAAGCGCACTATGCTTATGCGTATGATATCCTAGCTATCCCATAACCTGCAATCTTATATTTTTCTCACCTTGAATTTATTTTGATGCAGGACTGGGAAGAATTCCCTAACTAGCTACAGAATAATTACGAATTTTTGTGTCTATGGTTTCGTATGAATTGTAGAAAATCATAATCTTTCCTAAGCATATTGTAATTAGGGGAGATAATGATAATGCATTATATGTTTATAACAACATGGTTATTAATGCATTAGTTACTATTTGTACTGTAATATTGCAAAATGCATAAATATGACTGTAATAAGAATCGGACGGAATTCAGCTCATTGATCCATGAGCGCATCCCAATCATGTTTTGATTAATTTTCCTTAAACCATTAAGAAAATGTTGAACTAGCCCCTGATTTTGCTCCTTGAGATATAATAATTAAAATATGTAATTTAAAGGCGACATGAAAAACATGGAGCTCTTGAAAATGTGCGCAGATTTTTCTTATTCCCCATACGTAGCATAGTCTTTACAGTTTTTCAGCGATAAATAAATATGAATAAAAATATAATTGTAACCCGTTTGGCAATAAAGTGATTTTCATCAATTAAAAGTATCTATTTGGCTATTTGGTAGGCTATTTGTGTACGGTACTGCGGTGGCACCCATCCGCAAACTGACCAATTGAAAACACTCGCAATTCTTTAGAATTCTTATAAACGCTGCGGGCACCCGAATATTTACCTCCAGTCCATTGACTCATCATTCATTTCATTTCATTTCATTTCATTCATTTCATTCATTTCATTCATTTCATTCATTTACATTCATTTCATCATTTCATTCATTTCATTCATTCATTCATTTTCATTCATTTCATTCATTCATTCATTTCATTCATTTCATTATCATTTCATTCATTTCATTCATTCATTCATTTCTTCATTTCATTCATTTCATTCATTTCATTCATTTCATTCATTTCATTCATTTCATTCATTTCATTCATTTCATTCATTTCATCATTTTCATTCATTTCATCATTTCATTCATTTCATTCATTCATTTCATTTCATTCATTTCATTCATTTTCATTCATTTCATTCATTTCATTCATTTCATCATTCATGCATTTCATCATTTCATTCATTGTCATTCATTTCATTCATTCGTGATTGCGGGCGCGTCAACTGCTAAGGTCGCGGAAGTGCAGTGCATGTTTTCCTGCCGAGAGACTGCGGAGATCATCCACGTTGGCTGGCAAGATTCGGCGCCGAACTGCACGTCGGCTTACGGGGATTTCCCCCAACCCGTTATGTCCCACTAGCGGGGCACCGCCACCCGGGGCAAGCTCTAGGTTCCCGACTGGTTTATCGTGTCAAAGTGTCATCGTGCAGTGCATGGGAGTGTAAAAATGTGTTAGTAAGGGGTGAGGATAAGAAAAGAGCAAGTGCGCGGTCCATGACTCGTTTTGTAGGGTACTATTCCTGCATTCACCTGATGTGATTGGAGAAACTACGGAAAATTACTGATCACCATAGCCGGCTACTAGAATTGAATTCGACCTGACTAGCCCGCCACTGAATTCGACCTGATTAGCCAGTGTGGAATATTCCGCCAAAATAGGAACTTGAACCTCAGAACCTCCCGGTCAGAGGTCTTCCAATCACGTCAGCTGATGCCCCTTTGCCGGTATCTGAAGTCTAAATTCCTTTCAGGTCGTCGGGACTTGAACCTAGAACCTCCATGTTTTCCGAAAATTGCGAAACGGACACGCAACTACGTGTATTGTAACCTTTTGTTAAAAAATATTCACCTTTCGAAAATACCTACGTGCTCAATTTCAGAGCAATGCCCTGACTCGCACGTGCATTTGTTTATCTTTCTGCAGAGCCACTTCAGTTCGTTTTGTCCGCGCTTTGTCTTACACCGCCGGCACGACAGCTGAACCGCGCATTGTCTCGGATTTCCCCCTGCAGCTCTTCGAAGCGATGCTCCGGCCCAAACATTTGCGACCAGCAAAAATAGGTCGGTGCAGTGTTGGTTATCTTGTTTATTTGAATAACTTCATACGAGTTATTTTAAGTTACATGATCAATTGGAATTTATATTGCAAGTCAGAGGTGCTACAACAGTACATACTAACAATCAGACAGACGGACGGACGGACGGAACGGACGAACAGACACTTTGCAGTCAGTTGGTTTTTCCGTGCCAAGGACCCAGAAAAGATGAATTTCGACTACACGTCGTATTATAGAAGTAATTCACTAGTATATACCATCACAAGGGACAAGATTTATTCACAATTTCGTTTCCAGGGCCTGGCAATAAGAGTTTTTTTGTTGTAAATTCGGCGTTTTTTCGGCAACATTGCTTTCTTTATATTGCGCAAAAAATATCGAGAAAGTAAAACATGTTTGGAAATTATGTTCGAATATCCGAGTCGGTTTGTAGGTTATGCCTATCATTTATTTTGTAATGGATGATATCGGGTTTGCCAACTAATATGGCCATTAGTTACGTTAGTGTAGTAAATGATTTTTTCCCAAGAGCTGGCACTGATTCCTTTCCCGCTGGATAGAAATCCGTGCGGACCTACACATTGGCTTGCGGGGTTTTCCCCACCAATGCCTCTCACACTGACACTCCGCCCCAAGCTCTAAAGCGAGACCAGCTCTAAGCACTCGACTGGTCTCTCGACGTGTGTGGTAGAGTATTGATGGTAAATGTGTTTCTCTCTGTGTTGAGAGAGTATAGGACCAGGAAGAGGAGGGAAAGATCGCATGTGCGCCATATTTCGCGTTTGTCGCGACATTTACTCTTTCCTAAATGACTCATCTCTGGGTTGTTTAAACATTCTACAAAGAACATTGTATTCAGTATACTCTGGTCTAGAAATCTAAATATTATTCACATACCGTCTATCTTTTTTATTTGGGAAATATTTGCCCCCAAATCTAAGGAACGCGAATGAACGAAATTCGATTTCCAGAGAGTAATTTCTCAAAGAAGGAATACAATCATGGCCTTAATTTTTTTGTGCATTTACACATAACAGTATAGTTACTTCTTGTTAAATATCATTGGTAAATAACTTACATGTCAGTGTGCACAACTTTCTCCATGGGGCGGAAATGATTCGACTATTGAGAATAAAACGAAGTACTTCTTTGCTTAACGCAACAGTCAAAAAAATCTTAAGAAAGCTCTTAAAGGTTTTCATTATTCTTTTGTAAAGTATACAAAGTGCAAATGAGCAACGTAGCTATTTTTTCTCTGACATTAATACAGATCCAGAATGCATCATCACATATTCTAGGAGGGGAGAGCGAACTAGAGTTTACAGAATATGTATTCCAACACAGTTACTGAAACAATGAGGCTATTACGTCGACTGAAGCGTCGGTTGAGTTGCCGTCGGCTGTGACGTCGTCTGTGGCGACGGTTGAGGCGACGGCTGTGACATCGGCAGGGACGTCGGTTGGGGCGTGAGCTGAGTCGCCGGTTCAGATATCGGATGAAGCATCGGCTAAGGTATCCGTTGAGGCATTGGTTGAAGCGTCGACCGACGTGTCGGCTGAGACGTTAGCTGAGGTCGGCTAAGGCGTCGGGTAAGGAGTCAGCTACGTCGTTGGCTAAGGGGACGGCTGAGAAATCAGCTGTGGCGTCGGTTGAAGCATCGGTTGAGGCGTCAGTTGAGGCGTCAGCTGATACGTCAGCTGAGTCGTAGGCTGAGGCATCAGCTGAAGCGTCGGCTGAGGCCTCGACTGTTCCAGCGCTTTTCAGTGCGGCGTGGGCGGCGACGGCGAAGTGCGCGCGCAGCGGCCGTCGCTGAGTCGCGCCACAGGAATGCGCCCAAAAATAATATCGTTCGACCTCCAGAATACGGCGACGGAGACGGCAGCGCGGCCGTCAAGCGCTCCGCGGCCGGTGCTTTGTCTCCGATGTTGGAGGATTTAAGGCTGCAGCGGACAGCTCAAGGGGCCATGAGTTATGAGCACGCCTCTCCCAAGCTACCACGTTTACTCGCACGTAACACGCGGTTTCAATTAAATGTTTGGTACCTACCCAAAAGTTAATAGGGTTTTTATATATTCCTGCCCATACGTTTCTGATATACATTCACGAGAATAAAGGAGGCTTTACTGTGAAAAGTAAAGAAAAAGAAATATTAATTTTTTCGAAGAGAGTTATTAAAGATGGGAAGGTTGTAGATTCCAAACTGGTTTACCTCCTTTTCAAGTATATTTTAAGAATGTATCACTATTTACTTATTGATTTAAATTAAAATGTGTATTTAACCGAATTATTATCGCATATTGTATGTACTTCAAGGGACTCTGTATATAAACTCAGTATAATCCTTTCTCATTACCGTTCGTATGCGATTGAGATTTATTTCCGGCTAAATAACGCAAAGCAAATGTGTTTTACAATATAAATATGAATCATTTTTATCCCTCAGATTCATAAAGATAACAGAACATTTTTAAAAATACAGGTTGACGTTATAAATTAGCAAATAATGAAACTTAATGAACTCAATCGAAAGGCATTTGTAATATTTTGTTGTCAGCATTTAAACCACGGCAGAGCTTTCATTAGTCACCAAACGTTAACATTCAGTATAGTTTATTTACTTCATTCCGATACAATACATTCATTCCGTAACAGAATATCATATGTCAAATAAAAGTCTATTCTCTTTCACCACATACAAACCATATAATAGCATACTGTTTTGCAACGGACTACTTCCGGAGGATGTGGAACTCGTGCAGGAACGACAGATCTTCCTTATTCCGCCTCGTTTTCTGGCGCAAAGATGGACATACATTACACCACGCGATGTCCTGCCAGTTTCTGCGGTGGTTTGCTCTGAGGCCCCGCCTTTGGCTCAGCCACGATGTGATGTCTGCTCTGACTCTTGCACGATCTTTCACTTGAAATTAACATTTTTGATAGGTATTTAAGTTTTGGGTACTCGGCCAGACGCTATAACAGAGAACATCATACAGCGCATTGTGCCTAGCCTAGAGTTAGAGAGAAGGCAGTTAAAAGAACAAGCTCTTGCGGGAAAAAGGGTTTGTTGAATCTGTCAGGGCTGCTGAGAGTCGGTGATCTTGACACCCAGCCACCCGCAATGTTCGAATCTGCTCTCTCCAACTTGTTGGTTCTGATCCTGGCGTATACCGCTTCCACTGAGCAACAATATCACGGAATACACCTATTTAAGTGCTGCGCAGTGTACGAGATGCTCTCAGGTGACGGGCGGTCGTGTGTAGAAGCTGACTGGCCTCAAAACGCCTCCATTCATCGCGAATATTTCGTTTCCATCACTCCTCCGCTGGACAGAGAATGGATGGGACGCTGGCTACCTCCTGGCCTCCCTCTGCACAAAATACAAAACGTTTTCGACAGCACTATACGACCACATCCTTGTGTTGTGTCAGTGAATGAATCCTCTCTGTGGGATCGACGGTACACTCTTAACGAGAACATCTGGAGAAAAACGGTCATGTTCTATGGAGATATGTACATAGCGAGGCCAAAGCCAATTACGGGGCTCAGAACCGACAGATCCTACTGCATCGACGCGGCGTTGCCACCCCTGGGTCCCTTTGCTTTGCGTTTTGAAACCGAATGCACAAACGAAGAAAATCGTGTCATGAAATGCTGCAATAACGGGCAAATGTTAGAGAAGAACGGGGAGTGGAAGTGTGAAGCAAATGGAGAAGGCAACTGGTCGCCTTTTAATTCTTCGTTTGCAGGAGACATAGATCCGGAGTTTACTTATGACACTAACCTCGAATGTTCGCATCTCCGTCGTTCGGACATTGAATATCGTTCTCCTGATTGGGCCCGTTCTCGACAGCGCCAGCTCTTCTTCTCCACGTGGGATCTTTGCTTTGACTATTACCGCAAAAACAGCACCCGAGGCGAAGGGTTATTCTATTGCGACTATCCACGTGTGGCTAGAGGTGTCTATTGGCTATTGTGGCCGTTATGTGTCATCTCGGCGTTACTTCTGGCGGGATCGTTGCTGTCTATCGCTTGCGATAAAAGTATGCAACGGAAGGTCCATGGTCGTAGCCTTGCGACTCACGCCGCCTGCCTCTTAACTTTCAATGCAGGGCAGGTTGTGTACTATTTGACAATCAGCGACACTATTGACGCTCAATTTATAAATGAAATACCACGTTATCTCCAGAGGATGTGCAAGCTTTTCTGTGAGTACTTTCATCCCAAGAGTGAGTGAGTTTGTCGCTTGTTGCTACTACTAACAACATCAGTTCTTGAAGTGTAGTGCATGTTATATTCCAGCAGGTAACAGCGGTCCTCCCGGCTGTAATGGTAGATCTAATACTAACCTACACCTACTTGGGAGATTTCCCCCTCCGCGTATCTCCCCCAGAGGGTTATCCCTCAGCCGGGACAAGTTATGAAGTTTCAACTGGTCTCTCAGCAAGTGAGGTAGTGTACGAAAGTGATAGTGTACGTGTGTGACTAGGTGTGGTAGTATCGCAGTGCATGTAAGTGTATGCGTGAATAACAGTAGATGAGGGGACGGGGATGAAGAAGAAAAGGTTAGGGTATTACTCTGGCATTTGACTGGTATTGATCGGAAAAAATAGAGAAAACTATCGACGAGATCAGCTGGCTGTTAGAAGTAATCTTTAGATTGTGGCTGTACATTTTATATCCGAAAAAATACTTGTGCGCATGAACTTCGAGAGTAAACGCCCCTAGATTTTAGTCCACCAAACTCAATGGAGTATTTTAAACAAACATTATACAAATATAATATTTTTTAGATTTAATAGCCCCGTATATGTGACGAAATTCCCATAACAACCACACCATCATTTTTTTCATATTTTCATGGTAGAACGCGTAGAAATATTTTAAGTACAGACGAAGCTTAATATCTTCGTAATGAATTATTATGTTTCTCCAGCACTTGCGATGTATTTTCTGCTGATAGGTGCCTGGTGTTGGCTGACTGTGCTCTGCGCGAATATGACCTTGGGCTTGAGGTAAAGTTTTTATTGAGTGACTTTTGATATTGACGATGTCAAGAAAATTATCTGCCGATTACCCTTAATTTTTTTAGCCATTCCAAGAGAGTAACTTCTTGTTTAATTCGTATTAATTCGTCTCAAATTGAAATTTATTGGAATTTATTGACTGTAAATATATTAATGTTTTCGTACAATATAATCTAGTGTTATTTTACTGCAGCAAAATTTAATTAGCTTACGTTTTCTGTACCCTTGCTTCGAATGTACCGGCTAAAGTAGGCATATTTAAATAAAAGTATTCATGCTTACATTATATAACAAAGTCAAAATGAAAATTAAATTTATTTAAGGGTTGACGAGAATTAACTAATTTGTATTTTCACGTTTATAACACCCCTGTATACTGCAAAACTAATTTCCTTGGCTTTCATTAAGCGTTTCCGTTTGTTAGTATACCTCATTTTATTTTATTTTATTCAATATATCAATATGTTTGTACGTATTTTCAGGTCCTTGTTTTCTGTTCACCACCTCCAAATTTTGGTAAATTCATGGAGGCATTAAATAAAATATAACTGATGTTCCTAAAATGGTGTATTGTCGTATGATATGTTCCCTAAAATAATTCTTAAATGCACACACAATGTATTGAAAACTTTATAACTCTTTCTTCAATTTTTTCCCCTCTCATTTCCTTTATAACTTTCCTTATAAGGGACTCCAAAACTTATGAATGTTTTAAGGTTGCCGGGCTCCAATCTTTTAGCGTCAGGTGCTAAAAGAAGGAAAACTAGGAACCACATAATTATGGATCAGTTTAGAATAGTACAGCCATCTGTAATTATTTTCCGCTTTAATGTACTTTACATAAAAATGTATATTTGCAAATTTTGTTAATCATTATGAAAGAATTCAAAATTATTTCGTGTATCTAATTATCGCACGTAAATATTTCGTATTTTCGATTTTATTTTTTTATTCTCTCTCGCTCAGATTGCAGGTTTCATCATCTAGAAGGAGCGACAGAAAGAGATTTTTCGTATTTTCTGACTTTGCATGGGGTATACCTGCACTGCTGACAATGGCTTGTGCCTTCCTATTTACACCACCGAGAGTCTTTGATCCAGACACTACTACACCATGGTACAACCCATCGCTTATGGAAGCACGTGTGTGTTACACTGAATCTATCGTCTTTTCTTCCGCAGGTAATTACAATTGGATCGAAATGAGAAATGCCAATCAGACTGTCATTTTACAAAATTATGCACATAATAAATTACTGTGATTTTTTACATCTCAAACTCACAAGTGTTCAATTACAATAGACCGGAAGGAAATACTGGTAGAATAATACTAACAATACATTTCGCCGAATAACAATTAACACTTCAAAAGGTTCACTTAATATAGATATATTTGATACTAAACAGTTATGAAAGTACCATTTAAGATTTCATGCAAGACAGTTACTACACATGAACTAATTATAATGCAAACATTATAAGTAAAAGAATTCAAAATCTCTTCGACGAGTATAGTAATCGAACGTAAAGAAACTACTAACATTAACGAGATTTATACTCGAACAATCTCGCTTAAAATTATTCGTTTAATAAAAATATCCTTAATTTCAATATTGATGTTTAATAATTTTAGCTCTTTCTTAATTCAGTTCAAGTAGACATTAGGAAAATATTTTATTTTTTAATATATACAACTGGATCACTGTGCAGTAATTTCTAAATTAACATCAACATTCAGAAGTTTTAGAACTTACTTGTATGGTCTATTTAGGACAGATACGTATGTTGATGAGATGTAGTATTAATAACATAAAAGACTTCAGCAAAGAACTAATGGTGTTGCAGAAAGGCACAGACTTTCCCGTATTAGTTTTCTATTTCTGTTGGTCTCGGCTAGCTATACGAACTTGCCACAAACCCTTTCCTGTCATCAATCGCCGACCGAACTATATTTTTTTTAAAAAATTCTTAATTTTTCGGTTCTCTAACAGTAGACCTGATATATTATTTTAAGATTATTAAAGAACAGTCGCCTAAATGGTAATTTTCTTTGAAAAATTTGGAGAAGTTTTTAAGAAAATGGCGCTTAAGCGCTACAGCATATTCGAAATTTGAAGCACTTTTTCATAGAAAAGTTTTGAGTTTTCGAAAAACTTCATTTGAAGACATTTGAAGAACGCGCCAATAGGCCCATCATGTCGAGTACACAATGCTTTAAAGTACAATTTATGGGCTGGCCGTTCGAAGTTTGAATCTGGTATGAAGTTATTTTCACTTTTAAAACAATGCTGTACAAAGTGCGAAATATTCACACAGATCGAGCTAGTTGTTTCTTAGTGGAGTTAACATACCTCGTGTATTATTATCCCCCTTAAAACTGGTATATAATAACAGATATATTTCAGTGGCTATTAAAAATAATTGTGCCAGGTGTATGTACCGAATAACGTCCAGATAATACACCTACTGTCTTCTTCCGTAAGAACAGTTTTCTCGCGTAATACAGAATACTCATGCTTAAAATGGGTTTCCGGTGTGAATGCTCCGGTAACTTAGAATTTCTATCATAACCTCATTAAATTCGTTGCAAAAATAACGGAAGAACATTAACCTCGTCTCTTAAATTGTGAAGTAACAAATATATACACTCCAAGTCATATACACACACACAAACTCCAATGAAAAATAGAAAATATTTCATAACTCCATTGTAACCTTTCATAAAGTATTTCTCTACTAAATATTTGAAGGAGAATGCTGTATTTTTTTAAAAATTACGATAAAAACTTTAATCTTTCATTCACCTTGCTGTTACAGTTTCCAAATACGTTTCGCTAAAAAATGGCACCGCTCTCTTCTATTATGGTCCTGTGGGATGTCTGGTGATGTGCAATATCGCATGTCTCATGTACGTGTTTAGGAAGGTGCAGCATCTGAGACAAGGTAACTCGATTCTTCGCAAAGGCGAGGACCTGGGTTTATTGGGGCACAGACCTGCGGAGCAAAAGCTTTCCGTTGCGCCCGCTGAGAGTGTCAATCGATGGACCTGCCGGATCAGAAATGGGGGTGGCAGTCGGACGGAATTCGATGCTAAAACGTAAGCAGAGAATTTCTACAAGGTGATGTAAAACTCGCGGACGTTATTCAACTTTATTGACTATCGTTTGTTGCAGAATTAAGCTGTACGTGAAAATGGTGCTTATGACCGGAGCGATAGAACTTCTCTCTGAATGCATCATCTGGATCAACACGCATTATTCACGAGATGATCGTTACAGTCGTCACGACTACGATTTACCCTACAGAGCAGTAGGGTACGTCTCGGACTTCTTCCGGGCCGCATGCGTGGCCTGGCTGGCCGCTCCGGAAGGGGGCTACTTAAACCTCGTCATGAAGCGATTGCGTGGAGAAAAGAAAAGGGGAAATGGATCCCTCCAGTACAGTGAACTGCATAGAACAACTACAGTAAAGCGTAAACCACTAAATCACTCATCATAATTGTCCAATTAAAATATAAAAACAAATCTATCATAACCTCATTAAATTAGTTGCAAAAATAATGGGAGTATATTATTAACAACCTCGTCTCCTAAAATGTCTAGTAATAAATGCTCATATTTTATAATTTACGATACAAAAATGTCCCTTCAGAGACTATAGATTTGCAGAACCCTAGCAAATAATTAAATGAGCTTATTTTACTTTCGCATTGTTAGGGTAGTTTACAGAAACTTCTTAAAATTACATCTGTTTCAATTTTGAACCAATTCAATTTTGACCAAATAAAGGCGCACAATGTTTTGTGCCTCTTTATTTTTGCACTTCTATTCCGTCGTCTGTGAAATGTGTGCTTTATTTACGCACATATTTTACACTCTGGTATTTTTATAAATGTCCCGCCAAGAAAAACAGCTGTTACTGTATCTCTGCAAGGCAAGCATTAGCTTACCCTCCCCAGTTCGAGCATTTCTTCAGTCTGTGGCCCCGTGCGACGAGGAATAGCATAAATTTAATAAACATATAAGAAAATAATCCAACTATTAATCGGTTAATTAGCGGAGAGCTCAGTCGTCCTTGTATAAGCCATCTTTAAAGAAAGAAAAATGTATCAATAGTTAAATAAAATAAAATCATACAAATACTCCTTCTTCGTAATTCAGTTTGGGAACATTTCAATATACTAATCTACGTTTAGTTTGAAGTACTGCATTTTTGTTGTATTCTAACATTCTGGTGGGATGAAAATACTCTAAAAAATGACAAACTTTCCCATATTTTACTATAATGTGTTTATAAAGAAATGTATATCGGGATGAAAATCCCACAATTACTACTCACACTTTTGTTTTTTATGATTCTTGTGAACGCAAAATCTTTAGTTGCAAATTTAATACAGAAATAAACAGGTTTTCAGTTCATTATCCTATCAAAAACAAGACTGTGTAGAATGCTTATTTAAAGCACGGTATTCTCTCAGTTTTTAAGACTGCACAGTTGTGTGCACAAAATACAAAAGTGAGAAATACCCTATGGGCCGGTTTCACCAAACGGAATCAAGAAGATGATCCCGAGTTGATCTGGATCACTTCAGTTTTGATTCCCGTTGCTTACGTTTCTCCACGCACTTGACACGAATCAAACGTGTCTGACTCGGAATCAAAATTTGGACTCGCAATTGTCCGTCGCCGAGCGGTGGATCACGCCAGATCGAGGTGTTATTTCTCGTCTTGGCCTTCTTAGCTATTCACTTTTTCGTTATTTTTTAAGGTAAATACCAGTAGTTGGACTTAGATTCAGTCTGAAAGTATTCGCTAAGAAGGAGGAATTCGCGTAATTATTGCTTGATTGCAAAATGTGTTTTTAAGATAAGTATTGTAAATAAAAAGTTAGGGCTTACACAATTGTAGGTTAGAATCTCGGGTATGTAGGAAGTAAAATTTAAATATAATTTGGCTTCAAATTAGATGTAATTATAAGTATGCATTATAGAAAAAGCATTTTGTGATTCCTGTATGCAATTGGGGGTGGATAGTTTTATTGAATACGTTTTTTAGTCTAAAAATACTTTCATTTTTGTTCTCTGTTAGGAAAAATTTGTGTCGCGTAAAAATGGGAGTATGCTTTTCGAAATTGTGACTTCAATAAATATTCTACTATTATTATTATTATTATTATTATTATTATTATTATTATTATTATTATTATTATTAATGAAGTCATTAAAGATTTATTGTGGGGAGAGATGCGAGTAATTTCCAAAAGAAGCGATTAGTTTGAAATGTCAGAACGAGCAATAAAACTTTCTTTGTATTTGCTCATTAAGCTTTCGAGTAATTCTCTTTCAACTAGAGAGAAATTGGGCGGAGTCTATACATTCTTTCCAACGTCAGGTGAATCCATCACCGAACAAGAATACCACACAGACGGAACGAAAGGAAATCAAAACAACTCGTTTCCTGCAGCTGACCGCGTAAATACCCACAATGCATTGCAAAAGTGTTGCCAACCGCGCATTTTCACGACTGCTCACGATTCATGGGATCCGGATTAACTTCGAAGTCTCAAAACGTTGGTGAAACGCACTGGGGTCAAGTCGGCCTTGACTCCGTGGATCAGGATCACGAAACTCGAATCAACTACGAATTTGATCCTGGTTCGTGAAACCGGCCCTATGTAATATACCGTTTGGTGTCAGTAACACTTGAGAGATATGCTTCAAGGCTAGTAACACTTGAACGGTAAACTATAGAAGCAGTAAACTTTATTAATTTCCTTCTAAAAGTAGCTATTACTGCTATTTAATAATAATAGTATGTCGGCCCCAAGGCGCAGACGGTTGCGGCAGTTGTCGTCTGTGCCGAGGAGGCTGCAGGTTCGAGTCCTGCACAGACATGGTCGTATTTGTGACATCACCCTATCATCTCATAATTCACACTTCAAGGTGTAACAACCTTGTCGTACTGAGGAATACAGATGAATAGCTTATCCTGGAAAAATTACCCACGTTAATCGTGTAATAATAATAATAATAAGTCAAGTGCAAGTGTAGTGTAGTGAAGTGAAGTGAAGTGAAGTGCAGTGTATTTATTAGTTAAAAATTCCGTGCAGG